>ML675603.1:74362461-74473674 GCA_007922155.1 Mesoclemmys tuberculata | reverse complement strand
GCCCCGGAGGTTTTTCGCCTTCTTCTGCAGCGTGGGGCATGGGTCACTTGCTGATGGATTCCCTGCAGCTTGGGGTCTTCAAATCTCACTTTTGAGGATTTCAATAACTCAGTCATGGGTTCGGGGTTGTTATAAATGTGTATGGGAAGGGTTTTGTGGCCTGCCTTGTGCAGGAGGTCAGACTAGATGATTATATTGGTCCCTTCTGACCTATGAGTCTATGAGTCTATGAGGAGCAGCAGCGTGAGGTGCGGAAGTGTGCTGGGCACTAATGTGGAGAGTGGGGAGCATGCCTGGCAGCAGTGGGGGGCTGCAGCGGCTGCACAAAGTGTCCCCCATTCCACCAGCAGCCTCCCCCTACCTCCGCTCCCCTCCAAAGTGTCCCCCACCCCCAACTCCTGCCTGGGGCTGCCTGTGTGAGGCATCGGAGTCCCTACCACCACCCAGCTCTGCTCTCAGACTGGTGCCCTTCCCTCCTGGCTTCATCTCAGGGGCGTGCCCCTCACTTTGAGAACCTCAGGATTATACAGAAACAGATTACAAAACGCCTTTGCATTCTCCAGGAGAGTACTCATTAATTAAACAAACAAATTAATCAAGTGACAGAATTCCATTTTTGCTATGGACTTTTGTCAACTAGCCCCAAACTATATGAAAATGAGTAAGGAAACTATCCTTTCATTTGAAATTCAGAACAGTTACCTAAAGGCATATCCAAATCTCCAATGATTGCTTACTTCCAGCCTTGTAATTTACAGAGACTTTTCACTGGGAGCTGAATTAAAACCCACAGAATGGAAGCCAGGAGAGCACTGCTGGAATTCTAAACATGTCTTTCTAGGCATTTATACGACGCTCATTGTCTCCTCACTGGACACCTGCTGTATACCATATTTTGAGAGTTATCAACCCTACTGCGTGAAGAAGTTTTGATTTGTAACAGGTCGTGCAGAAGCATTTGGGGTGGAAGAACTTTCTAGTGGGTCATGGTGCTCACTTTGCGTCATGACACGTTTGATTTCAGTATTTCTAAACCACTTCTGGTAGATCATAGCATTGCAGAAACGTAGGGATGGAAAGGACCTTGAGGTCGTCTAGTCCAGCTCCCTGCACTGAGGCAGGATCCAGTAAAACTAGACCATCTCTGATGGGTGTTTGTCGAATCCATTCTTAAAAACTTCCAGTGATGGGGATTCCACAACCTCCCTTGGCAGACAATTCCAGTGCTGAATTATCTCTCTAGTTAGAAAGATTTTCTTAATATCGAACCTAAATCTTCCTTGCAGCAGATTAAGCAGAGTACTACTTGTTCTATCTTCATAGATACATAGAGAACAATTCATGACCATCCTCTTTATAATAGCCTTTAGCATATTTCCCCCCCGGCCTCCCGGTCTTTTTTTCTCAAGATAAAATATGCAGGTTTTTTTAACTCTTCCTCATAGGTCAGGTTTTCTAAACCTTTTATTACTTTTGATGATCTCCTCTGGATTCTCTTCAGTTTGTCCACATCTTTCTAGAAGCGAGGCACCCCGAACTGGACAGGGGGCTCCAGATGAGGCCACACCATGCTGAGTAGAGCAGGACAATTGCTTCCCATGTTTTTCATTTGACAGACTCATTAAGACACCCCAGGAAGGTATTCACCTTTTTTGCAACTGCTTCTCCTCGTGGACACGTATTCAATTTCTAATCCACTGTAATCCCAGATATTTTTTCAACAGTACTGCTGCCTAGCCAGTTATTCCTTGTTTTGTAGTATTACGTTTGACTTTTTTCTTAAGTGTAGTACTTTGCACTTGTCTTTATTGACTTTCATCTTGTCGATTTCACAACAATTGTCCAATTCATCAAGATCATTTTGAATTCTAATCCTGTCCTCCAAAATGCTTGCAGCCCCTCACAGCTTGATGTCAACTGCACATTTTTAAGCATGCTCTCTACTCCATTATCCAAGTCACTAATGAAAATATTAAATAGTAGCTGATTTAGGACTAACCGCTGTGGGAACCCACTAGATACTTTCTCCCCATTTGACAGCAAATCATTGATAACTGCTCTTTGAGTATGGTCTGTTGACAAGGAGTGTACCTATCTAGACCACAAACTAGGTTGTTTGTTGGCAAAGCAAAATTTAAGCCATGCAATCAAATTGGTAGACCAAAGAGACCCTCAGGATTACAGCTGGGCATAATTTTTCAGAAGAAACATTTTCCACCAAACATGAAGATTCTGATCAACCAAAACATTTTGTGAATTCTGTTATTTGCCAAGCAGTTTCTGTTGTTTTTAAAAAATCAAAACATTTTTTTTGACACTTTCAAAATGAAATGTTTTGATTTTTCCCTTTCAAACAACTTTCTGGTGCAAAATTTGCTTCAATTTTATTTTTTAAAAATAACTTTAAACTACTTCCCCTCCCCAGAAGACTAAACTACATGTTTCATTCAACCCAAAATGTTTTTTTGGATTTTTTTTTATTTGGATTGGCCATTGAATCAAATCAGTTATTTACACTGCTCTACATGGGATATAGGAGTGGGAGGTGAGAGCCTGGCTGGGTGTACAGTTTGTTCTGCATAAACAACGAAGTGTATGACTGGCTAGTCTATTGCTGAATATTTCCAGTGAAGATTATTCCATAACTTCTCCTGGGCAGTCTGTTCCATGGGCCAATTGCTCCTTTTAGTTGTAAATATTTCCTAATACAGATCATACTTTTCTCTCAGGCAGCTTAAGCCCATTCTTGTTTATTTCCTTTCTTTGACTAATGAAAAGTGGTCTGTCGTCTTCATGTTCTGTTACATCCTTATAGATAGTTAACATCTTCAGATGTTTTTTCCTCCCTGGTAAAGACTGCCATTACACTTAACCTTTCCTAAAAGGTTGGGGGTAGAATTCACCTCTCAGACATACTGTGGCTTTTATGATTATAATTATGTGATTATGATGATTCTCTTTGCATGGGACAAAAGACTGTATATTAGAGGCAAGACTTGCCATGTAGAAATGAGAACTTTGCCATTATTTTCTAAACTTTTCATTGTTCGTTGTTCTCTGCTGCTTCTGTTCATGTGCATTCTCTCTCAGAACATAAGAACAGCCAGTATCCATGTCTTCTGACAGTGCCCAATGCCAGGTGCTTCAGAGGAAATTAACAGAACAGGTAATCAAGTGATCCGTCCCCTGTTGCCCATTTCCAGCTTCAGGTAAACACAGGCTAGGGAGGCTTCAGAGCATGGTTTTGCATCCTTGCCCATCCTGGAGAATAGCAATTGATGAATCTATCTCCAGGAACTTCTCTAGTTCTCTTTTGAACCCGTTATAGTCTTGGATTTCACAATATCCTATGGCAAAGAATTCCATGGGTTGACTGTGCATTGTGAAGAAATATTTGCTTTTGTTCATTTTAAATCTGCTGCCTATTAATTTCATTTGGTGACCCCTAGCTCTTGTGTTAGGAGGAGGAATAAATAACCCTTCTTCCTTTTTTACTTTTTCCACTCTAGTCATGATTTTATAGACTTCTCTCGTATCCCCCCTTGATTGACTCTTTTCCAAGCTGAAAAGTCCCAGTCTTATTAATCTCTTCTCATATGGAATCTGTTCCATACATCTCATCATTTTTGTGGCCTTTTTCTGTACCTTTTCCAATTCAATATCTTTTTTGAGATGGGGCGACCGGATTGGTACACAGGATTCAAGATGTGGCCATACCATGGATTTATAAAGAGGCAGTATATTTTCTGTCAGATCTATCCCTTTTCTAATGATTCCCAACATTGTTTGCTTTTTTGTCACTGGCCGTGGAGTGGATTTTTTCAGAGAACTATCCACAATGATTCCAAGATCTTTCTTGAGTGATAAAAGCTAATTCAAACCCCATCATTTTATATGTATAGTTGGGACTATGTTTTCCAAGTGCATTACTTTGCATTTATCAACATTGAATTTCATCTGCCATTTTGTTGTCCAGGCACCCAGTTTTGTGAGATCCCTTTGTAACTCTTTGCAGTTTGCTTTGGACTTACAAAACTACTCAAGATATTTCTCATCTACAAATTTTGCCGCCTCATGTATACCCATTTCTCCGGATCATTTATGAATATGCTGAACAGTAGTGGTCCTAGTACAGACCCCCTGGTGACACCACTATTTATCTTCATTCTGAAAACAGCCCATTTATTCCTACATTTTGTTTCCTGTACTTGAACCAGTTACTGATCCAGGAGAGGACCTTCCCTCTTACCCCATGACTGCTTACTTTGCTTAAGAGCCTTTGATGAGGGACCTTGTCAAAGGCTTTCTGAAAATCTAAGCACACTATATCCACTCGATCACCCTTGTCCACATGCTTGTTGACCCCCTCAAAGAATTCTAGTAGATTGGTGAGGCATAATTGCCATTTACAAAAGCCATGTTGACTCTTCCCCAAAAAATCGTGTCCATCTTTGTCTGACAATCCTGTTTTTTACCATAGTTTCAACCAATTTACCTGGTACTGAAGTTAGGCTTACCAGCCTGTAATTGCCAGGGTCACCTCTGGAGCTTTTCATGTTCAGTAGAGGGATAGCTATCTAGTACAGAAGCTGATTTAAATGATAGGTTACATACCACAGTTAGTAGTTCTGCAATTTCCCATTTGAGTTCCTTCAGAACTCTTGGGTTAATACCATCTTGTCCTGGTGATGTGTTAGTTTATCAGTTTGTTCCAAAACTTCCTCTAATAACATACCAATCTAGGACTGTTCCTCAGATTTGTCACCTAAAAAGAATGGCTCAGGTTTGAGAATCTCCCTCACATCCTCAGCCAGGAAGACCGACACAAAGAATTCATTTAGTTTCTCTGCAAAAGCCTTATCTTCCTTGAGTGCTCCTTCAGCATCTTTATTGTCCAGTGGCCCTGCTGGTTGTTTAGTAAGCTTCCTGCTTCTGATGTACTTAAAAAACATTTTGCAGTTACTTTTTGAGTCTTTAGCTAGCTGTTCTTCCAATTCTTTTGGACCTTCCTAATTATATTTTTATACTTCACTTGCCACAGTTTTTGCTCCTTTCTATTTTCCTCCATAGAATTTAACTTCCGTTTTTTTTAAAGGATGCATTTTTACCCCCATCCCTCTCCCCCCCCCAAACTTATGGCTGTTTCATAAAACATAGCTCCCCAAAGTGAATACATTTTTCCATTTGAGATCTATACTGTCTTGAGTAGAGTGGGATTATTGCCTCATTAATTTTGGCCAACCATCTAGTAATAAAGCTTTTGCAACATAATTACATTATTGACTATTTGGTTGATAGCCATACAACCTTGAGCTACAATCTTCTCAGATTTGCAATTTAGGCTACACCTGCCCTGCATATCAGTTTGCAGCGGTGTGTACGGTATGTGTAGCTACACAACACAGTGAAAAGCAGGCTACATCCACATGGTGGTGTGTAGCTACTAGTGTCAGTGAAAAGCTGTCAGAGCCTTTCCCCAGTGCCAGAGTCTTTCATTGTGGCAGGGAAAGACTCTAACAATGGGGAGGCAGCTGTGGGATACGGCATACTAAAAACAGCATTGTAGCCAGGGGATGCACTGCTTAGGCAAGCTGAGAACCACGTAGGGTTCGTAAAGTGTTTAGGTATGGTTTTACTCACCTAGGCAGTGCCTCCTGGACTACGCTACTATTTATACACATACTAGGTAGTGTTTGGTGTCTATACTCTACGTGCTGCTGAAAGGGATTGCACCTGGTTAGTATTTAATGATGGGCCACAAAGGAAAACTCAGAGTTCTATGACAAATGCTGGTGATCAGTAGGTGGCACTCTTTTCTCTCTATCTGCACTAAATATGAGCTAACAGAAGAGTTACCTTTCTCATGAGACATAAAACTAAAGTTCTTCTGAACATTTGTGGTTACTAAAGTTCCAATGGCACTTTGAACAAGAATAGGAATGCCTGCTGCAGTATCCTAGCCAAATTCCAGTTTAGACAGCTACCCTCTGCCTGCCTATCTGTAGTTTCATTTGGCTGTGTTTTTCCTCTTCCATGCCAATCCTCAGCATTGATAGCCATACAGCCTTGGTCTGGGATAAAATAAAACATGGTTTTACCAAAGGTGGGACAGCCCAACCTGATCTCTTTTGAAAAGATAAAGAAAATGAAGGAGATTTGATCTACCTGGATTTCAGTAAGGCAGTTGATACAGTTCCACATGGGAAATTATTAGTTTAATTGGAGAGGATGGGGATTAATTTGAGAAATGAAAGGTGGATAAGGAACTGGTTAAAAGGGATACGTGGGGCTATATGAAAGGTGAACTGTCAGGCTGGAGGGAGTTTACTGATGGAATTCCTCAGGGATCAGTGTTGGGATCAATCTTATTTAACTTTTATTACTGACTTTTTGGCACAAAAAGTGGGAGTGTGCTAATAACATTTGTGGTTAATGTGAAGTTGGGAGGTATTGCTAATACAGAGTAGGACAGGAATATCATACAAGAGGATCTGGACAACCTTGTAAATTGGAGTAATAGAAATGGGATGTAATTTAATGGTGCTAGGCCACGCATTTAGGGACTAATAACAAAAATGTTTGCTTTAAGTTGGGGACGTATCAGTTGGAAGTGACAGGAGGAGGAGAGAGACCCAAGTGTATTGGTTGGTCATAGGATGACTAAGAGCCACCAATGTGATGATCTGTTAAAAAGGCTAGTGCAGCCCTAGGAGGCATCAGGGGAGGTATTTCTAGTAGAGACAGGGAAGTGTTAGTATCATTATACAAGGCACTGGTGAGACCTCATCTGGAATACTGTATGCAATTTTGGTTTCTGATTTTTGAGAGAGATTCATTCAAACTGGAACAGGTACAGAGAAGGGCTACTAGGATGATCAAATCCTATCTTACGAGAGGAGACTCAAAGATCTCGTCTTGCTTAGCCTAATCAAAAAAAGACTGAGGGGAGATATGATTACCGTCTCTATAAATACGTCAGAGGGATAAATACCAGGGGGGAGAGGAGATTACGTTAAGTGCCAATGTGGACACAGGAACAAATGGGTATAAACTGGCCATCAACAAGTTTAGGCTTTAAATTAGATGAAGATTTCTAACCCTCAGAGGAGTGAAGTTCTGAAACAACCTTCCAAGGGGAGCAGTGAAGGCAAAACACCTAACTGGCTTCAAGACTGAGCATGAAAAGTTTATCGACGGGATGGTATGATGAGACTGCCTACAATGGCATGTAACCAGTCTGCAACCGCTAGTAGCACATATCCCAGTGGCCAGTGATGAGACACTAAATGGGAAGGGATCTAAGTTACTACAAAGAATTCTTTGCCAGGTATCTAGCTAGTGAGTCATGCCCACGTTATCACAGTCTAATTGCCATATTTGGGGTCGGGAAGGAATTTTCCCTTGGGTCAGATTGGCAGAGACCCTGGGTTTTTTGCCTTCCTCTGCAGCATGGGGCACAGTTCATTTGCAGGTTTAAATTTATGTACATGGTGGATTTTCTGTAACCTGAAGTCTTGAAATCGTGATTTGAAGACTTCAGTAACTCAGCCAGAGGTTAGGGATCTATTACAGGAGTGTGTGGGTGAGATTCTGTGGCCTGCAATGCACAGGAGGTCAAACTAGATGAGGTTCCTTTCTAACCTTAAAGTCTATGAATTTGTGTGTGCTAATGCAGTATTAAGTAGCTATGTTTTATCCCAGAGCTGGTTGCATTCCAGTGGTGAGAGAGGAGGTTTCTGTGATATTCCTGTAATGGAAGCAGAGCACCAATAGTTAAGGTTACACTAATGTTCATTCTAAAAGCACTTTTTCAGTTTCTTACAGCTACTTTGAACTTTTTACCTTTCAGGATGGAAGTTTGCATAATAGTTTTGAGCCTGGGAAGGACTTGTTTTGTCTGAGACCACAATTTAGCGATTTTCAAGAATAAAGAGAATAATCAATTTTTCTACCATTATAATTTTTGCTCTAACTGGAGACTTGATAGAATTTTGAAATGTGGCAAGGACATACACTGGTTCACAGATGTGCCTCTCAGTGTTTGGGTGAAAATCCATTTTTGATTAGGTTGAGTTACATTTTGAAAAAAAGGGCATATTTCATGCATTTGCATTGGTGTTTGAAACAATAAACAGATTTTTAAGAGTCCACCAATTATCTGATAATGGATATGAAATAAAGAAGGGAGATTATGTTCCCCCCCATAATCTATTGATCTATGCATTGCATGAGACAAGACTGTATAGTATTCTACCTAATTCAATGTTTAAAAAATGTGCGTTCAATGAGGCAGAGCTCTGCTGCCTCATTGAGTGCTCATTTTGAGCAGGACAGAGTTCTGCTGTCCAATAGTTAGTTCCACGTGCTATTCCTTTATCATTTCTCTTTATTTAGCAAATTTCATACAAAAAGGAAGTTAAAGAAACATTAAGGCTGCTCAGTGAGGCAGTTAAAATGGTGAATGAGAAGCATGGCTGGATAGTAAGAGGCTGAGTTCACTTCCCCTATTAATTGTAGAAGCTGGACTTTGGCAATGAGCAAGGCAAGGGACCACAGTTGAACAATGTGCATATAAAATAAATATTGACCAGCTTCATTCACAGAGCACCATTCAGACTGCAAGGTGGGACATGATCCAGTGTCTATTGAGGTCTTCAGTGAGTATTGTGGCAAACATGCGATTGTAGTTAAAGATGATGCACAAAGGGGAAAAGTTCTGATGTCCAGGCATGCTTACCTTTGGTATCCCCGTACTCTGGAGTGCTTCACTTGGGAATCTTAATGTCATTTTAAGGCAAGTTTAAAAAAAAAAATCTCCAGATTCTATGTTATAAATGTAAGATTATTTTAGTAATTTAGCCTCTGCTATGACCCCAGCTCCTTCTATTGGGTACCACTGCTTAGCAATTCTTATCCCCTTCTAAATTAGATCATTAATTACTATGGGAACTATTTTACCTTTGTCTGTATTTAATCTCACTGTATTGATTTCAACTCATTTCCCCCATTTTATCAAGTTTATCTCAGGTATTAATCCTATCCTTTCACATCCCGCCCAGCCTCATATCATCTACAAATCTGGTTAGCATATTTTCCATTCTACTCTCCAAGCCGATAATGAGAGTATTGAATTAAAATGGACAAAATACAGAGCACTCTCTTTTAAAAGTGCAATCCCAGTGTCATACAGTAGTTTGCCATTTAAAGCCAATATTCTCAAAATGTACCCAAAAGAAAGCCAAACACTTGATCTTTCATTAATTACCCATCATTGCAAAAATCAACACAATAGCACAGCAGATGTACAGAGTATATGCTGCTGTTTTATAAAGTTTTTCCAGCATTCATTTGAGGTGACTTGCATAACTCAATTGTGGCTTTGCTGCTCATGAAGGATGCAACCATCTCTGATAGAACATGTTGTGGTATAAATATTTTATCTCGTATGTTCTCGTTCATATTTCTGTTTATTTATACCCTTTGGTGGCCAAATACAATCTGCTTATCCAAGACACAGCCATGTCTCTAAAATGAATATAGTACAATTACTCTCCTGGTGACAAAAGCCATTCACTGGTGGCCACTAGCAGTTCTCTAAGTAAGATCACATGAACCTGTTTAGCTAATTGCATTGTGTCTTATAATCCAACAGGTCCATACAGCTCTCTCTTTTCCTCTCTTCAGAAGCCCTTTCCTCTCTCCTCCCTTCCCTCTTTAGTTTAAAAATGATGAATATATTATCTCTTGACTTTTTTTTTTAAACTTCCTCAACTTGCATCACTCTGAATTGCAGCAGGAATTCTCTAGTGAATATTTCCTTCTGGCTTTAAAGACTTGGATAGTTCCAGAATCTTCCTCACTGATACAAAGGAGGTGCTGTGTGTGCTTGCACCCTCAGGATACTCTTCCTGAACACACACAAGTGCAGTGCTACAAAGGTTAGCACAATGCTCCATCTTGTGAATTGCTGAGCACCCTTATCTCACACTGGAGTCAACATTAGTTGAGAGCACCCAGCACTTAGGAGAACAGGGCCCATCGAGGCTCTCTGGACATATTAGATGCTTGCCTCATGGACCTTATAGCAAACAAGGTCTACTCTCTCTTTTGCAGTATCCCTATTTATTCCCTTCCCAGCTGGTATTGAGTGACTCCTTTGAATGCTGCTGTGGTAGCAGATGCAGCAGTAATAAAGAGGAAGAATCCTAGGGAAAGCAGAGGGGCTTTGCGGCAGAGATGATGAAGAGTTTACTCCTTGCAAGGCCTCCAAGCCTTCATTGCAAGGCCAATGAGAGGATATTTTGGCGGCGGGGGGGAGCAGTAAAGGTGCAAGGATTAGAAATATGCCGGAAGAGAGAAGAGGGTAACATTTTGAAAATGAATACTTCAAACACCTTGTGTTCATCTTTCTTCTTCCCCGCCTTCTCACGCTGTCTGTAAAAGGTTGAGAAATTAATGCCTAGTTACAGTGAAAATGACTGCTCTTTGGGTTGAGAAAGTGACTTCACAGGGCACTGTTTTCTACCTTTTGCTTTAGGCTTTCTTCTTATTCATTATAATGCCATAGATTATATTTTGTGACAGATTGCTTTATCAGTTCACAGAGCAATGGTTTCCCACTGCCACCCTCAACTCCAGACACTTTCACTATGCATTATGGTTCCGTGCATGTAGCAGTGAATTAGGACTCAGACCTCAGTACTTAGAGTTGGCAAAATTTTTCCATTCAGACCATATTTTGACATTTTTAAAATGGCTTTTTAAAATTTTAAACGTTTCCAAATATATATTTAATTTTCTGATTTTTCCTCAAAGCAGGAAACAAAGGAAAAGAGAGAAAATTACAATCTTTCTACCACTGAATGCAATAGAATGAATAGTGTCTAGGTTTGTTTTGTTGGTTGTTTTTTACTTTTCATCCCTCACATTTTCCTTTTGCCACTCTGATTTTTGTAAACTTCCTTAACTATGGCAGTAGTAAAAGGAAAAATTAGACTAACTCTGGCATTCTGTAACTCTCCAAAAGCTAAAGAAACTTTGAAAAGTTAAAATAGCAAAGGGAAAAATGGAAAACAAATTATGAAAAATGCACATCATTTGCACAATGATGGTGGCAAAAAGAAGGGGGTGGAGGGCAAAGGAGAAAAGGTCAACATTTTCATTGAAAACGTATATTGGGGGAAAAAATAAGGGAAAAAATAGAAATATGTTGAACCCTATAAAATGGCAATAATTTCAACTTTTTTCATGAAAAATATTTTTAGATTAGTTCTACGGGTACTACCTCTGCTATTTTGTGACCTTGGGCAAATCCCTTCAGCTCTGCCTCTAGCTTTCTCATCTGTAAAACAGGGCAATGAATACTTCACCTGAGGAACTGAAGAGGGCTATGGAAAAGAATGTACTATGTTTGTTTTAAAAATCTCCATTGCATAATTTTCTACAGGCACAATACATATTAATGCCTGCCTTTTTGTTCTCCTTGCTAATTAGAAAAAAATCTTCAAAAAGATCAATCTTCCCTATGACTTTTTTGCCTGCAGCAGAAAGCACCTAATCTTTAGTTCTTTAGGTGAAAATGAAGGTATAATAAATATTATGAGATATTGATTTCTGAGTCATTAGCAGGATTTATTGAGATAATGAATGCATCATAATGATCAAGTGAAGCCCCACAGGCTTTGCATAGCTTGGTGACCATCAAATCTGTTTATACCTTTAAGAAAAAAAAGAAAAGAAAATTGCATCTTATTTTTCTTCATTTCAGAAAGGTATCTGCCTTTATCTCAGCCGTTGGAACTGCTCAGGATTTCTTTGGATGCAGCAACACAATGATCCTTTGGAGACGTTGTTCTTGGCCCTGTCACTGCTGCAATCCTAATCTTCACACCCACAAGAGTTATTTTTACCTCCACACCTCTGCTCAATTGGTTTCTAGCTCCCGGGAACTTTTCTGTAGGTTTCTTCACTAAAATGCTAGCACCCATAATATTGCTATACAGGCTCACACACACAACTCAGCCTGGGCAACTGCTGGTTTCATTTACACCTGTCAGTGTAAGGAAAAGTGAGTAAGAGACTGAATTATGAATAGTGACACTCTTATGAAATGTAAAGAAGGCAGGAGAGGATAAAAAGAGGCGGAATAGAGGGAGGGAAGATGGAGGAGGAGGAGAGAGAAAGAGGAGATAAAAGATGCATGATTTAAGGCTTGTATGACTTTAGCTTAGGAGAAATCTGATCATAAGGAATGAGGGAAGAGGGATCTTTTTTTTTTATTTTTTTTTAAAATGAGGAGCCAGGTTTTCATGCATTTCTATGCCCAACATTTCAACTGAGAGTGAATCCACTGCTTCAGAAAAGACTACCAAAGATCTTAGCATACCTATACTAAATTCATTTTGGTGGGCTGTGAGGAGCTCAAATGAACTGAGGTATTTTTGTGTGAGAGGAAGGGATGAATGCCTGCTAGTGGCAGTGCATTCCTTCTTACATTCCTTTGGCATGGATGGAGACATAGCTCTTGTTTATTTCAATGGAAGTTTTACGAGTGCCAGATCCTCACTTCTCATGGCTGTAAAATAGAGCCCTAGTAAATATGAGTGAATCCATACTTCTTCTAGTGAAATAAATAATTTGTCAGAAGTGCTGATGGTTATGAATGGTTTATAAAACAAGACAACATTTAAAAATTCTAGCTACAGCCATACTATCAGTTCATTAAAGGCAAATGAGTATTTCTCCATACCAAATAGCTGATTTCTGTACATAAGAATGGTCATATTGGGTCAGAGAGCCATGGTCTATCTAGCTCAGTTTCCTGTCTTCCCACAGTGGCTAGTGCCAGATGCTTCAGAGGGAATGAACAGAACAGGGTAACTGGGTGATCCATCCCCTGTCATCCAGTCCCAGATTCTGACAGTAGTACGAATCCACATGCAATTGATTCTTATCCATGTATGTTTACCTTAATATAATTATCTAGCTAATTTGTATGTTAATGATCTATAACAAAACAATGCATTTTAAATCACTGAATTCATTTCTAGCTTTGCTTTCCAGTGGTATATAAGAGCCTACAAGTTTTCTTTTCTAATGAGCCAAAGAAATTGCTATTCAGATAGAGTAGGAAGAGGCTGTAAGAGTGAAACGCTTGTCTGAAAAATCATAGAGGAGTTTAAATAACAGTAAATACCAGAGGGAATGTCATTGTTCAATTTACTACCATTTCAAGAAGTGCGAGGAAGCTGTGAGCAAAAGTTTGTGATTTAATCCTATTAAAAGAAGGGAGAAAGTCAAACTCAGTGCAAAGTCATAGGATTACAAATGTGCATACTTCAAGTGGTCCAGAAACCTTAATTATTAGAAATGGGACACCAGTGGGACAACGTTGCCAAAAGGATTTTAAAACCTTTGACTATTCCATAATTCTCATCCCTCATACATTACTTTGGGGACTTGCTTTAAAAAAAAAAAAAAAAAACCAACCAACCCACCCTTCATACCAGACATTTTTAAATTCCCTAGTTAAAATAAACTCCTGCTTGTGAATTTGTTTGGTTATCTCCATCTTTCTATAGAAGACTTGTGATTTTTCCAGGTTGAGGTTGAAAAGTACATATAACACAATGCCAAGCATTGGGTGGTGGGTAATGGAGAGAAGCAGGACTTGTGCCTTTGTAAATCCAGACATGGACACAATTTAGGGGAGGTGAGGGTTCTCCTGACCTCCTGAGGTTTGTACTCCAGAGGTCTGATCTTGGTGCACATCCTAGCCCCAGGTGGAGTTCTTAACTGAAGCCAACCTGAGCATGGAATATGAGTTCTTCAGAGGAGAGGGGCTGCTCCTAGCTTGTGCCCCTTAGGCAGGGAGTCCAAACAAACAGAGGCAGGGTAATTATGATAAGAAAGGGCTGGTGATTAATGACTTCCAGACCCTTAATCTAGATGACTCTGTAAAACAGAAATCCTACTGCTAAGGCGGGAGGTGTTGAAGAGACAACATAGGAGACTCAGAAGAAATACAGCCAAGCCCACTAAGCCAAGGTTACATTCAGAAAAGTAGATGTGAGGAGGATGGGTGAAAGGAAGGGACCAGAACCAAGGGAAAGGATAGCCCTTCTGTGAGGAGAAAAGTGCATTTATCCCCACTGTACAGATGGGGCACTGAGGCACAGAGACTTAAGGCCAGATTTTCAAAGATATTTAGGCACATAGTGGGATTTCAAAAGTGCTTAGAAGGTTAGGTGCTTTGTAAACCCCACTAGATGCAGCGTTGAGTGCCTAAAAACCTTTGAAATTCTGTCCCTAAGGCACCAAGGTTATACAGGAAGTTCATGGGGGAAGTGGAACCCAGGTGTCTGAGGGCTAGCTCCCTATTCATTGGCTCAGCCTATCTCTCTGTTGCATGCTGCAAAAAAGAGGACTCTGATAGATTCAGAGAGCTGGCCTTCTTGATTTTGCTCCAGACTCCAGCAAATGGTCCCAAGCAATTGGGAAAGATGTCATGGTTGACAGCATGAAAAACAGCACAGGGGTGAAGAAGGATGAAGGAAAAAAGGAGAATGAGAATCAGACAAGAGGAGATCACTTAACTTCCAAAGGGCAGGTGGCAGGTTTTCCCCTATGCTGGGTTGTAGAGCAATGGCTGCTGTGAAATTTTACTTTTTAACTGAAAACCATTTTGTTTTGTCATTTTTTTGTTATGAATTTGAGAAAAGGAAGGAATGAGAGTGTCAAATGAGTATCAGCTGTGTTTATGCATCAAATTTTTAGGGTTTCAGCTGTATTCAGGCCAAATCCAGAACCAAGAACATAAACCGCATCCACAGAGTCCATAAAGTCAACAATTATTATACATGATTTGTATTATTCACTGGGCACCATCTGTGGCCCAGGTCCTGTTCATCAGCTGTTCGGAATAGGCCAGAAAATGTAGTCCCTCAGCCAATGCGTATAACATGTGTAGCCCTGGATAAGATGGTTCAGATATGAAAGTAGAAGTATATAGTTATTGAGCACGCTAATAGCTGATGACACTGTAAGTTCTTCCTGATTAAGGACTGGAAGGTTTTGACCTTCAGCTTTTTTTCAAGAGGAAGAGCCGCCCAGAGCTCCTGTGCCTGTTTTATTTTCCTTTCCTGCCTGCAGGGGCCCTGTTATAACTCAGCCGATTCAATTCTTTTCTCAACTTTAAAATGTGGATTTCCTTGGTGTTTGGTTTTAAATATTCTCCTGTGAGCGCTTCAACTCAGTCATTGTAGTGTTGTGTTTAAGAGCCTTCAGTTTAAAGGCTAGTTACTTTCCAGAAGTGAAAGCAGTATTGCTATTCTTGTGATTTTGTCATGAGGTTCATGATGATCATTAACATCCCAGCTCTTGGAGTCAAGTGGATGTGATTTCAGCCTTCATTCTTAAATAACAAGTACATTTCTAGCCCTCATGGCTGTGGAGAAAGCTTCAAAATGTGACCCTACTGCACCCTGAAAGCTCAAAAAGCAGAAGGCAAATAAAAAGAATACCACATCTGTTGTTTTTGCATAATCTCATGATTTTTAAGACAATCTTATGACTTTTGGTGAGCCTGACTCATGAACTTGGAATATTGGGGGTTGGCAATACTGTGTGTGTGTTAGCTTTATTTCTGTTTAAAGTCCATGTCTATTATTCTGTAGCATGCAGTATCAACTCACAGGATGTTTCCAAAAGTTAAATGATCTATTCCAAGTTGGAGAACTGCAAAAAGTAAGTAGGCTAAATGATAGAAAATAATTTAGATTATTCTACAATTGTTTGTTGTTGTATTCAATAGTTTGCAACGAAGTAAAAATATACATTAAAATTTTACACTTAATCAGTGTCCCTTCA
Source organism: Mesoclemmys tuberculata (assembly GCA_007922155.1). Classification (NCBI taxonomy): domain Eukaryota; kingdom Metazoa; phylum Chordata; order Testudines; family Chelidae; genus Mesoclemmys; species Mesoclemmys tuberculata. The sequence continues at coordinate 74,457,807 of ML675603.1, read as the reverse complement.
GTGACTTGACACAAGATGTCAGAACATGTTAGTATTGGAGGTGAGTGGGTCTAATATTTATTTAATTTTCTTTCTTTATATAGTGTTCCTGTCAGCTAATTTCTAAGTTATTGTCTGGAAAAAAAATAGTTTTCGGGTGTCTAAATAGGGGGCTGGAGCACAAAACTTATGAGGAGAGGCTGAGGGAACTAGACTTTGTTGAGTCTGCAGAAAAGAAGAGTCAGAGGGGATTTGATAGCAAACTTTAACTACCTGAAGGGGGAGTTCCAGGGAGGATGGAGCTAGGCTGTTAACAGTTGTGGCAGATGACAGAACAAGGAGCAATGGTCTCAAGTTGCAGTGGGGGAGGTCTAGGTTGGATATTAGGAAAAACGTTTTCACTAGCAGAGTGGTGAAGCACTGGAATGGCTTACCTAGGGAGGTGATGGAATATCCATCCTTAGAGATTTTTAAGGCCTGGCTTGACAAAGCCCTGGCTGGGATGATTTTCTTGGGGCTGGTCCTGCTTTGAGCAGGGTCGTTGGGCTAGAAGACCTCCTGAGGTCCCTTCCAACCCTAATCTTCCATGATTCTATGAAATAGCCCTTGGAATCACAGTCAAAGTTGCCCCCACCCACAAATATGAAATGGTGTCCCATCCAGACAATTGTTTGAACAAGTGGAACAGACTGAAATTGTAAAAGGGACCAGTCTACAGCACATTGCTTACATCCAGATAAAAGAGTGAAGCTAAACAGGACACTCAGACTTTGCTGGCCAAATTGTAAAGATAAGAATGATTTTTGTATAGGAATAGACCAGAAGGCAACCTCTGTCCTCACTGACCACCTATCTGCCTTATTGGGGAATGTCAGGGATCAGATCCTGGGCCTTATTCCATCTCCCTTGAGTTGCATAGACCATGCCACCACCTTCCCTTGACACAGAGAATGTGGCTGGGACACCTTTAGGTGCTGGAAAGGTCCCTTTGGGGCCGTGGACAGCCTGGTGTATGTTAGAGCACCTCAGGGTATGGAACCTGAAGACAAAAATGTCATATTTTAGAATCTTTGACTTGAGTAGGATTGAAGGGTATCTGATGAGCCCTCAGTCTTTCAAAAATGATGATGAATGTAGCTGTGAAACAGATCTCAAGCAAAAAGCCTATGTCACAATCAACAGGAAACTATGTTAAGTTAGGACAGCATCTCTTCCCACACTTTCAATAGGCCTAAATTGACTTTAGTGATTACTCTAGAATTTGTGTTCATTTTCAAGGTTATTTCAGCCAACTGGGTTTTTAAATGAGCAAACATATTTGAAGATAATTTTGTAAGTGTGATTAAACATTTTGGAGGGGAGAACAAGCTGAATGGTTCAGGATTAATACAACAATGATTATAAGACTTTTCCGCATGGTCACTAGTTCAATTCAGATACAGGTCAGAAGTAACTAAAAGTTTTCCCATTGGAGTGGAGCTTTGTGGCCTTTGTGAAGTAAGTTGTTCCCAATGGCCAGGCATCCACCTCAAATAATCACCACCAGAACTAGCACTCTTCTTGTTAGAGATGTCAGGAAGTGAATATGCATGGAAGCAACTAGTCTTTCACATGATGTCTTGAAAGGAGCCTGATTTTCAAAGGATGGGAACAGTGCACTTTTTAAAGGGCAGAAATGGGCCCTTTTAAATTATCTGAACTTGGGTACCTAAGAATGGAGGGACTCAAAATCACAAGTCACCCTTGAAAATCTTGCCTTGACTAAAATATTCATTAGGAAGATGGTGTACATGGAGGCAAAAAAGGAAGATAAAAAGCTAAAAGTGTGGCCTGTGATGAGCTATATAACTGACTAGGAGGGAGAGAAGACCATACACAGACTCACCAAGGCAAGAGAGAAAATGAGGGATGTGAATTGGTTTGCTTATATTGCAAATGAATGGTGAATCAACAGAGTTTGGAGTGATTCTTTTGTAAGAGAGATGAATTAGGAGAATCCAAGGGAGGAATTAATGTGTAAGCCAAACCAGGGCATGATGGATTTCATACAGGATGAAGAGGTTGTAGAAGCACTGGGGAAAATGTAAAAAGAGAGCGCACTTGTGCAAGATGAAGTACCAGTGGATGAAGTAAAAACCTTGAGAAAGGAAGTCACCAAGCATCTTACGAATTTGTTCAGTGATATTCTTGAGACATAAAATGATGGATGAATGGGGTAAAAGCTTTGTGATGCCTATATTTAAACATAAAGGAGATGTTACACTATGTGCTAATTGTTGAATGTGACATTAGCTTAATTGGGCAATAATCTTCTCCCATACTTTCATAGAAGTGTCTATGCAGAACGGTTAAAATTCAGAAAGATAGTCTAGTATATAATCAGTATAGATTCATGGAAGCAAGGAGTACAATTGATGCCATAATTGTTTCATGGATCCCATTAAGAAGCTCAGAGAAAAGAGAGGACAATTGGGTATAGTGTTTGTGGACCTGGAGAAGATGTACAATCACGTTCCAAGAGTGCTGTTTTGATGGAGTTTGCAATGGAGAGGTGTGCCAGAAGGATATGTTAGTTTTATCCAAGATATATGATGGAGTAACCACCATAGTCAAAACTAAATGGGGCTACAGTAGAGAATCTCCAGTAAATTTTGGCTTGCATCAGGGTCAGCGGTGAGTCCCTTTTTGTTTATGGTTGTAATTGGATGTGATTAGTGAGAATACATGAAGGGAACAGCCTAAGATTATGACTTAGTGATGTGTGGAAAAGTGGAAGATACTGCAAGCCAACTTTGACCAGTGGCAACATAGTTCTGAGTGGCTGGCCATAGAGTGAACATTGGTAAGATCGAGGCTATGATACTGAGGAAGGAGGACTCACTATAAGCTGTCTGCCTGTGATATCCTTTAGAGGAGTGAGAATTTAAATACCAAGGATTAACAGCTGCTGATGATGGTGCCATCCTGAGTAATGCTTGGCATCGTACTAAAGCTGCTTGGTGCAAATGGTGGGGGCTAACCCCAGTTCTCTGTGACAACAAAATAACAATGAAGTTTAAAAGGTGTATAAAACTGTAATTTGACCCATTTAAATGTACAGAACAGAGACTTAGCCTGCCACAAGGAAGGAAATCAGTATGCTCTCCAACTGCAAATGGAGCTGTTGAGATGGGCAACTAGTTGGACATCCTGTGATAGGAAGCAAAACAAGGGTGTAAGGGGCATAATGCAGTTTCCTCCAACTGAAGACAAGTTGAGGGTGTCTGGGTTACATTAGTTTGGGCATATCCAGCGGAGGCCAGAGCACAAGAGCACTAAGATGTGGACTGAAGCTGGCCAAGGGAGAAACCAAAGTCTCAGTACATGGATTGATATAAGTGGATCTCAGAGAGACCAGTCTGCATGACAGCCTGGTGTACAATCATGAATTTTGTAAGAAGGCTATAAAAGTTGCCAGTCCCAAATAGGGAAGTGCCAAGGAAGAAAGATTAAGACTTACCCCAGGTCACATGAGAAGGAAAAAAAGCTGTTTTCTCTTGGCCATATTTGTGTTTTAAAGGAAATTGAACTCAATTTTTACACAGATTTAGGCCTTGATTCTGGCCTGGCTCTATGCAGCTGCAGGGCATAAGGGAAAGTGACACACCCTGCCCTTCCCCATCTCCAGTGAAGGTGTGAGGGGAGAACAAGTACTGCACATCCAGAACTCCCCCTCCCACCCTGCAGGAGGCAGGAAGGGATATGGCGCAGATGGAGCCTTTGTTCTGCCCCAAATCCCCGTATCCTGGCTAGCAGGGGGGTGGAGGTACTAACCTACCATTAGAAAGAGCCAGTAGCAGATTATTTTCCCCAGGACTACGGAGGAGCAGGGAAGGGTTGTGCCACTCTGAGGCACAATTCCTTACTGATCTGCTTTTAGGGCAGTGGATCTCATGACACACTTTATGCAAAGCTGGATGTGGAAAGAAATACAGCCCTTAGGTAGAAAGGGCTACCCACCCTTCCACCCTTGTACCCACCCACCCTTCATGTACATCTGTGAGATGCTATTCACAGGGGCAGGATTTGGTCCTTCGGACTCCAGACCTGCAAAGTTAACCACAACTTGAAATATACAGAAAATCTGAAAGACACTGAGAGAGCAGCAGAAAGGTCATTTTTTGCCAGTCAGAGTGCTCATGTCCATGTAAACAGAAGAATACTGACCATACTGCTGGTCATCGAGCAACCCCAGTTTTGGAGGTGCTCTGCTTATGTATCCAAAAACAGTTTAAGAGCATCAAAAGAAACTTGACCCTCCTCTCGCACCCAGATGAGTGCGTGGCGGGGGGGTGGGGAAAATAGGTAGGAAAGAAGTTATTGCTGAGCTAGAAAAGAATGACCCTACTAATACAGTACACTTCAAGGAAGATTAAAAAATATGGTTCCCCCAGGAAAAATGAAAATGAGTCTGCAAAGTTGGAGGCAATAAAAATAAATAGGGAAAGCCCTAAGCTCTGTGCCTGCTCCTCCCGCCCCTCACACACACTGTGGCTGTGGTGTTTAATAGTGACTTGTAAATTCTGAAGAAATGTTAATACGCAGCTGCTATCTCCTTTGCGTAGCTAGTTTGCCAGTGTTAGTAACAAGGCGTTTTGGCTCTAGATCTTGCTTTTCTGTGCATATTTTCTGAGAAGGTGATTACATAAAATATATATAAAGGGAAGTCGCTGTCAGCTAAATTACTTCTGGTATTTATTTTTCAGTGCTTACAATGTATGCCTATGGGTACACAAACCCTCCAGCATTTTCAAACACAGACAGTAGTAATAATCCTAGCTCTGACTGCGCTGAGTGTTTCTGTTTTTTAATAAACATTTTAAAACCAAGTCCCAAACTCCTCCAGAGGGAACCAAGCAGTTCCCAGCTCTGCTCATAAAAATAGTGGGGCGAGTGCACAAAAGTGAGACTTCCTTTGGAAGACGAGATCTGACCTTATCAGCAGTTTGTCACGCATGGATGCCGCATCCTGAGGCACTGACATTTAGAATGCTTTTGTCCTGGGTATAATTGTGTAATTAAAAAACAAAGGCCCAGATTTCCTCTCTATGCTCTCAAGCTAAAGCACAAAAGAAGAGGCCAGGGTTCAAAGGAGAAATCTCTGTGATGTCCTGTTGTGAAATTTCTTCCATTGCAGTGGTGTGGTGTTTACACACCCATCCTCATTCCGTCTGTGATTTTGCACCAACCCCCATGGATCTAATGGAGACAAAGGGTCATCCACGCAGATGACTTTTGCCTCTGCACTGACTCTCCAGCCCCAGGGAAACTCAAGGGTGCTCAAGTTTGTCACTACTACTTTGGAATTTCCTTGCCAGCTGCAGCCCATAGAACCATTCACCCCACGGGATGCCTACCATAGTATAGTGGGGTTCCACTTGGAAGTTAATATTGCAGATTCCCCACAGAGCTGAGGGGGAGGCAATATTCTCTCCAAGAACTCTCGTCCATGTCCAGAGAAGTGTGTAGGCACATAGGCTGGGGAAACGGTGCTGCAGGCATGGCTGAAGACAGTTACAAATCTGGATATGGGCTGAAGGACTACAAGATGCAGTGTAGTTAGATGTGTATTTTTTTTTAAAAGATGTGATATGGTGCAGCACTTCATGTTTCAAAAGAATCCTGTTAAAATCTTTCTCCCTGGGGGAGGAGTAGGGAGCTTCTCCCTGAGTAGGTGCAAAATTTCCTGGGTCTGTTCAGTGAGCAGAAGAGATCTTAAGTGTTTTATGGCAAGTTGAAAAGACATGTGTCAGGAGAAGGGGGAAATATAAAAGACATTCTGCTATTTCTTTGGAAGAAACATTAAAAAAAACCACCCATTTCTATGAGAGGTTCACATTTTTTCTCTCAATTACAATTTAATTTAGGGTTGATGCTTTAGTTTTTAATACGGAAGGTTTTGAGTTAGCCCTGTGGCTACATTTAAAATAAAACTGATCTGCTTTAACTTAGTATGTCAGACACAGTTACAACATACAAAATACATAAACTAGATTGTGCAAAGAAAATAGTTTATTTAGCAGTAAATGTTGCTCGTAATACAGTAGCCTTGTCAACATATTTAATCAGAGCAGTCAAGAGAAGTGTGGAGCAATTTCTTTATTTTTGATTTAAAAGCTTGTGTTACTGTACCTTAGGGAGAAGAGCTCCAAGATGATGTTCCTTATTAAAACAATCATTTTATAAGCAAAGTTTCAGGGATCTGTATTTTAGTGGGTTTGATTCTGTTCTCTTATTTGTGCAATTGGGGAAGGGATGGTGGGGAAGGCAAAGGTGCTTTTAAAATACCTTTTGTGCTTCCGGTGTTATGGGGCAGTACAGAGGTTTGCCTGTCTCCGTGCATCAGTGACAGTGGCCTGAGGGCTTCCCAAATTTATGCTCTGCCTCTCACCGTCCCCCAGTAAAAGACATAATCCCAGTGCTGTGCATACCTCTGAATGCTCAATCTGTCCCCTGCACTTGAGGCTGTGAGCAGGGTTGATGCAGCGTTCTCTGGTGAAATCGTGGCTCCACTGAAGTCATTGGGAGTTTTGCCATTGACTAAAGTGAGGCCAGGATTTCACACTTTACATCAACTCTACACCAGCTCACAAGGTCTTCTGCCCAGGGGTTATTCTCAGGTTGGCTTCTGTCCATCTTGAGACTCCTTTAGGCTGCCAGAGCAATGGAAAGGGACCTTAGTCAAACTGGGAATAGGATCCAGTGTGCATTTGATATATATAATACCATCCATAAGTCTATCACTGGATTTGGTCCCACGTCAGATAAGTAGGAATCTGAAGTCTTGTCAAGCATTTGATGTGATCTACACGCACTCAATAGCTATTGAATATGTTAAGTGTTGTTGATGGAATTGTAGCGTTATCCCATAACTCTATCAGGGTTGTATGCAGATGTGTGAATCGTCTACTGAGGGAGTAAAGGCTCCTACTGTGTTTATGGTTTGCCGATTGTGTACTGTTACGCGTTTTCTGTGTTGAAAGGCTGATGGTGAGCTTGGCGTGGCTATGTAGAGGTGTGAGATGGGAGGTGCAGGTGAAGACAGTCTCCGGCGATCTCTGTGCTGCCTGATAGGCTAGTCATCTTTCAAATGAAGCAGCAGCTGAGACAGGATCCAGAGTTGATCAGGAAAGAAAGATACAGTGTATGCTTTCTGTGGGAGCTCAGGACCAGGTACCAATGCTGTGCCTGATTGCTGTGAGGCAGATGAGATGGGAAGAGAGGGACACCACTAGAATCACCAGTGCAGCTTGAGCCAACTGCCCTTTTTTTTTTTTTTCTTTTGGCCTGGCATTTTTTGCCCTGGCCAGTTTTAGATGTTAAACATCAATTAGCATGTGCTAATGAGCCATTGGCTAATGTGACAGTTTGCAGGTGTGGCCATGCAGCCTTAGTGACACAGTTTTTTGGAACTGGCCTCTGTAATAAGACTGAGTAGCCCCTCTTGGGTAGGGATGTATCTGCAGGCTACCCACTTTGGTTTTTCTTCTCTTCAGGGCCCTTAAAGAACTCAGAGGCTTTCTTTGGTTAGCCATACCCCTGCTTGGGGCTAGTTTAATATCAGAACCAGTTTACAACAGCCCAGAGTTCCAAACTAAACTAAACAACACAAATTAAAAGTCCAGACTTAGCTCTGGCATTTTCTCTCACCAGCAGGGCCCTTCTTCCATCCCGGTCTGATCTCCCAGCTCTCACTTGCTGGGGCTCTGACATCCAGTCCCAAACACACTGTTTCCCACCTCCCAGGAGTGTCCTGCTCAATGAGCTTTTGCATCCATCCAAGTGTCAAGGTCCTCCAGGAACCTTTTTTAATTTCCCCTCCCTGCAGTGTCCTGCCGCATAGCTGTAGCTCCCAGGGCTTCTCTTTCACCGCAGCCACTAGACCTTCTGCTCTTCACAGGGAAGTGCCCGATTCCTCTCAGGTGAGCCTCATTCCATAATCAGGTTTGGCTTAGTCCCAGGCTCTCCCTCCCACTGGGCAAGCCATCCTCTTACAGCCTGTCATTGCCCTCACAGAGCCACCATCCAAGGGAAGTCAGCAGGGAAACATGGCATCCTGACAGAGTAGCACATGACTTGTGTGACAGACTGACAGTATCCCAGACAAACCTTATGGAATTAAGATGAACTTGACTGAATTAAGTTAAACCTTAATGAATTAGGTTGAATGCCCTTGGGGGTGTCCACTGCCATTAAAAATGCAGCAGTGTGTGTGTATGGTGGTGGTGTGGGATTACATACACCTTCTCCAGTAGGATGTTGATGCTAATGGATTTCCTCTGTTAACAACCCTTTGAAGTGACCCCCTGTATAGGTACATAGAAACTAGTGCATGCAGCATGTCTATATAAGTGCGTGTATAATATTTATATACCTAATCCACCCCCAGACAGGGTTGTAATGAGACTAAACCTAGCCTCCCCCCAACTCTCCACACTGGTTAGCAGAGCTGGGACATGGAAGGAAGCATATATATCATTGTCTGAAAGAAGGCAGAGCTGCTGCCCCAGCATGCATTCCTTGGGAACTCCAAAAAGAATGGGCTGGAATTCCTTGGGAAGGTTTCTTCTATAGCATGGCTCCTTCAGCCTGGTCTGAGGTTTCAGTCACAATCTAGCACAGGGAATGCATGGCATTGTGAGTGAGAGAGAGAGAAAGAGAGAGACACCATCTTGGTCAACACTTCAGGGATTGAACTGAGAACTCCAACGCTTTGGCTTTAGCACTGGAGTCTCTATAGCTTGAGCAAAATAACCAGGCTCTGTAATTTTCTTGCATGTTAAAACGTATCAATGACATATCCTAGAAATGAAAATGCAGCAAATTTAGAGGCTTTAAAAAAAAAAAAAAGTAGTTCTGCCTTTCCAAAAATGTTTATACACACTTTTGCAAAAGGATAGACATATGTTAAACTTTTCCTGCTCTATAATTAAAGAATGGCTCGGCTGTTTCAACCTAAAGAAAAAAGATTTTTGCTTCTAAAATCTGAAGCAAAAAACAAAGTGTCACTATTGGTTTTTATTTGTACAAGTAGGTGTAGTTAAAGATAGGAAAGAAGAAAAACTTCCTGATCCAAAGGATTTTACTGTCTAACATGAAACTTTTCAATCCAAAGTCATGTTTCCCTCACAGGAGATAGGGAACATTACTTTTTTATGGAGACTTGCAAACGTGACTTCTGTTACCACCTTAACTCTGGATTCATGTCACTGACCTTATAGTGCTTGTGAAAAGTTTACATTCTCATATGTATTGTAATAATTTACTTAAGTATCATTCAGACAGCAATTGCTGTTGTCACTGATAGATTTAGTGCATTTTTGTCATTAAAGGGTTTTATTTATAGTGATGCCAGCTCTCATAAAGCTCCATCTGTTGGAATCATGTGAATGTGAGAATCTGAGATTTCATTTAAAAAAAGAAAAGTTTGACTCCTCACTGTTGGACATTAAAGCTTGATCATACATACCCTAAAGGCTCAGAAACAAGAAGGCATATAACAAGAATCTAAAACATGTTATTTTTAGTCTCCTTTTTAAGCCAGTCTATCTGTTGGTGCGGGGGGGAGAAAGCAGATTCGTGATATCTGAATGCCTAGCTTTGGAAATGTTGTTTTTATGTCAGGGTTGGAGCATTTTATGTTTAAAAGAGCAGTTTGGTGCTCCGTATTGTGTGCAACCATCAAGGGCCTGATCCTGAGAAATGTAGGCCAGCTGTAATTCCTTGGATTAGATTTTAGGAGCCAGTTTTTTTAGCAGTGCAGAGTTCCCATAGCTCCTGTTGACTTCCGTGGGAATTGTAGGTGCTCAAGGCTTGTGCAAATCAGGATTTAAGCCACTGAGCTCTGTGCCATATCGCAGTTTCTCTGTTTTTGAAAAAAATATCCATAATGCTGTATGTAAGAGAGCACTATGATTGCTCTGAGCTCCAGTATGAAACTGGAGATAAGCCAGTTGAGAGTCTCTGGGTTAATCTTAGCAGCAAGAACAATAAGAGTGATGTTGTGGTGGGTGTCTGTTATAGACCATCAGACCAGTAGGATGAGGTAGAAGAGGCTTTCTTCAGTCAACTAGGGAAAGTTTCCAGTTCACAGGACCTGATTCTCATGGGGGACTTCAATCACCCTGACATCTGCCGGAAGAACAATACAGCAGAGCACAAACAATCCAGGAAGTTTCTGGAGGGTGTTGCAGACAACTTCCTGGTGCAAGTGCTGGAACAACCAACTAGAGGCCGTTTTCCTCTTGACCTGCTGCTCACAAACAGAGAAGATTTGGTAGGGGAAGTAGAAGTGGTGGCAACCTAGGCAGCAGTGACTATGAGATGGTTGAGTTCAGGATCCTGACAAAAGGAAGAAAGGAGAACAGCAGGATACGGACCCTGGACTTCAGAAAAGCAGCCTTTGACTCCCTCAGGGAACTGATGGGCAGGATCCCCTGGAAGGCTAATATGAGGGGGAAAGGAATCCAAGAGAGCTGGCTGTATTTTAAAGAAACCTTATTGAGGGTGCAGGAACAAACCATCCTGATGTGCAGAAAGAATAGCAGATACGTTAGGTGACCAGCTTGGTTTAACAAAGAAGTCTTTGATGAACTTAAACACAAAAAAAAAGCTTACAAGAAGTGGAAGCTTGGTCAGATGACTAGGGAGGAGTATAAAAATACTGCTCGAACATGCAGGAATTAAATCAGGAAGGCCAAAACGCTAGAATTGCAGCTAGCAAGGGATGTGAAGGGGAACAAGAAGGGTTTCTATAAGTATGTTAGCAACAAGAGGAAGATTAGGGAAAGTGTGGGCCCTTACAGAATGGAGGGGGCAACCTCGTGACAGAGGATGTGGAGAAAGCTGAGGTATTCAAAGCCTTTTTTGCCTTTGTCTTCACAGACAAGGTCAGCTCCCAGACTACTGCACTGGGCGGCACAGAAAGGGGAGGAGGTTAACAGCCTGCAGTGCTGAACGAACAGGTCCAAGACTATTTAGAAAGGTTAGACATACACAAATCCATGGAGCCAGATGCAATGCACCTGAGGGTGCTGAGAGAGTTAGCTGATGTGATTTCAGAGCCATTGGCTATTATCTTTGAAAGCTCTTGGCAATTGGGGAGGGGGGTCTCTGATGACTGGAGAAAGGCAAATATAGTGCCCATCTTCAAGAAAGGGAAGAAAGGGGATCCAGAGAACTACAGACCGGTCAGCCTCCCCCAAACCCTGGAAAAATGATGGAGCAGGTCCTCAAGGAATCCATTTTAAGGCACTTGGAAGAAAGGAAGGTGATCAGGAACAGTCAACATGGATTCACCAAGGGCAAGTCATGCCTGAGCAACCTGATTGCTTTCTATGCAGAGGTGACTGGTTCTGTGGATGAGGGGAAAGCGGGGGACGTGATATACCTTGACTCTAGCAAAGCTTTTGATACAGTCTCCCACAGTATTCTTATCAGGAAGTTAAAGGAGTATGGGTTGGATGAATAGACTATAAAATGGATAGAGAATCATAGGGCTCAATGAGTAGTGTCCATGTCTAGCTGGCAGCCGGTCACAAGCGGAGTGCACCAGGGGTTGGTCCTGGGGCCAGTATTGTTCAGCATCTTCATTAATGATCTGGAGGATGGGGTAGATTGCACGCTCAGCAAGTCTGCAGATGGCGCTAAGCTAAGGGGAGTGGTAGATACCCTGGAAGGTAGGGATAGGATACAGAAGGACCTAAAAAAATTGGAGGATTGGGCCAAAAGAAATCTGATGAGGTTCAACAAGGATAAGTGCAGAATCCAGCACTTAGGACAGAAGAATCCCACGCACAGCTGCAGACTGGGAACCGATGAACTGGACAGCAGTTCTGCAGAAAAGGACCTGGGGGTTATAGTGGATAAGAAGCTGGATATGAATCAGCAGTGTGCCCAGGTTGCCAAGAAGGCTAATAGCATATTGGGCTGCATTAGTAGGAGCTTTGCCAGCAGATCGCGGGAAGTGATTATTCCCCTCTATTCGGCATTGGTGAGGCCACATTTAGAGTATTGTGTCCAGTTTTGGGCCCCCCACTACAAAAAGGATGTGGACAAGTTGGAGAGAGTCCAGCGGAGGGCAACAAAAATGATTAGGGGGCTAGCACACAAGATTTATGAGGAGAGGCTGCGGGAACTAGGATTGTTTAGTCTGTAGAAGAGAAGACTGAGGGAGGATTTGATAGCAGCCTTTAATTACCTGAAAGGGGGTTCCAGGGAGGATGGAGCTAGGCTGTTCTCAGTGGTGGCAGATGACAGAACAAGGAGCAACGGTCTCAAGTTGTAGTGGGGGAGGTCTTGGTTGGACGTTAGGAAAAGGTTTTTCACTAGGAGGGTGGTGAAGCACTGGAATGGGTTACCTAGGAAGATGGTGGAATCTCCATGTTTAGAGGTTTTTAAGCAGTGGCTTGACAAAACCCTCACTAGGATTATTTAGCTGAGGTTAGTCCTGCTTTGAGCAGGGGTTGGACTAGATGACCTCCTGAGGTCCCTTCCAACTCTTATATTCTATGCTTTGCACATCCATAGAGCCTTTCAGATGAGGATTTTAAAACCTATCACAAATGTTAATAAAATTAAACCTTATAACATCCCTTTTAAGATACACCAATGTCATCATAGAGACAAGGTGTGTGAGGCAGTATCTTTTATTGGACCAACTTCTGTTGGTGAAAGAGACAAGCTTTTGAGTTATACAGAACTCTTCTTCAGGTGTCGGTCATTTTATGGAGGGGTAAAGCAAGTAAGAGGAAGTGGCTTTCTCAAGACCACCACAAAGACAGCTGGCCAGGAGTAGATAGGAGGTTTACTCTAACACCTATGGAAGGTGTTTTAAATAAGGTTGGGTAATTCAGGATCAAAGTGCTACTGCTTCAGCCTATGAAGACTGACAGGACAAGAAGCAATGGGCTTAAACTGGAGCAAGGGAGGTTTAGGTTGGACATTATGAAAAATGTCTTGTCAGGGTGGTTAATCACTGGAATAAATTGCCTAAGGAGCCTGTGGAATCTCCATCATTGGAGATTTTTAAGAGTAGGTTTAACAAACCTGTCAGGGATGGTCTAGATATTACTTAGTCCTGCTGCGAGTGCAAGGGACTGGACTACATGACCTCTCAAGGTCCCTTCCAGCCCCACGATTCTATGAAAAGGTATGGAGAAAAGCCTTCGCTGAAGCAGTGAGATTTTTTTTTTAAGCCTTGTAGATCATAGTCACAAAAGACCATGCCACACCTAGTTAGTTCCCCCTCTCACTCATGTGAGACAGTCTGTTATTGGAAAGCTGAAGGAGTCAATGGCATTGAGTCTTTCTCTTCTCGCACCAACAGAAGCTGGAAGTAACTCAATTGAAATCAGTGGAATTATAGGGTAAGTGGGGCAAGTCGAAGAGAATCAAGGCCATATTCTTGACTTCACAAAATACTGGGCATAGCCCAAGAGGCTTTGATGCCAGTGAAGTGTAAAGCAGGCAATATCTTGAACAAACTTCAAGGGATGGAAAATTTGAGTGGGTGACCTGGAAAACAGTGTCTGCCTTTGATGTTGCGCAGTCAGCAGAGCTTACCAAAAATAAATACATGGCAAACAGACTGGACTAGCTTGAACTTTAAGAGTGGAATATGTGAAAGGAAGGAAGCTCTTGAAGAGCCTAACTTTCTAAGTGGCTTTCAGGGCTCCTGGGCCCAATAACTCTGAAGTGAGGGTTTTCAGTAGCTCAGATCCCTGTCATTGATTCATCCCAGCACAGTTGTACTGATCGCAAAACCCTTCAAATGAAAATAGTATTTCTCTAAAGCAGATGAAACTGCAAGGAAATGGGAAGTACTGTACCATGGGACAAGGATCAAAAAGTACATGGCAGGCCTTCTAAAGAAGAGAGAGCATTTTACAGCCAAGAGGGAAGAAGTCTGGAGACATCAGGCTCTTCCTAATAATCTTCCACTTTCTTGCATAGATATGGGAGGCTGGACTTTGCACACAGAGGATCCTGAAGTCTTCATTGTTAGGAAAATGGTACATGATTTGGCTGAGATTGAATCTTTCCTTAGAACAATTTGGAGTGGCTGGAATTGCTGGCGGGTTCCTTGTTGTCCCAGACTTGGGTTGGATTAGTTTCTTCTGCGCATTTTCACATGCCGCTTTACAAATTTTTTGGAAATGCATCCCTGCAGTCCAGTATGTGGTATCATCTGGTTCTAAACTGTTTTGATGGATGGTTAAGAATCCTCCACATTGCCATGCTGCGAGGGACTGACCTTTCTGTGGTGGTGGTGGTTTCATCCTTTTTTACTCTGTGGGTTAAATGATGCCATTTTAAAAGCCCTTCACTGGGGGCAGTTGCATAGGCAGAAGGAGCTGGAGAAGAATTGTGCCTCAACATGCATGAGGGAAATAAGTCTTTGTACCCCTTCTGTGCATAAGAGAAGCAAGCAAGCTACAGGGCTAGGACCCTGGCCCTGTTTCCTTCCTGCCACTGTCCCAGGAGCTTTGTGCCTCAAGGGAGCAGTTCCAGCACCACACAGAACACAGGTACTATGCCTGTTCCTGGCTGTTAGCTGTGTGTATGAGGGCAGCCCGTCTGTCAATCTTTCTCCCCCCTCCTCTGAGAAAGAGACAGACACAATTGGGCCCTATGTGTTATCTGAAGCTGAAAAAATATTTCAAGCTTCAAGCCTTTCAATATTTCAAGCCTTATCGATATTTCTAAATGTAATAATAGGGCTAAGATACCATCACACAGCATGCACATCACAGTGCATAAGTAGTGGCATGTGCATTGCTCTGGATATATGTAATGGATTTGTTAAAGGATTTAAAAGCTTCGCCTGGGCTTTGAATTATGTAGGCTATCATGTTACATTGCTGATGTCTTACTCTAGTACTTTGATCACTCTGTTTACTGGTGTGTTACAGTGAAATGTGAAACACTTGAATAAAATGCAAAGAAAGTCGTATTTAGACTTCATCCTTGTGGATTCTAAAATATTTATTACTCACAAAACGACAAACCTAGCAGCGCATCATGGGCTGCAGAAAATAGCTTATACAAGTTCAACAAGCAAGGCTTTTTTTTTTTTAAATTGGATGTATAATGTCACCTTGTCACAAGGTAAAGATTTTGTGGGAAGTGTCTAAAAGCAGATTACTTTGCAAAATAGTAAATGATTTATAGTTATATATGTCTAATATATGTAATTGGGATATTGAGATACTGTATATAATTCTACACCAACCTAGAAAGTAATGAAGATGATTTTAAAAAGGGGAGGTAGGGAATGGATAATTAATGGGAATTAATAATAGCTCCTAATTAAAAAAAAAACTATTTTCAAATAAGTGTGTGTGGAGTGTGAGCACTTTATATGTGCTTTATCTTGTTGCATGGCAAAGCTGCCTTCTAGGATTTGAAAAGTGTGTGAGGAGTGGAGGGCGGGGTGGGAAGGTGGAGGGAGGAGTTTTGAGAATAAAATTGGTGGGAGGAGCACGTGTTTTAGAATGAAATGCTGATGCTGGGAGAAATGAAGAATGAAATGTTGATGGGGAAGATAAGGGCAGAGAGTAAAACACTGGGTCAACCTAGGTCCATCTCCTTCCCTCTCCCCTTTTTTGTATCTCTTCATATAGTTATGTAAATTTATGCAGATTTATGCAATCTCCTTCCCTTCTTTCTGGGGAATCAGACCTCAAGAGGTCTTCTAGTCCAGTCCTTTGCACTCACAGGAGGACTAAGTATTCTCTAGACCATCCCTAACAAGTTTGTCTAATCTGCTCTTAAAAATCTGCAATGACAGATTCCACAACATCCTTAAGCAATTCATTCCAATGCTTAACTACCCTGAGAGGGTAAAACCATTTAAGCCCATTGCTTCTTGTACTATCCTCTGAGGTTAAGGAGAACAATTTTTCTCCCTTCTCCTTATAACAACTTTTTATGTACTTGAAAACTGTTGTTCTGTCCCCCTTCAGTCTTCTCCAGACTAAACAAACCCAATTTTTTCAATCTTCCTTCATAGGTCATGTTTTCTAGCCCTTTAATCATTTTTGTTGCTCTTCTCTGGACTTTCTCCAATTTGTCCACATCTTTCCTGAAATATGACACCCAGAATGGGTCACAATACTCCAACTGAGGGCCAATCAACACAGAGTAGAATGGAAGAATTGCTTTGCTTACAACACTCCTCCTAGTGCATCCCAGAATTGTTTGGATTTTTTTTCTCTTCAACAGTATTACACTGTTGACTCATATTTAGCTTGTGATCCACTCTGACGCAGAAAGGGATCTGGGTAATATTCTTTCTTAGGGAGTCATTTCATGTGTGTGCATCTGATTGTTCCTTCTTAAGTGGAGTACTTTGCATTTGTCCATATTGAATTTAATCCTATTTACTTCAGACCATTTCTCCAGTTTGTCCAGATTATTTTGAATCTTAATCCTGTCCTCCAAGGCATTTTCAACCCCTTCCATCTTGGTATAATCTGCAAACTTTATAAGTGTATGTCCGTCATGTCCCGTCGTCCTCCTCTTCCCCCCCCCCCCGACCATTACCTAAATCATTGATGAAAATCTTAAACAGAACCAGACTCAGAATTGATCCCTGTGGGACCCCACTCGATATGCCCTTCCAGCTTAACTGTGAACCATGATAACTACTCTCTGGGAATGATTTTCCAACCGGTTAACCACCTTATAGTAGTTCCTTCTAGGTTGCATTTCCCTAGTTTGTTTGAGAAGGTCATGCAAGACCATCAAAAGCCTTACTAAAGGAAGCAAGCTTTCAAGCCACACAGAACTCTTCTTCAGGTCTGTGTGGCTTGAAAGCTTTTGTCTCTCACCAACAGAAGTTGAGACATTAGAAGATATTCTCACCCACCTTGTCTCTCTAATATCCAGGGCCAAAACGGCTACAGCTACATTGCATACATAGCTGCTGGAGACCATCAAAGGTCAAATGTGGAAACTACAGCATACAGCTGATATTTTAAAGGCTGTTGATAAAATCGCTGTTCACTTTTTAAACCGCCCTACCTCTTTGTCTGCAGCCACTTGATAAAGAAAAGTAAAGTACATTGTGAATAGTGGGTGAGAATCTTGGGCCAGATCTAGGCCTTCATGAAGTCTAGTTTGTAATGGTGTTGCTGAGCAAGGCAGGCTTTAAAACTTGTCTAAATGGTCATCTGAGGATTTGCCTTATGGTAAGGAGAATCCTCAAGTGACATAAAGCAGCCTTATGCCACCCCTGCACTCAGCCTCAGCATGGGAGCTCTCTGGAGGAGGAAGCTGTGGTTGGAGTGCTGCTGTGCTCTGAGAATCCCAGGCTATCCTCACAATGCCTTGGGGGATTTTGCGAGAGCCAGATTAGTTCCAGTATTAGGAGAGGACAAAGGTGAGGCTGTACAAATCTTTTTTGACCCTATTGAGTCATGCACCAAGCAATAGTCAGCCAGACCTAAGGATTAGGGCCCTTAAATGAGACCGTTTATGGAGACAGTTCTTTCTTTTAAGAGTCATTTAATTAAATTTAAAATAAACTAAGCCGTCAGGACTCTTTCAAGGTGTCAGAAATCCAGTTTGGAAATTCCCAAAGGTTCTTCATCTGCGTAACTCCGAGTTTTATTAGGAATATGGATGTTTTATGTATTTTAGTGATGACATTGCCTTCACTGATGATGTGTGATGTCAGAAATGTATTAAGAAGCCCAAGAGGAAGCCAACCAGAGACTTTGCTGCAGGGCCACAACTGGTCTGCCTGTCAAACACCAGTAGAATAATTTGAAAGCTGGGATTCTTTTCAAACAGACGGGAAGAAGACGACAGCTAGCAGTGCAGAAAACCTTGATTGTCTAATGGAAAACCATGGGTGCCAGCATGGTGATGAGCAGCCTTCCATCTAAGTGAGCTTCCTTTTAATCCTGTTTGCCACCTCCTTCCTGGCTGAGATAATCATTAACAACTTTGAATCTGAGGAAGCAACTCCCAAATTAGTAGGCAAGGACTGAAGGAAGTCTTAATTCTTCTTCGAGTGTTTGCTCAAGTTGATTCCAAGTAGGTGTGTGTGTGCCACATGCACAGTTGCTGGAAGGATTTTCCCCTAGTTATATCTGTAGGGTCGGCTCTGGTGCCCCCTGAAGTCATGCCCTCATGGCACTGTATGAAGGGCCCTGATGACCCCCAACCTCTTCAGTTCCTTCTTACCACCCATGATGGTCGCTGGAGCATCACTCTTTTGCTCTGCACCAGAGGTGGCAGAGCAGTACTATAATCTATGAGGCTTTGAACTCTGACTCCTTCTCCGATGGACCAGCTTGGGAGTCACCTACTTGAAACAGACATGAGCAAGCACTTGAAGAAGAAAAAACAGTTACTAACCTTTTGTAAGTTTTGTTATTCGAGATGTGTTGCTCATTCCATTCTAAGACCCACCCACCTACCCCTCTGTCGGAGTCAGCTGGCAAGAAGGAACTGAAGAGGTGGAGGATTGGCAGAGCTCTATATACAGCACCATAAAGACACAACTCCAGAGGGCACCAGAGATGACCCTATGGATACCACTACGGGAAAACCTCCTGGTGACTGTGCATGCAGCACGCACACCTACTTGGACTCAACATGAGCAACACATCTCAAAGAACAGTTATGGAAGATTAGTAATCTTTTTTTTTTCTTGGCTGTCTCAGCGGACAAGCCAGTGATTTAAATGGGCAATCAAGGCTGAACTCGCCTTCTTTCCCAACCCTGACATACTCCCTCCCAGACATATGTTGAAATAAATTGTCAGGGCAGTGAGAGGAAGCGTCTTCTGCAAGAAAGCAGCTTTAATTTTCCATTGTTATCAGTGTGGCACCTTCTGAGAGGACAGAACTAACGTACCTTTTTTCTTTTTTTTTTTTAATTAATAGAGATCATGAATCCAGGTGAGGGTCCCAGAAAAACAGTGACACGTACTCGCAAAGCAATATCACAGTTTCCTTCAGTGTGAATAATGTCTATGACAGGCATCTGAAATTGATGAGCATCACAAAGACCATGTTCACAAGCAAGAACTTGTTTGAACAAGTATCAAAGCTGTCTCATGCCCAAGAAGTAACACATCAAAATTAGTTTGTTGCCAACTCAGAAGTTCAAGTATTAGAAAGTTTGCAAGCAACGCTATCTTCCTACTTGGGCAGCTGGGAAGCCTGGATGTGCTATAAGATATCATGACAAAGAGCCAGTGCAGAAGCTTTGATGGTGCAGGGTTTCACAATAGGTTCAAACCCTACATAAAGTCAGACATGCCTCCTGCTATGTGTTTGTGTGATGCCTACAAAATTGGGCCCTCAGTCCTGTTGAGATTTCTAATTATGTGAGATATACAGACATTTATGATTGTAACTACCAAAATAGAAATAGTAAATCAAAGCTTCAAGTGTGAAACCTTTGAATATTTATCAACTAATTTGGTTATATAAATATTAATTAACAGTTGGAACACCAATGGCCCATGGTGGTGCATTTACACTTCCTGAAGTAGTCTGTACATTGCAAACTGCTGCAAAACTAGCAGAGAGATGGTGGAACACCACCAAACACTCACTGATTCTTCCTCTTGATCCTAATCAAGGGGCAGAACCCACCACTGTTGTTCTCACTGAGTAGCACCTTATGCCAGATGAATGGAAATCAGTGAGGCTACCCATGAAGTAAGACATTAATCAATGTATGGATGACAGAAACTGGCTCTAAACAAACAGTGAAAAGTTCAAAAACAGGAGCTGTTGTAGAGCCGAGAGGAGCTAATAAAGTAAAAGTATTTACTACACAATGGCCCCCAAATCTTTTTCAGAGTCACTGCTTCCCAGGATAATCAGCTGAGCATGAGCTCCCAATGTGATGCTGTGGCCAAAAGAGCTAATGAGATCCTGGGATGCATGAAAAGGGGAATCTCAAGCAGAAGTAGAGCAGTAATTTTACCTCTGTATTTGTATTTGGCTGTATTTATATTTGTATTTTGGCTACCAAAACACTGAGCCCCGTTCTGCTGTCCATTATTCAAGAAGGAGGTTGATCAGTTGGAGAGGGTTCAGAGAAGAGCCACAAGAATGATTAAATGATTAGAAAACATGCCTTATAGTGATAGTGATGGAGTGTTCACACCCACACTTGCCTAGGAAGGGTTAATGAAGCTGAGAACAGGTCCATTAAGTGGATAGGCCACACCTGAGGGGAATTAGGTAGCCTACATATCCCCAGAAGGAGGAAAACATGTAGTAACCTGGCTGGAGGGCCAAGCCATGAAGAGAGCTCCCTGAGACACAGAGAGCCTGAGGCATCAGGGCACATGAACAAGTGACAGAAGGGTGGGGGAGTCAGACCAGGAAGGTGCTAATCTCCACAACAGCCAGGAGGTGGTGGTCTAGTGGTGAGTGTACTCTGTGACCATTTGGTGGAGAATGTAGGTATGTCGGTCACCCCTGATAAAAGGGGAGCATGAGACACTGTGCAGGATAGTCACCTCTGATACGAGGGGAGACTGGGAGTGATTAGTAGACGGTCACCCCAATACAAAGGGCATGGGAGAGACCATAGTAAAGGTGATGTGATGTAACAATGGAACCGCCGTGTGTGGAGGCCTTCTTTGCTGAAGGCAAGGGCACCCTCCTGAGGTGGACCCCAGAACTGCTGCATCTACTGAATTGGGTTGACAAACAGCAAAGGGGGATCCAGACCCAACTCATGCCTGTTTTGGAAAACCAGCAGAGACAATGGGAAGCACGGGTATACCTGCAGTGGTACTTAAGGAAGCTGGCTGAGGAGGAGTATTTGCTCAGGATCCTGCGGGAAGTGAGTTGGAGACATAAGGGTTATGAATAAAAAAGAAGTTCTGGATCCAGGATGCAAGTGGGTGGAGGGGATGCCTGAGGAAAGAGTGCACCTACCAATACAGAGACAAAAAGCCTTACCCTGAAGGCAAGGACGCAGGAAAGCCCAGAGGTGTCCAACCTCTGGGGAGAGCAGGAAGAGAGGCTTGTTTTTCCTATGGAAAAGAGTGGGACATGGAGGAGGCATTGCCCTCACAAAGAACAGAACTGTAGTCCAGGGAAAGGCAAGGGCTCAACTAGAGACTTGCAGAAGGACGTGGTGGCCAGCAGCAGTGCCACCACAGAAGATGTTGAGAAGACCAATTGGGCTGTAATGTCAGAGGGTCAGAAGGAACTGGAAGAAAGAGAGGTTCCCACAAGGATAAGCCTGAAGGAGGCAGGGTTAAACAGAGACTGAGCAGAATATTGTGGGAACTCCAACCCTGAAGGTATGGGTACTGGGAAAGTCTACAGAAGAAGCAGGCTTTTCAAGGAGCCACAGAGGATCTTCAGCTTTAGAAGGAGAAATACAGGGACACCATGAAAGACAAGGGCAAACTGCTTCTCATGGTGAATGATTTTGGAGCAGGAGTGGGCTGACCTGCAATCGCACCATTGGCAGATGCACGGTAGGTAGGAGGCATCCATACCCCTGAGGGTTGCAGTCCTGAGTGGAAGGGTCTGTGATGGGATGTTCACCCCCCGCACTGGCCTGTGAAGGGTTTCTGTGACTGTACGAAAAGGGTCGGTTCAGAAGATCACCCCATATCTGATTCTTAGTATACTTTGGTACTTTTACGTCGTGCAGATAGCCGCCTGACACGTCAGAGGAGATTGAAACCTTCTGTGCTGCCAATGCTAGATTTGTAATGAAAGAAGTGCTGGGCTCCAGCAATTCGTTTACATTCGTAACTGACACAGCAAGCCCAGAGGTGATGAGGCTATGAACTGCCAAGTCTAGAGGTACCAAGGCTGTAGCCCAGGGCTGAGCTACAGTTCTGATCCCTGGCAAGCCCTGGCATAAATGAAGCACTGCATACTGCACCTGGGCATGGAACGAACTTCCTTCCTGTCCTTCACAGGCAATTAATTGTCTTGAAACATGAAACCTGAGTGTTTGGATCACAGAATTATGGCTTGCTTACAATGAAAATGGACTAAATTCACTCAGTGCATGGCAGATCATTCCAGGGACCTCCTGAAAGCAGGGAGGAGTTGCTAAAAGGCAGGGTTGGGGCTGGAATCTGAACGCTGCTAGCACAGCCTAAAAATTAGGTAATGCTGGTTGAGGAGAGGCAGAGCCAAAAGATCTGCTGACTCACTACATCGCTGTTGGCCAAGTTTGTGTGGAGCCACCAAACAGAAATGTAAGAGGCCTTCCCCCCAATGGAGGGGGAGCAGGAATGGAAAACATGGCCTGTGCTCCACTGGAAGTGGGTCCCTCTACGGTGCAGAAGACCTCACCAGTGCAGTTTACTCACTGGCAAACTGCACCTCTCTGTGCCAGCGGGTAAACCTGGCCCATTATTTGTTCCCCCCGGGCAGGAGCATACATTCCTCTGTGATCTGATGCTGCTTTTCTGGGGGTTTGATCCTGAGCTGCAACTTTTTCCTTGCTTTCATGATATTTAAAGCACAAGTTGTAACACTCTCGTGAAGTACTTTTTTTTTTTTTTCTCCCTGTGGAAAGTGAAGTGTTTAATGATCTATGTTTCTCCTAGCTGCCGCCACCTGCTGTATTTCACTGTCTTTTTTCCTCACTCCACCTGCACCAATCTTGGTGAAAGTTCACACTAGGTCAAATTCTTTAAGAGCTTGTTCACAAGCTTTATTAATGATTATTGGACCTTGCCAGTTCATTTAATATATTTGCTCAAAAGCCACTGCCAACAGTGTCCTTGGTAAATAAATTATTGTGATTATTGGCTTTGCTAGTGAAAAATGAATTTTTATGGACTGAATATTCATGCGAGGTGAACATTTTAGTACAGTTTGCAGACTGAATACAAATGCAAACATTAGCATCCCAGATCCATTTTTACCAGAAATCTCCTGCACAAACAAGTGTTGTCATTTCAAATCTCCATCACCCACTGCTAAAGAGATGAGGAAATGATGCTTTCATTATAGTATTTAAAACAAACAAAAATAATACTTTCGATCAGACTTGCTTTCAGAATTTGAATGAGCCTGTATCTGTTCGGTGCAAACAACTCTCCCCTGTTCACCCAAATGTTATTACTGCAGTCTTCCTCTTATTTCTCCAGGGATTCCAACACAAGTGTTTGTGAGCGAGCCACCTCCAATTTAACTGTGATTGTTCATTCTCAGTTTCAGTTTTCCAAGAAAATGAGAGCCTAGGGCAAGGACTCTGTGAGAATGTCTTCTAGCGTTTGGCCTGTGTTTCTACTCTCTCTTCTCTCACAATTGGGTTTGTCCCTGTTAGCATTAGCTGGAAGCACAGTATATACAGTACAGTACTCTCAGTTCTGTGTTATTGTTTTCACTATTCCAAAAAAACTATGTGGATAAGATATATATAGATAGATATAGTGAAGGATGGGCATTTTTTCCTGATGCTCTCTCTGGAGTCATTTCATCCTTGTTGTACAGGATGGTTTTCAGGAGGAGATGTCGGATTTAGCTGAAAAATTAAACCAATATATCAAGCGTTCTGGAAAGAATAGGTGACATCATAATAGCTGTAGAAGATGATCCAACAAAGTTTCTCCTAATGACAATGAAATATAACAAGAGGTGACCATTACTAGTAACAAAATAGAGCTGGATGAACCAGAAGATGTTTGCACGCAGGCTCTGTTTTGATCAAACTGCACTTAAGGCCTGATCCAGGCCCACTGAAGTCAGTGGAAGACTTCCCATGGTCTTTAAATGTCTTTGTATGCACCCATTAGTCTGGGAGCCTGGCGTGAAATACCCAGGGTACAATCCAGACTAATGATAGCTGTGTCATCTATGCCTCCTCGCCTGGGGTGCCTTTACATTGATTTGCTGCTGTAGCCTCCAGCCTAGATTGCTCACAAACAGCCTCCAGAACGCAAGTCACTACCAGCTATGTCTCTGTGTGTGCTGCAGCCAGCTACACCTTGGCTCTTACCAGCCTTGGTTATGCTGCAAGGTGATACCAACACACACCCAGTCCTAGATTCCCCCCCCAGAAATATATGTCTTGTACTACCCAGCCCTCTCCTGGACAGTGCAAACCTATATATAGTCTATCATTTATTAATAGAAATTATATGCACACATCTTGTTACCTCCAAATGGAATTTCCCAAATACTTGAATTCAAACACAGTGGTTTAGATAAATGATAAAACAAGTTTTTTTAACTTCAAAAAGAGAGATTTTAAGTGAGTACAATTAATCAAGCATAACATTCAGAAATGGTTACGAGAAAAATAAAGACAAAATGCAACTGGTGCCTAATTTAACAAACTATGTTAAATTCAAAGCAAATCTTTTTCTCGCCACGTGCTCTCTGCAGTCTGAGTAAACTTCTTAGGTTCAGACCCCTTTCCCAGTTCAATGGCTACTTCCTTTGTTCCTTCTGGTTCAGTGAAGCTAGAAAGAAACGGGGGGAGAGAGAAAAAAGAGGGTCCTTTGGTTTGTCTACCCTTTCCTTTTACAGTTTTGTCCCCTTTTGAGAAGCATTTGCAGCTGGGAGCAAGGTGACCCGCAGATGCTGTGGAAGGGGGCTCCTTGCTAAAATGTAGATCTTTCTATTTTCCTCTATACCTTTTCCTGAAAAAGAATTGCCAATTAGCAAGTAATGGTTCATCAGCCTTGTTCACACCTGGCTGAGGCATCAGCTTGTCCTTTTGTCTCTGAGGAACTAGTTTGGGCACTCCCTATACATCTCTGGAAAACATACTTTTAACTCATGATCTCCGCTTCTGTTTATATCTTCACATACAATGCTGCTATGTACGTTTTGCCATTATAATATCGATCAGCAAATTGAGTTTTTAAGTGACATCTCACAAGGCATACTTTGTACAAAGATTATTACGATAGTCCGTAGGATATTGACATAGGGGTACATTCTGTCACACCTGGGAATAGTTGGGAAAGTTTAGGTCCACATGAGATACCAGATAAAGAAGAGTGAACACTGAGATGTATTTCGAGGTGCCTGTAAGAATTCATGAATGCTATCTCATTCATCATTGTAAGGCAGTTACTGTATGAGAACATTGGGTTAATCTAAGAAGAGCCTGATTGCATAGAGGCAGAAAGGAGTAAAATGGCTTCAGATAGCATCCCATCAGCTGACCCTTAAGAGATTATACAGGATCCATTTGCTTTGATATCCCACCTGTGACCTCCCGTAGTCTCACTGAACTAGCTTGTCAAGATGTGTGATGGGGGTTCCCAGCTTGTAAATACAGTAGATCCAAGCCTGGGAACTAGAGACAAAAGGCTGATGGCTAGATTTAAAGACAGCCCTTGAAGGATGGAGGGGGGGATTGTTAATGTGAAACCAGACTCCAGTAGTTGGGGTGTCTGGGAAGTTAGACCTACTTAAGGTCTCTGTCAAAGGATGGCAAACTTTTAGGTAAGATAGAGGTGTATATAGACCACCTGTTTTTTTAAAAAAAATCCTTTTCTTTTGTGTTATGCTGTGTTCCTACTCTTAAGGTTAAACAATACTTTGGTTTAAGAAGTTCCGTTTTGAGTCACTGAAATCCAATGGTCACAGGCTCCCAAAGGAAAGAGCCACAGGTACCCAATTCTAGTCAATTGTGCAAGGGAAGCATGGTTGATACAAAGGATACTGTAGTTTAGGACCCAGCCTAAGAGTGAGAGAATCGCAGGATTCCACCCCAGGCAGAAGAAGGTTCAAGACCTGAAATCTGTGGGCTTGCATTCAGAGAGACTAAAGAATGGGTCAGATGCAGCTAGCCCTATAACCATGACAACACAAACCTTGACTTGGTCCCTAAGGAAATATGAACTGTCTTATATGACCCAAACCTGCTCCCATTACATTTACTGGGTGTTCTGCTGTTGACTTCAATGGGAATATCTCCGGGTGGGCTGGCTCGTTAAGAGAGTTAGACTCAACTATGTCTGTACTTAGTTAACTGCCTCTCCAGATGGTGGGTGCTGAGACTTCCTTCTAAGAGGAGACCTGCAGTGGCAGGAGGGCTCTTGCAGGAACTGTAGGGCTAGGGAGATAAGTGCTGTCCTGCAGTAGAGCCTGATAGGTGGCAAAAAGTGCTACGAAGTAGGAGAGAAACAAAAAGAACCCAGGAAGGGGCTGTGGAAAAGGCCTAAAGAGACAGTTGAGACAGGAAGTGAAACAAGGGGTCTGTGTAGGTGGTTCCTGGCTGCCTGCTATTGGGATCTCTGGAATGGAACTCAGAATAGGGGGAAGGCCTGGGTTCTTCTTCAGTTCCACCAAGGACAGTGGCTGAGAAGATCCAGTGTGAGGTTGCTGGATGGTTATTTTGGTGGTCTCTGTTTACCCTTGCAATGGAGTGGAGGAGAGGAATGACTATGATTTGGCCAGAGGACTAGATTGTTAAGAAGCACTGGAATTGGCCTTTTGACATGAGAGAGACTGCAGTGCCTGGAGCTGGAAGAGGGGGAACAGGTATGGAAGACCACATACTAAGGGGGAGAGGGGGAAGGAGATCTTGTCACATGGAGAAGGCACTTAGCTTTCTTTCACAACAGTGAAAACTTTGATCCCTTTGGCACTAAGAGCAACATACAGCACATGACATATTTTGCATGTGATGATAAAAGTTCTGGGGTGTGACTGTATTACCCTTATACAAAATAAGCAATCTTATATTTGTCATTTTCTTAAGTTTTTATTACCACTTTTGCCAGTTATCAAAGTTATTTGTCTTTAATGTCATGATTTTCCTCTTTTACCTTAGACCTGTAGACCTTAAAAATAACTTCTCTGAGCAGGTTTCCCAACCAGTCACTGAATCTCTCCTCATTCCTTGTAAGTCATTGCATGATGCTTCTGGATGGGAGGTCTGCTGGCACGGTGGTTTAGTTAAATCTTTCATCAGTTATCAGTGCTTGGCAAATCAATCAGAAGATGAATCTGGGTGTAGAGAGAGACAACTAATTCAAACACAAAAGATCTTAATAATACTAAACGGATTGGGAAAATTAATAGAAGAGTAAACTACTTTGTTTGATTATTGAGAGGTTCTCCCCTTCCCCAGTTTGGGAAAGTCCCAATTTGGGAAAGTCCTTCTCAGAAGTAAAATTAGCAGTGACGTTGTACTTTGTGTTTACTTGATGTTAAACCTTCAAACGAAAAGACAGCTAGATAAATGGGAAATAAATGTATAATCTGAGAGAAGCAGTAGCAGTAATTATCTGAAAGAGTTGCATGGTCTTGGACTCAGACAGGAAAAGAAAATGCACGAGGGAGTAAAATTTATAAGAATTTAAGCAGATGGGGTGATAGGCCATAAAATTATTTCTGTGTGTTCTTAAGAAAGAGACCTTGTCACAGGGTTTTCTACTTGCTTCTGCGGCACCTCCTTGTGGCTTATCTGGGGATTAGCTCTCAACTGGTCTGACGTCCCCTTCTATGGTTGCTCACCCTGTGACGTCTCTGTCTCTAGATGTGTGGGGGCTCAGTCTTCAGGATTCAGCCCTCCAGCCAGGTTGCTGTACTCCTCCTCTTCGGGGGTATTGACAGGTTGCTGGGCCAACTGTCCAGATGCCGCCTTCATTGGTCTAGTGCTGTTTCCCAGTGGCCAGTAGGGGAACCCAGGCTCACCTACTCTTCTGGGTGCCAGCCCAGGGACCCAGGGCTTAAATTCGCAGAGATTTCCCAGGGCATTCCCACTGTCTCTCCCCCCATTCAGGGCTCCAAGCTTCAGCTGCAGGGTGGGAGGTCTCAGGCTTCAGCCCCGAGGGAGATGCTCCAGGGGCTCCCACAGGTTTGACAATATTTACCGGAGCTCTGCTCTGGATGGCTCCAGCTGAATTTAAACCCTGCAGGGACTCTATGGCCCGTCTGCCCTGACCCTGTTGCTGCTTCCCAAGGCTTTTTCCTACCTCTCTCCTCTATCTTTTGGACTACCTCTGGGATTGCTCTGGTGCTTCCTCCATTCCCCGTGGCTTGACGCAGTCTGTAGTCAAAGGCCAGATCCCAGAGCCTATGTTCCCCCTAGAATGCCTTTGTCCCTGGCCAATTCACCTCCTCACTAAGGAATGTCTGCAGTGCTCCTCTCCGCAGCCCGTTCTTTCTTTTTCCTGTCCTTTTTGGCAGAGCAGCCTTAGCCTTTCAGGTTATGACTACCACCTACTCAGGTTTTGCATAAGCAAATCTCTGTATCCTCTCACCCCATTCTGTGTTCTTAAAAAGAGCAAAGTAGTGGCTTTTGTAATGCTACCCGTACTTTCCTGGTATCCTCTGAAAGGATTAGTGAGAGTATTCTTTCACCTTGAGGCATCTCAGTTCTTCATACAGAATTCTTGTGTAATCCTCCCTATATTGCCACAACAGACACTCAGCTGTTTTTGGACTTTGCATATGTCCTATAATCTAGGTTTGTGCTTGTTTAATATAATGTAAATTGTCATTCAGGTCACAGTGAACTGTTAGCCCTCTAAATATAGCTACTTCTCTTCTATCATAGCCGTTAATATAACATTACCCTCAAATTTAAGACATATTTCATAGAATCTTTGTCCCTTTTTTCTCTTTTGTCCATAGTTCTTGCTATTCCTTCTTAAGTACTCTCTTAACCAAACTTTTGAAGTTCTGTTTATTCAGAAGGATATTCAGCTCAACCTCCTAATTTTTAAGGCATTTTTGCTGCTTTATTTGGTGTTTTGTTGCCAGGAATCTTGTTATGCACCCGAATTCACACCATTACTGTATGTATACCTAATTTTATTATCTCTGTAGTTAAGAACAAAATAACATTAAATCATTCCTACTTTCCAAGGCTCCCTTTGTAATCACCATTATACCTGATAAAGATGGGATGGCAGTGGTAGTTGACAGATCGTCCTTTATCCCGGTCAGTGCCAACAATATGCCCATCAATTCAGCTATCATAGTGGCCACAAAATTGGGTAATTCATAGAACTCTTAATTTCAAATTCAGGGATACAACACTGTGAGTTGTCATCTTTAGAGCTGTCAGTATAGATCGGGCACTGCTGACCCCGTTTGCCATGTATAAACTCTTAAATCTTAGTCATCGTATTTGATGGTCCTGCTCCCTTCCCTTTATTTTATTGTGACTCCAGATCCACAACTGGAGAGACAACAGTCCAGCTATAGTTTGATTTTTACCATGACTAAGATTTTAATTTCTTCCAGACCTTCCTTTTCACCAAAGTCTTTTTACCCACCTTTTGACTCTGTGAGCATGTAGGAGTTTGTGGTGCCCAGTCATTTCTTGTTACTTAGTTCCCAGTTCTCTCATATATTTGTTTAATACTCTTATCTTTGTTGTTTCCATTAACCTTAGCACAAAAAGTTAAATCTAACAATTTCATTCTTAAATTTATAGTCATTTCTCAGGTTACCTGCAGCATGCACAATGAAGTCGTAATACTCACCCACATGCAATTTCCAGGGGTCTATTTTTTTTATTGTTGATTAGAAGCTGAATTAAGGGCTTGGCATCCATAATTTTATAACTGGTCTTATTAAAGCCCTATACAGCACCAACGATATATTCTTATCTATATCCCAGTTGTTTCCAGAAATATTTTAAGCAGATTGATTGTATCTTTACACTTAATCTTAATGTTATCTATCTATCTATCTATCTATCTTAATGTTATCCCTTCCTTGTTAGTTTATCTAATATAACTTCTAAGGATGCAAATTTTGAACTACCTGTATTTTTTCTGTATAGAGATACAGGTTCCAGTCTTCTCCAATCTTCCTTTTTGTGAAGATCATTCCCTTTGTTTTAGCAAGTGAGAACTTAAATCACCAAGTATCTTCCAATTCTGAAATCCCCAAGTGCTTCATAGGTTCTCTCCACAGCTATTTGGTCTTCTGTGTTTGACCCATATAGTACAGTCATCAGCAAATGAGGTAATACCTATTCCTGCCTGAATAGTCTCCAGGAGATCATTAATCATTGTTAAACAGGGTTGGGCAGATAACACTCCCCTGTGGAGCGCCATTAGAAAGTTTATAAATATTTGACAAAGTTGCCTCCACCCAGACTTGTATGGTTCTATCTGTTAAGAAATCTTATTCAAACATACATTCTTCCTCTTATATTCTAGTTGAGGTTATTTTATTCAGTGAGCCTTCATAGTATGTCACACACTTTTTCAGCATTCAAAAAGACAGCCATCATAAGCACCGTTTTTGTTGTTTTGTATTTCTGTTTCTAATCTTACAATAAGATCAACTGTTCATTTTCCTTTCCTGAAACCACTTTGTGCACAGTTTATACTTTCATTTTTTACAAGTATGCTACTAATTTCTCATTTTCCATAATTTTGCCCCCACACGATGTGAGGGTACTAGGTCTATATGCATCAGGTTTTATGTGTAATTTGCCTGCTTTTCCTATCAGTGTAATTTGCTTGCTTCTTTCTGCCAGTAGTATTCTTTTTCCCATATATTTTTATATAATTTCAATACATTTCTTAACCTCCCTTCCGGTAGGTGCTTAATCATTGCAATACATATGCTATCTATTCCTGGGGCTGTGTTTTTATTTTTGCCTGTAGCTTTTTTTGAGTTTCTATGTGATGAAATTTTTATTAATGATGTCATGTCTATATTCTATCCAGCCATATAAGAACTTAGTTTTCTTCAACAAACATTATTTTTCACAAAAATGTTTACTTTGATTTGTATCATTGCTAACTTTTTGGAACTCTTTTGCTAAAATATCTGCTTTTCCTAATTTAGAACTTCCAACTTTATCATTTACTATAAGACCAGATTTGCATTTGTTTTTCTCTCTAAAACCTTTGAATCTTTGTTCATTTTCCCACAATACTTTCTCCAACTCTCTCTTTTATTTTGCCTTTTTAAATTAAATAATTCTTTGCGCCTCTGATTTACTTCTTTTATAGTTCATTAAGTCCTTGCTATTCATTGAACTTTTTGTTTGTATGCCTTATTTCTGTGTTTAACTTCTGTTTTACAATCTTCATTCCATTAGGGAACTGTCTGTTTGAGTTTGTGACAATTTGATGTCTTACACACAGTACTGCTGGGGGAATTCTACACCAAAAATTTTAAAATTCTGTGCAGGATATTTTAAAATTCTGCAAAATTCTGCATATTTTATGTCCAAATAACACAGTATAATCATGCCATTATTTTGGTAATTTATTTCAAAATATCTGTCAGCAAATAAGTCTAACAATATACAGATGACAAAAAAATTCAGGAAATGTTTTTTTGACAAATAGATTCCTTGCTAAGCATATGAATACAGAACTTGGAGTAATTTATTTAAACCACAATACAGAAATGTATTTCCTGCACCCTCATAAGCAGTGCAAAGACATGGAGGAGTCAGGAGTAATGGAGGAACTGGGGGAGAAGGAAGGAGCCTGGAGTGAACCTGGAGGGTTGTTGGATGTGGGTGGGAGAAGTATGGAACTTGGGTTTGGGAGGGGAGCAAGGGATTGTTAGCGACTTGGGGAGCCTCCCCCATGTGACTCTGGCTGACCCTTAGCCTTTCCCATTCAGTCAGGCACATCTGCCCTGACCCATGTGTCCCTGCACATCCTTACCCCCCCTGTGGCCCTGCAGCCCACCTCCCATTCAGCCCCTGGCTCTATACTGTCACCCCACTAGCTCTTGAGCCTATGCCGCAGTCTTCTCCCCCCTCCACTAACCCTTCTGAACCCCAGTCTGTGACACCCCCCCAGCAGCCCCTGTCCCCCACTCTATCCGTCCCATGCCTCCTCATCTGGCCCCACTGTGAGGAACAGAGCCACCGGCTGGCTGCTCTCTTTTGGTGCCACAGCATCCCCTGGTGGAAGAAAGTTGTAACTGCAGTGCCTCACCAGCAGAATCTATATTGTGCGGAGAAAAGCAAGAGAGAAACTCTGCTTGTGAGCAGTGGCACAGAATTCCCCCAGGAGTAATATAGGTAGGGTGGCTGCTGCTACAACTCCCTTTATCACAGTCATGAAATTCTTCTAGATTACTTATTGGTACATAGATATTTAGCACACTTACTCCTGAAGTCCCCAATTAGATTTTCTCAGGCTCCTGAAGGAATTCCTGCTTGTGTTTTCAACATTATCTTGCCCTTGTGTGATGCAGTGTTCACCCCACACTTGCTCTGAAAGGGTTTATGCAGACTGAGAAGAGAGCTAGATAACCCCAACGTGCCATAGCTGAGAGGAATTAGGTGGCTAAGCAATCCCTTGAATGAATGAGGAAGCTCAGATGAGGAGGAATGAGCTGGACTGGGGTGATAAAGGCAGGAAATTGGCAGCAGAAAGGGGCTTCTGGGAAAGTCTGCAGTCACTCCCCAGGAGAAAGTTGGTATGTTTGGACTGGCAAACGCAGGAAAGTAGGGCAGGACTCAGGAAAAAGCAGTAAGGACTAGACGGGAACAGGCCTTGACTTCTGGCTAGAGGGTCCCTGAGCCAGAACCTGGAGTAGAGGATGGGCCCAAGTTCCTTTGCCAGCCTTGGAGGGAGTGGGACCACAAGGCAGATAATGCGAAAACTGCCTAGGACTGCTGAAGGAAGACTTTGTTACCCTGGAAGGGAAAAATGTGTGGAGTAACCTGGCTGGAGAGCTGAGTCACCGAGACAGCAGCAGCTTGTGGAGCAAGAGAGGGGGTGCAGACCCACAGAAAAAGACAGAGTGATGGCATTCAACTGTGGGAAAGGGCATTGTCCTTGGGCATCGAGCTGTTCCCCAGAATGACCAGGAGGAGGTGCCATTCTAGTGGTGAGTGGAGCACCCTGTTACACCTTGATATGAAATTAACATAGGGAAGTGATCACTTCTCATTCCATCTGTGACCTGTCCATGCCCAGGGTAGCCCACTGATAATGCCAAGGGCAGGGCAGGCTGTAAAAGGAGAGCAGATTCTCCCAGCACTAGTGGGAGACACTGAAATCAGACTTCCCAACCAGCCACAAACAGTGCTTCTGATTCCCCCACACTGGTTATCAAGAAGTCACTATATAAATACACACAGCTCCCTTTACTGCATTTCAGTCGCTGGCTCCCAAACTGCCACTAGGTCCAGTAAAGAGACCAGTTATTTAAACTCTATGCCCTTTACTCAAAAGATTCCCTCTGATCCCAAAGGACCAGCCACAGTACCAGTTCACTATAAGTTTGGATCTTACCCAAAATACCACGCTGCCAGCCAATCCTTTAGTAACTAAAAGTAAAGGTTTATTATAAAAAGAAAAACAAACAATAAGAGAAATGTTAACGTATTGAAGCAATCAGATACAAACAGATGATTTGAGAGTCCATATACATCAGGTTTCTAGAAGAATTGTGGAGCTGCTGGCTTGTATAGTCACTCTGGTATACATCCAGTACCTGGATGGGTCTAAGTCCTTCAGTTCAGTTGCAAAATGAATTGATCCAGAGGTGGGTAGGTGTGTATCTGTAGCTGGACAGGAACAAAATGGTTTCTGTGGTTTGATCTTATATACCTTCTGCCTCTGGCCATGCAGCTTGTGTAATTTTACAGGAACCAAAATGGAGTCCAGAGTCACATGGGCCAATCCTGGTAACTCTTCAGGTATGCCTTTAGTTCCTTCCTGGGCCTTTTGCTTCTGTAGAGGTCTTGATGAGCAATTAAGCGGGCTATTGTCCTGCCCCCTCTCTGTCTGGGGTGTGTCTTCTACAGCATAGTTTGAAATACAGGTATATCAAAGATACCCATAACTTCCCTCACACATATTACACATGAATACAAATATTATCTTCTTACTCAGCACATTATAACCATGCTAACAGTACCTGACATGGCGTGTCTCACATGAATCACTATGATTTTGACATATTGATGTCAAATAACACAAATGCTCCCCCCATTCAACCCAGTCAGCATGACACCATCTTCCTTACAGATTTCCCCGCTGCATTTATTTGCTCTATTGCTAGCTGTCATTGTTATCTAGACCTAAACATGAAAAAGTTCCATCTACCAAATTAAACCTAGTAGATGCTCCAGTATTGAGTAATACCAGGTTGTGCATGTCAATGAACTAGTCCAGGTATTTGCCATTATAATAAATTTTTCCTCTTTCCCCATAACTCATTATGGCTATTAAGGTCTCCACAAATAGCATACAGGTCTTTGACACCCTTAACTAATTCTTCCAATTCTAGATTGTCTAGTTTTTATATGGGTTGTAAATGTTATAGATTCGTATAAAAGTGCTATGATTCTGCAGAGGAATCTCACTATCATTATATTTAAAACTGAAGTTCTGTATGTCTGTTTATGTAACTAAGACCTTCCTTTAAAAATAAACAGACCCCTCCTCCTCCTCCTATTTCTGTCACATCTGATTATATCATATCCTGGAAGTCTAAACATAGGTTTTCTCACAAACCATGTTTCTTATACACAGGTCAGGTTTGTTTTCCATCTAAAAGAGTGTTCTTTAATTCCTGACCATGTGTTATTAAACTATGTCTGTTCCAGCAAAAAAGTTAGAACCATGTTATTTAAACTACGTTACCTTCATTTAAAGTTGTTCGAATGCAGTCTGTTGAGATTGCCTATATGCAAATACTTTTCTTACATTTTTGTTTATTTGTCTTCTTCCCTGTATGTAAAGTGCATTTAATCTATTCCGTCATAAATGCTATGTTTCTCTTTGCCCACAAGCAGTACAGTTTCATCTGTTCCCCTTCTATTATCTTTCCTACCCTGAACTGAATGTTTTTGTACCAATACCTTACTGGCATTTTTCTCCTTCTCAACATTCCACTGTGAATATCTTCTGGTAGCTTCTGCATGAGATATTTTTCATGGATAGCTTTAATTTTCTGTATCCCTCTAGCTCATCCTGCTGCCACATACCCTTTGTATGTTGAACTATCATAAATTTAAGTGGCTGTCAAATTACTCATTTTCTCTAAAACTGTAGTTTTAAGAAGTTTTAGACTGTTCCATATGTGCACATTCTACTAAGAAATCTCCATCCTGCATTTTTTAATTCTTAGTATATCTGCAAAACTTCACCTAATCCATTCCACTGTTTTCAAGGGCTTAATGTCTCTTCTTTTCACACCTTCGGGTAGTGACTTGTTTATTAAGGTGTCACTCCTTTCCCTTGCTCTTTTTTCCCATCTGTCTGTTCTCTAATCTGAAGCCTTTCCTCATCCCTTGCTGCTTCTCCCTCATTTTCCAACGTAACTTCCAGCTTTCTCCTCTCAGCCTGCATTTCCAGGTCTGTTCAGCCAGTTGCCAGCCTACGCCCAGCTTTCAGCCTTGCCCCAGCCAGCCTGGCCAACAGCCACCCTAGGACCAGCCTAGCAGCTTCTGATGGAAACTTCCTGGCTTTCTACAAGCTCCGCCTGCCTCTGCCCAGCTGGGCTTCCTCATCAATTAGCCTTTATCTTTAACTGGCTTTCCCCCAGGTGTGGGTTATAAGGCTAATTGGTCCCTTCTGAGCCACCTTGACCCCTTCAGGGCTGGTGTAGGGTAAAAATCCCATCACAGACCTATAGATAGAAGAATAGCTCTAATGGAAAGTGTGTATACTTTTCTCAGTATTTCTTTCCCCTCCTTTATCATCTTCTATAAGTGTAATTGTTTTATTCAATTACTAAACCAAGCCATTTTGCTGCTTGTCAGATGAGAAACTATAGGTAGAGGAGGGGGAAAATACCTTTTCTTTGGTTGTAAGCATTGATTTGAAGATACAATTTATACTTGTGAAAGGGTACAGAATATCCTTCTTTCAGTGTCTTTGTGACTCATTTTGGCACAGGGCAGAGTTATACATGGCACAACTACCTAAATAAAGATTTATATCCCCAGAACATTCTGGTAAAGCTCTGATAAATAGTTTATTTGGTCCTGCACTGAGGAGGGTGGGAAGTGATAAAGAGAATATACTCCAGTTGAATGCATCTCTTCGCATCTCTATGTCCTTTCCTATATGCAGTGCTGATTAAAATATTAACTCAATTCTCCTTCTCCAAGTGCAGCAGCTGGCAAACTAACAAGGGGCAATACAGTCTAGCAGTGGCTTGAAAATGGGTCTATGAGTCAGGAATTCCTGAATTCTATTCACACCTCTGACACTACTTGTTACATGGCCCTGCACAGCTCAGCTAACCACTTTGTCTCTTACGATACATTTACACTTCGAGCTAAAGGTATAGTTTCCAGCTCTGATAGACATACCCGCACAAGCTCTGATCAAGGCAGCATGCTAAAAATAGAAGAGATGGTGAGAAGCGAGGGGCAAGAGTTGCCTCTAAAATTAGAAGAGCTGGTGAAGAGAGAGGGGCTAGCTGTCCTGACTATGATCCTATCTGAGACACTAGGTATGTATGTAGGAGAGTTAGCCCCTCCTGCTATTTGCACCAACACAGCTACATTTCTATTTTTCATGTACTAGCTCAATGAGAGCTGGCGCAGGTATATCTATCCAAGCGAGATGTTACGCATTCCAGCTCCAGTGTAGACATATCTTCAGTTTTTCCATTGTAATATGAGGATATAATACTTACTTGAGAATTTCTCATTTTGGGTAATAGACCCATTTTATCAGTGTTTAGCAACCATGTAATGAACATATAAAACCTTCCAAACCCTTGGATTTGGTTTACGACTCCTAATTCTTCTGTAATTGTCTGGCCACTATATCTGTCTATATAGTGATCCTCTCTCTAAGTCTAGCTATCTGATCACTAGATTAATAGATTCCAAGGCCAGAAGGGGTCACTGTGATCATCTTGTCTGATGACCTTTATAACACAGGCCATAGAACGTCTCCAAACTAACTCCTAGAGCAGATCGTTTAGAGAAACATCCAGTCTTGATTTAAAAATTGTCAGTGATAGAGAATCCGCCACAACCCTTGGTAAGTTGTTCCAGTGGTTAATTACTCTCTCCATTAAAACGTTACACTTCATTTCCAGTCTGAATTTGTCTAGCTTCAACTTCCAGCCATTGGATTGGTTTATAGCTCTCTGTGCTAGATTGAATTATTCAATATTTGATTCCCATGTAGGTACTTAGACTGTGATCAAGTCACCCCTTAATATTTTTGTTAAGTTAAATAACTTGAGCTCTTTGAGTCTATCATTATAAAGAATATTTTCTAAACCTTTAATCATTCTTGTGGTTCTTCTCTGAACTCTTCTCTTCCCAGAACCCATCCTTACATTGTGGGCATCAGAACTGGACACAGTATTATAACAGTGGTTGCACCTGTGCCAAAAACAGAGGTAAAATAACCTTTCTGCTCCTACGCTAGTTTCCCCTATTTATGCAGTCAAGGATTGTATTAGTCCTTTTGGCCATAGTGTTGCACTGGGAGCTCATGTTCAGCTTGTATCTACCGCAACCTGGGGTCTTTTTCAGAGTCCTGCTTCCCAGGATAAAGTCCCCATCCTGTAAGTATGGCTTTCATTTGTTGTTTGTAGATAAATACATTTGCTTAGCCATATTAAAAGATGTATAATCTGAGCACTATATCTATCCATCTAGACTCATCACCTTGGTATGTAAATGTATTGGAGAGCTAGAATGGATTAAAAATGATAAAATCACCCTTACTTGGTTTGAGTCCACTGACTTCATTGGCGTTAAACCAGGCTTAAATAAAAGAGTCTCCATTAATTATATTGTTGTGACAGTTATCAATCTTCATTCAATTAATCATTTTGGACCTGATTCTTCCCCTTGCTTGCCTACATAGAGTCTCACATGTATTGCTGTATTGCTCACAGAATAAAGTACTACTCAGTGTGAATTGTGGCAAAAATATCAAGAAGTAAAAAAAAAAAAAATCCATGACCACATGATATTGTATGATAACACTTCTGTTAAGCCACAAACCTATAAATACAAGTTGATTCCTCTTTCACACACTGTCTGCACATTTAGGCCCGGTCTACACTTACCTTTGGGATTTGGCGGCAGTTGACGGGAGATACGCAAGTGACGTAAATCACTTGCGTATCTCCCGTCGACTCCGCAGTGTCTTCTCTGCGCGGCATCCACACTTCCCTTCGACGCAGCGCTACGCCACTTACCAGGGTGGTTTTCCTGCGTCGCTTGCCAGATTGACTCAGCGGGTCTACACAGACCGCTCAGTCAATCCAAAGCAATCGATCTGATGGTGGTGAATTTACCGCCGTCAGTGTAGACCCAGCCTTAGTGTGAATATCATAAGGTGTCAAAAGTAGGGATTTTATTTAATAGATCTTTTCATTGTTTTCTATATGTCACATCTACATTCTTGACATCCTGTGTCATAGCCTGGAACAGTTAAGTGGACAAGACTCCTATTTTGATTAGATGGGGGTACTTTTCAAAGTCCGTTAATGCTGCTGATGCTTAAGGAGCAATTAAAAAGTAATTTCCTTGCATCAGGGACTGGCTTTGCTACTTTTACAATGTTTCCAGCCATTTTTTACCTTAAAAGTGATTGAACTTGCTTCTGCTTTGTTGACCAGGCCACCAGGCTATCTATGGTTGTTTTGTTTTATTTATTTTTAACACCAAATCTTTTTTTCCCAGCAATTGGTTGAAGAAGAGAACGCCAAGGAAAACGTCTTATAGTTAAGTGAATTTTAAGAGCCTGATTTAAGTTTGATAGTGTCCTGTAACAAACTGGGGAGTCCAAAAGAACAGCACTCATTCATCTGTCTATGGCACATCATTAGTGTTAGGTAATTATTTTGTATATCTTCACTGGAAGCACTAATTTTTCAATTAGTAACAAATTCTGCAAGACTAAATGAACTACATCTGTGTGCATAAATGTATATTAGCTTTGAAAGATCAAATGGTGCTGTCTTTATTATATCTGTTGTGTCATGCAAAGTAGAACTAGGAAGATAAATTATTTGACTAATTTTTAAAATTAATTTTAAAATGTTCAGGAAAAGTGTCTAATGAGTCAACAAACATTTGAGCAGATTCAGCTGCTTTTTATGCTGGTTATATAGTATTTTTGGCTACATTATATGTAATATTGTCTTTCTTTTTAAAGCATTGTACGGAGAGATTTTGGCAGACCAGCAAAATGCCTGGACCTCTACCGATAATTGGAATATCAATTATCATGCTTAAAGTATCTAATTCAGTAGCTCTTAGCAGGCCTTTGCAGTGGCCTTAGCATATCTAAGCAAGAAGTCAGGAGGGGAGGTGGTCAAGGGGGGAAGCCTAGCCCTCTGTCCTTTCTGATAAGATCTCTGGAAAAAACACAAAGCTTATCTATATCTGCCCTTCATGCGGAATCTGAAAAACACATCTAATTAATCATTTGGGGAAACCTCTTGCTTAAACTTTGAAGTTGTATACTTAACAAGTTTTATTTATTGGTATGTTATCGTTACACAAAACCAATAAATATGGGGAGTAAGTATGGGGGAGGTGGACTCTTCGTGGACACAACTTGTGGTCCCCAACAGCAGCTGAAAGATGGCCCGATCAGACGACTGTAATTCTACTACTGGAGAAACACACCAAACTTTGGTGTGTTTTACTAACCTATTGTGGATATATGTAAGTGCTTGAGACTAGCATAAAGTGAAGCTTTAAGTGAAAGTGCTCCTGTATTGTGCTGTTTGTGCCAGCCACCTATCGGTCAGACAGCTGTTTCGCCCTTGATTTACTTCCTCCCACCACCTCACCAAGACTATTAGTTCCCAAAAGCTTTGGGTTGAAGGAACCCAGTTGTAACAGACTTCTGTAAAGCCTGTAATGTATGTGTGCCCCGAGGCCATTTTATGAGTAATTGTATACCAGCATAGAGAATGCTCAGGCAACAAAGACAGTTATTACCCAAACCAAGCTGTTCCCGAAAGTTTAGCTATCTGGAATGGAAGCTTGTCAGCAGACCTGCTGACCGTTAAGAAACAGAATCTGCTGAATCAGAGAATCTGCCCAGCAACAGCAAGTCACTCCAAGGCGTGTAACTTGCTAAAGGGGGCAAAAGTCCCCTCACAGGCATGGGACTTGCTGGTTGGACAGTAGCCTAAACGTCACAATTGGTTTAAGCAAGCAATATGCTGGGGTAGAGATATAAGGTTGTCAGAAGAGAGGCAAATTGGACGAGCCACGCATCACAAGGGGTGCACCAGAATTGCACCACAAAGACGGCCTGATCAGCCATCATTGCCTCTCCCCAGCTCGCTGCTCAAAAATGTATAGGGCATTAGAGCTGGTAACCTGGGTGTGAATGCGATAGAGGTTCCACCTGGAAGAAAACCGGTAACCTGGGTGTGAATGCGATAGAGGTTCCACCTGGAAGAAAACAGGTAACCTGGGTGTGAATGCAATAGAGGTTCCACCTGGAAGAAAACCGGTAACCTGGGTGTGAATGCGATAGAGGTTCCACCTAGATGAAAACCTGGGAACATAACATAAAGAGTAAGGAAGTTTGGCCAAAAACTTCTATTGTTTTTGTTGCAACTGTTTTTGTTCATCCATCTATGTGGTAAGCATTACTCAAATGTTGTAAGTAAGCCTTTAAGCCTTGTAAGCCTTTAAGTATATGTTTAGTATATTTGTGTTAGTACGATTAGTTGTTTAAATCATAAATTTTAAGTGTTAAGTTTTAAGTTTAAAGAGTTGTAAAAGAATAAGGGGAGACAACTTGCGATAGAGAGAAAACCCCAATAAATAGTGAATTTAAATTGAACAGAGAACATGTCATTATATGAATGAATGATAGATTTATGAGCCGTTGACCAAGTCTTGGACTAGGACAGGTTCTAGCCGCCCTCATCCATCCACAAGTTGGTCGGATAAATAGCAAGGGGGGCCTGTCTGAACCTAGTGACTCAACGGACAGGTGGAGTGACTTCAGCCACAAGGCTTCCTCCCCCCCTTCCTAACTCATGAGCCTTTGTATCTCCCTTGCTCAATACAGCTTCTGTGACTTCAAAGGATTCCCTCTGTGTCTGTCTGTCTGCCTTTCCTCCCACCTCCCACTAAATAAGTGTTCCGTTATCGCATTCATTCACCCTGTCGGTATCGCGGGCTGAATAGAAATGGTGCGGACCCCTCAGTCAGTCAAACCTGAGTAAGTTGTATGACTGTGTGTGTAAGTGCGTTTTGAGAAATTAATCCCTTTAGAAAAATCCTACTGTCTCAAGCAAGGGAGAAGAAAAGAAGAACCGGAAGTAAACCGGACGGAAGTAAACCGGATAAGGAGTACTTCCTTCCTCTTTTCCAAACCAGCTCCCCCCCACGTCTGAATCGAGGAATGCAAACGAACCAAGACAGGAGTTTTTTAACCCCTTGTCACCACATGGCGTCATGGACAGGATTCCCAACAGACGGATCAAGGGCATTAGAAAGGGAAGAATGTCCTTATAATAATAATAAAAAATTCACCCTAAAACCTTAAAAGGTAGAAGCCATAACAAACCTGGCCTGCCTATAGAACAGAAAACACAGGAAAATATAAAGGTAATTTGTCTGATTTGCTTGCAATCAGAAAGAAAATATGTAAAAAAAAGGGATACTCTAAGCAATAATCTACAACCCCCAACGGGGTAGACAAGTGTTCGTTTTATCTTTCAGAACTGCAGAAAGGGAGAAACTGGTACCAGTGAAACAACTAACTGTTGTTAGAGCAGTTTAGGTTGGTGTCTTTTTATGCCCTGCTCATACATTCCTCACACACACGAAGAATTTATTAATATATTTTTACTTTCAGTAGTACAAGTTTTAGGAAAGAGCTCGCTTCAAGAAATTAACAAGTTGGAATCCACTGATGCCACACTAAATAGTACTATACCATTATCATAAACATTTCTCGCTACCTCCCTCTCACTTATACAATCGAACAAGGAGTCTACATCTGATGTGTTTGCACAGCTCCTGTTTGCACACAGTTTTAAATGATGCTGGAAACAGCTTGATTGATTTTGTTCTTTTCTACTGATACCGTTAAACTGCCTGGAAAGCAGATATGAGTGCAATGTTACTAAATCATTGTACCTCTCTTGGCTATGTTATCTAGTGCTACAGTTTTTAAGAAGTGAGTTTAGTGATTTATTTATTTATTTTGGTTGGAGGAAACTATACGGTATTGGTATAAGTAATCAATCTTCCCCTAATTGTGTTGCTATAGATGTAGCAACTTATTAGGATGTCCTGGGAATTGTGCTTCATGTCTGTTATATAAGGAAGCTAGTTCAAAGCTCTTTGTTCCTCAGACTGCACCTTCTCCCTCAACACATTTTAAAGCTGTCATAGTGTGATTTAGACACCTGTGTATTTATATATGCAGTTGCCCAGTTTGCCTATGCCCTTGAAGTAATTGTGCGCACACATGGAGGAGCACAACTCTGTACATTTTTTGCATCCAGACTTTGGGCCTCTCCTTGCTTTTCTGTGGCAACTTTAAAATAAGTTCAGTCCA
This sequence comes from Mesoclemmys tuberculata, assembly GCA_007922155.1. Lineage (NCBI taxonomy): Eukaryota > Metazoa > Chordata > Testudines > Chelidae > Mesoclemmys > Mesoclemmys tuberculata. The sequence continues at coordinate 74,415,398 of ML675603.1, read as the reverse complement.
GTGATTTCTCTGAGACTGAGAATCCAGCCTTAGCCGTAGCTTTTCCTCACAGATCACACAGTTGTAAAACTGCTTACGTTTGCGTTTCTCAGAAAACTGTAATTTTGATAAAAGGAGAATTATCTGTTTATATCCTCAGCCAAACCAATATCTCCTGGAAATAAAAGGAAGAGCAAATTCTCTCAGGGAGCCACACATACCCCATCTCACATTATGATTCACAATAAATATTATGGAAATTCAAAGATTAACTGGAAGCGGGTGGTGCATTTAGGAATCTTGAAAGTTTCACTTTTAATCAAATTCTCTTCTGTATATACTGGATTACTTGGGAACTAATACATGCCTTTACATACCACCACAAAAGAAAAAACATACATTATTCCAGTGGTGCCTGGCTCCCGCTCAGGTGGAAAACAAAATTACAAGGATGCAGTTGAATGTTTAGTGAGACAATGCAATGGGAGTGTATCTTTCTACATATGTGATGGGAATGTCCAAGAACAGAAAAATAATGGTCAAGGATCCTAAATGTTATGGTTCTTATTACAAAGGTGCAATTGCCACTGGAGCCCTTGGTGTGTTTGGAGCTCCTTGTACAAGAGCAAAGGGACTATGACAAGCAATTTCCTGGGGAATATGCTTGTCTGTGGAAGCCACAGGGGTATTTTAATCCCTACCTTCGTGGGGAGATATTCATATGGCATTCTCAAAAATGAGTGCATAGATTGAGGTGAGATTGTAACCCATCATTTCAACCAAATGTGGTGTAGTCTACCCAGTTTTGGAAATTGATTGGTACGGTAGAGTGGACAAAAAGAAATTGAAGGGCCATTTGCGTAATTTACATGGGCTGCTTTAAAATATTGCTGTTGATATGCTTGTATGTTTAATACCACTGGATTCAAGTAACAAAGGAGTTTGCTATACTTCCCTTTCTTTTTAACTGCAGCAAAAATGGCAGCAAAGTAGCCAAGAAGCTGAGCCACAGTGCTGTTTTCCCCAGTTGACCCTATTTATATTTTCAAAAGAATGAAAAAGATAACCACAATATTCTTATTACTCAAAATGAACTTAATGCTATACTTAGAGATGTGCTCAGGTACTGAAGTCATATTAATGTCATTCAGAAGATGACGGGTCTACACAGGTACCATTTAGCAAGCAAGGAGGTTTATCTTAATACCTACAGGATATCTGTGTTTAGTGCAGGAATAATTTGCAATAATATCTGCTCTGTTTACATTATTTCAACCAAAGGTTGCTTTCTTTTGGCCATAGATGTGCTTAAGTGCTCTCTGGAAGGGCAAAGAACACTTTAGAAGCTATTCCACAAGCAGCAATGGCATTTAGCAACTCAGTTAAAATCCTAATGGGAAACCTTCAAGCCTGTAGGTTCTTGGGAAGAAATTCCATAAAAAATTATGTAATGGTTGTTTGTGTGGGTTTATTTAATATCTATTTTGGTAAATTTCTATCAGCCTCACAGAGATGGGCAATCAGTTGGATTGAATGGAATGTAAAGGACAGTTACCAGTTAAATCAGATATGCTAGCTTGCACTAGTTTTTCTTCCTTCAGTTATGTCATCTACTCAGATTGCTCCCTCAGACATCATTCTCACATCCTTAACCCTACAATCATGAATATGAGAGAAGTTAATATGCAGAACTCCTGCGGCACACACTATCATGGGGCTGATGCACTCCTACAACTCTGAACTTATTTCTTTCCATGACAAATTGTATAGAAAAGTCAGTAAGGGAAAAGGTCAGCTCTATAAAAAAAATGTGATCGCTATAAAAATAGACAGGTTGGAAAAGGATTTGCCATTTAAGCCAGACACAATTAGGTCTGCATTGCCCCCTTCCAGTTCAAAGGGGTGTGGTTTTATGGCATTGTATCATGATCAGTGGCACTGGAGTCAAAGAGCCCATATTCCCTGGAGGGACGGATATTGAGAAGACACCAAGGGAACCTAGGGGAGTCTGGCTGTTAGCAATGCAGTGCACAGGGTTTAATAAAGTCCCACTTCTTCATCTTAACCTGCATTCAACTTCACTGTTTGCAAATGAAACACTGTGATATACACTGGACATCTACTCACAGCAAAGGTGCTGTAAACATATCCCAGCAAGGCAGACATGCCAGCTCCAGGGCAAGCAAAAGGCTGTAGTGTGTAATACAACTGATACATGTTCTGGCCACACTTGGCTGCAGTAGCAGAACTACACATCAGCTCACAAGCCAGGCTGTTGAGGATACTGGGCTGGTCCCCAATAGCAAGCATTATCATGCTGAAACCAATAATGGATGCCCCTGTCCTGATGTACTACCAGCTAAGAGAGCCGCTGACACTCCATTATGATGCATCAAAGAAAGGATTGGGTGTAGCTGTCTTGCAGGCACAGCTGGTCACTTATGTCAGAAACTCAACAGGAATAAGTCCACATAGGGGAAAAAAGCATCTGGCAGTGGTGTTTGGAGAGGAGTGATTTCATCAGAATATCTGAGACCATCTAGGAACAGTGCAATCAGATCACAAACCCCTAGAGACAATTACGGAATTAGCCCCTTCCCAGTGCTTCAAAGAGAGTGCAACACCAATGAGGGGAGACTTGTTGCAACCACAAGGATGGGGACACTGCCAACAATTAGAAAGAGTAAGCACTAGAGTCCAACAAGTCAGCCAAGTACCAGCTGGCCCTAGAGACAGGCAATCCTGTGAGGATCCAACCAACAGAAAGAGACCAGAAGGAGTGGACTAAAGGAGTCGCGAGGTGCTGTGGCACCCAGGTCATATGAGATGACTGTGCAAGTGAGTCAAATGATTCAAAGGAGCAGAAGACAGCTAAGGGCCAGAAGACACAACACTCAGAGAAAACCTACAAAGATCATCACAGAACAGAGAGAGAGAGAGCACCACCTGGAGGGAGGGTGAAGACTCCATAGAGAGACACTTTGCTGGACTTGGAGACAGGTGACAGGGAGACAGAAAGGCCACGCCCAATGTGGTCACCTGTTGAGAACACCAAACTACCTCAAAGACTCCGTAATCAGCTGAGTCTGTGGTAAAGATGAGACTCCAACTTGGCTATGTGTTAGCAACCTCTGGCCGAAGGGACACGGGGCAGTGGTCTGGGACTCAATTATTAGTTTTTAACATTTATATTCAAATGTGTGTAAAATAGGGAAAATGTATCCTGTTCAGTGGAACTGAAGTCAGAAGGTCCATATTCCCTGGAGGGGCTGCTTTTGAGGAGAACCCAGGAAAACTGGAAATGTGGGGAATTAAACTGGAAGCAATTTGGCCACATGGACAGAGTAATCCTCAGGATTTAATAAAGTTCCAATTCTTTAACTTATACTGCACTCAGCCTCACTCTTCACAATTTAAACAGATAGGAGCTTGAAGTAGGGTTGGAGAAAGCGAAGCGTGATTAAGTTCACCACTGGGCTGTTCTGTGTTCACAATATGTTAACAAGGGGAAACTGTCCCACTTACTGTGTTTAAAAATCCCATGTGCAGTACCAGTGCTGCACATGGAGACAGGCACTGGGAAATCTAGTCATTTGTTTTCATAACTAGAACCAATGAAGGAAGGAAAAGAAAATGTATGTTAAGTACGCTTCATTGGAAATGTTTGGATGTTGTTCCTAAAGTTATGATGAATGTAACGATTCTACAGCACAGCAGTCAGCTTGTGTGTTGGGGCGGGGGGGGGGGGAGTTTGAGAGAGAAGATCCTGAAAGGGGCAGCAGGTATGAGAGAATTTTCCCTCCAAACAATATTTTTTTAGAATATCTGGTGTTTGGTTCAACCTTGTTGAAATCACAAGCAAAAGATTTGCTCTTCAGAAGTATTTATGTGAGCTCCAGCTGATGTTATCGCTGCATGGATTAGTAAGTAGTCTCTAGAGAGGACGTGACAGTATCAGAGGCAGGGAAGTAATCCCAATTTTTCCTTTCATTTGGTGATGGAGTTTCAACAAAGGGCTCCCATGAGCATCTGTGTCTCTCCAGCACATTGCTGCCACTTAAGAGAAAGATAAGGTGTATATTAATGTTGGTCAATCCTAGTGGTATCTGAAAGATCTAATAAAAGAGACTGCTTAGGTAAGACAGCTGTTTTAATGTCAGTTAGATGACATAGCAAATGTCTTATTTGCAGGTATTTCTAGAGGTTATTTTTTCTGTTATCTAAAGGTTTAATCTAGGCTGAGAATGACAGGTAAGTGCTAGTGAATGAATGTTTCAATCTACCTGGGGAAGATTATTTAGATTATCAGATACTATGAAAAATGGTGTTGTCACAAATAGTGACATGTATGGAGAAATGGTTGGAAATTTAATTTTCTGAAAAATGACAGCCATTTCTGGTAAGTTTTATAGCAATAATCTGAGGACCATACTTACTAATATAATAATTCTGTGGTAGATTTCATCCAAGGATCTTAAAGCATTTTACAAACAGTCATTATAAAAGACATGCAACACTCTTTTGAGTCAAGTTGATATTCTCCACCTTTTTACAAAAAGAAATGGAGGCATATATAGAGAGAGAGACTTGCACAAAGTCACACAGTAGATCTGGGGGATAGCTAGGATTATAAACCAGAATTTTTGCCACTAAATCACATGCTCTAATCACTCGACACATTTTTCAGCATAGCAGAGAGAGGTTTTGTAAAACTGCTTCCTACCTCAATCTAAACCCACCCTCGGCATTCTTTGTGTCCATCTTTGATCCAGTGATGTGTTTCACCATGAAGCATTCATAACTAGACAGATTTCAGATTTGGGAATGTGAGAAAGATCTTGTTTGTGAAGATGACCTTAGATATCTTATCCTTTCTTTGGGTAAAGTCTTTTAGATGCTTATTGAGTTCTGAAAATGGAATAGATGAGAAGAAAATGAAAGAAATCAATGAAAATTCATCTTTAATGTATTGACCTTTCCCAGGTCACCTGTTCTCATCTATCAGTGTGTGTTTTCATAGACCCAATCACCATGTCTAAGTTTATATTAATTAGAGCTTTTGGACTACTTGTTCTATTGATGCTGAACTATTTAATTTTATTATTTACTCATTTAAGCTTTCAGCTTGAGAATTTGGTTCTGTATATCTCATTGAATAGGAATGTTACCTCAGATTCTCTGTTAATTTTAGAATTTGAAATTGTGCTTCATTTTCGTGGAATCGTAGAGATGCAAAGAACTTATTAGTTCATGTCCTTGCCAGTGTAAGATTGTCCCCTACAATATATTTTCTAGGGCAAATTTTGTTAAACCGCCTGAGGTCCAATCCTGTTAGATGTTCAATACAGGCAGGCTCTTCAGCCCACACAGAATCCCGCTGAATTTATTAGGGCTCTGTGTGGTGCACAGGCCTGCTCATGTGGAATTGCTTGCAGGACTATAGACTAAGATGCTGGTGTTGACACAGTACAGTGCTTTGGGATTTGCTATGAACTGTAAGATATAATGAGCAGATATGACTTTTTTTTTTTGCTTCCTCTTACCATTCTTGACAACTTTCAATATGATGCACTGAGGTAAACCATTAAATATGAACATATGAGAGTTAAGAAACTCTTGGAACAGAAAACATGGGATGAAATCCTGTCCCTGTTGAAGTCAATAGCAAAGTTCTTACTGGCTAAGTTTTCAAAAGATCCAGGATTTCCCCAATGGTTTATAAATGCTGATGAAAGCAAGTATATCAAAATTTCAACAAAAGCATGCTAGGTCTTGCAATTGAGTTTACCCATCAAGAGATGTTGAATCCCAGAAAGCAGGAGAAAAAAGCTGAAATGAAGGAAAACAAAAATCAGCAGTATATAGATGTGCGTTACGGCATTCTCCTGTGGAGCTGGGATCAGATAATGGCATCTGCAGCACCACATACAGACCCCCATGTGGAATAAGGAAGTGGCCTGGGGAGGGTTGACTCAGCAACATGAACTACACGCATATGTCGCCTTATAAGGGAATGGCATAGGTTTAAGCCATATCATCCTATAGGGATACGACAAGGGTGATTGTAAGGCACTGGTGCATGGTCAGCAAGTGCATGGCGATGTGTAGGCCTCTGGTTGGCCAGAAGCCAAGGGTAACCTTAGAAGGCTATGCAGCAAATGCTAGCCAATGGTCACCAAGACATAGCAAACTGTTGCATGTGGAAAACTATAAAACCAAGCTGCCAAGTAGCAGCAGCCAGAGAGGAAAAGGAATTGCCTAACACCCAGAATCTCGAGCGTGTTAGATTCAGTGGGCTGACGCATCCTTACTGGCCTGCTTCGCAACGGCCTGATCACCTGAAGCGACTCTCTCCCGTCTGCAGAATCTAAGCAAGCGGTCGTTTAAGTTTGGCCAAGATGATTTGTTATTACCTAAGCTTAGTGAGTATGAATTAACTGTTTATTGTTGTCTGTCTTGTAAACTTTCTAGAGGAACTCCATAACTGGGCACCCTAGTGTCACAAAAGTGACAGCTGTGTGTTGATCCCTTGAGATCATTAACGCAAAAGTCTTGGGTGGCGCATTTTGTCCTTCGCGCACAGAGTTCCTCCTCCTTTACTATCAGTTGTTAAAAATAAAGAATTTACTGATTAAGAGAAATAAAGCCTCGCTGTTGTCTCTTTGACCCCTCCATATCGTATAATTAGAACCTTATTCGGTACCTATTGGTTCCGTCTCAACATCTCCCAGTGTAAATATTGTCTGGTTGCGCTTGATAAATATGATTTCTAATGTTTCTAGCATTCTGTATTAAGAGATTTTAATGGCAAAGAGAAGGTATAAAAATTCACAGAGACATTCCTTTTAATGGATCATCTTTCCCTTCTAAAATGAAAAAGAGCAAAATACAGGCCCGAACTTCATATACACCTATGCATCTGTAACCTTATGCATGTGAGTAGTCTTACTGAGTTGAAGTCTGTACAATTGCTCAAGTGCATAAATGTTTGCAGGATTGGGGCCATGGTTTCTTTACTTGAAAATTGCCCTGATAAAGCAAAGCACTGAAGTACATACTTAACTTTAAGAATGTGAATAAGTCCTATGGTTACTGAGCAAAGCACCGAAGCACATGCTTAAGTCGTAGTTACTTCAGTGGGATTTACTTAAAGTTAAGATCAGGGTTAATTAAGCACCTTGCTGATTGGGGCCTGTGTTAGGTCTGCTGTTATTTAGTAGTGTGCTTAGTATTCTAGATACTAAATACAACTTTTCAATTCTACATTTAATACATTTTTTAATATTTTCCCCTTCATTTTCCCCCCATTGGAAATCAAACATTAAAAACTGATCGTTTAACTCCTTACATTGCTAACCCTTTGTTAATATGTTTTTAAAGAAATAATTATGACATTTTACATAGAGATCTGCACTGATTTTTACAGTTTTGCTGCTTTGTTATATATTGTATGTTTTGGATCGAAAAGTGTCTTTATTAACACTTTTAAAAAGTGAATGTAATAACTTATTTGAAGCATGACCCAGAATCAGTGGTCTCAAATCCAACTTGTTTGTACAGACTGAAACATTTGTTAGCTTTCTAAAACCTAGTTGTCACACTGCTTGGAGTGGGTCACAGCTCTGAGTGCCAATCTCAGGATCGACTGTCAGAAAACTGGACAGACACACCTAAACTGGAGGTATATTCTATAATTAGATTTCACCAAACCAATAACCAGTGTGCACTCCTGGATCATTACATTAGTTTTACCATGGAACCACAAACAGTCCCCCTTAGGCTCTCCAGCCCTTACTTTATCACCCGGACAGATTGGACTTTATGATGAAAGGTTATTAAAACCAAAATCACCACACATTAGGTTCTTGTGGCCTCAAAAGTCCAATCACTTATTCCAGGTCAAGGTATACTTCAGATATCACCAAAGACAAGGCTGAAGCCAATTTCTTTAGTAAACTAAAGATTTACTAGCTAAGAAAAAGAAATGAGCGTTATTGAGAGGTTAAAGCAGGTAAAATGCATAACTGGTGAGTCAAAGTTTGAAAGTCCAAAACGATAGCAGAAATGGTATATCTGCTTAGTTCTCCATAAGTCTCTCAGGGCTGCCTGAAAGCATCCCTGACAGCATCCAAATAGATTAGAGATGAAGGTTCATTCCCAGAGTACACTCTTATAGCTGTCTTCCCCCAAAAGTAGCCAGACAAATGCTTGCACTCACAGCATAGGCTCTTCCTTTGAAGAAGAATGCATTTTGGATCTTTTACCTCAAGGCACAACATCCAGGATCACTTGCTTTGAAATTAACATTCTGCTTCCTATGCAGGTAAGTCAGTTACTGTGATATCCATGTGCAATTACTTGCCGTTACATTCTAATAGAATAGATAAGTGAAAACAATGCAGATAACATTCATTAGTTTTCAGGAAGTCTACACATCAAGCAAATTCTCATCTTAATGATAACACAACCTCTGATCAAGGGTTAATTAAACATAGAGTCTACCTACATAATGCAAAACAACCAGTTACCATTAAGAGACGACAATAGCATTAACATTTCTTAGAACTATTCTAACAGACAAGTGAACTGACTCGATCCCATTACAATTCCTCTTGGCATCCTTTTGATTCCTAACAGCACAAGTGAATGGGCCTGTGCCTACTAGTCCATTAACATCTCTTTGATATCACTCACAAGTGAATTGGTATGACTAACACTTATTTGAGGTTGTGATCTGAGCTAGCTAATAGTCAGACCCACACTCGTGTTTAATTTTGATATGCTGCTGCTTTTTCTGTCTCACCCAGGATTGGACGCAGAATTGCCAGAAACAATGAGAGCAGCTTATTGAAAGCAAGACGCGCTAGGAAAAAGTCATGACAGAATTTGTTCTCTTTATTTTCCAGCAACATTTCATAGACCTGAGATGAACTGATAATTTGCTCGCTTCAACTTAGCCTGCTAAACTTGTTTGCTCATCTGTAAGTTTACAAATAGTCTTTGACCAGATGCATATACAATGCCTTGCTAGTGCAAGAAGCTAAAGAGTAGCAGCAAGGAGTTGCACGTCTGACCGATCAGTTTATTAAACTCAAAAGCACGGCTCTTTTTGTAAGTAACGTAGCAAGGTGTTTCATTCATTCAGAGTTAACTTACTTTTTCTCTTCAGCTGTTGTTGTTGTTTGTTGTTGTTGTTAAAGTGCCTAATGACAAGGAAGTAATGCTTTCCTTGATAACTTCCCGGGCCCTGCTAATTCTCCCTTGTGCAGAGTTGTCCTCTTACAACCATTTTTTCCCCAGCATGCCATTCTGGAGCTAACCCTTCAAATTTGGTAGAGTCAGCCATGATGTAGTCCAGCCCTAAGTGGTTATTTTGTAACTGGCTGCTCCTCTTGGATCTCTCTCTCTCTTCCGGTTGTTAACTTTCTTAGCCCATGTTATGTTCCCCCTTCCTCCCCATCCCAAGTCGTCTCCTTCTTAGTTCTGAGGTAAGTACATTTTGTTTTACAGTCAACTATTTAAATCGTATGAAACAACAATACATATCAGCTTCTTATCTATATTGTACTTTAAAGTTGTGTGTTTCTGTTCCTTATTCAGATTCCAAATTTCTTAGCCCAATTTGAGTAAATACACTTGTTCATAGTTGCTCTGTAACGTATCAGCCAGCAAAGAATTTCAAAAGGTCCTTGCAGCTTTAAATGAGTTATCCTCTGGCTGACAGATCTATTTCAGAGTATGGGACAACAAAGATAGGGACCTGACTTCCCAGCTGATCCTACGTTCCCCTGAAAAACAGCATCTGGTGAGAAAAGGGAATCTCTCTACAAATAACTGCTGATCAGGGGAGCCTTCTGTAATAGCAACATGTTGCGTTGATACCTTTCATGCAAGAATTTTAAAACACTTTACACAGTATATAAGCATTATCTCACTAGAGCTCACAGGAAAAAAATTGGCAAGAAAAATTTATTTTTTTTAAACTCAGCTTTCTCAAAGAAATTTCTGGTTTTGTCAATATTTTGAGATGATTTGAGTTTTGTTTTTTTTTCCATAGAAGTTTGACAAAAATAAAAAATGTTTCTTTTCTGTAAAATCAGGAGTAGAACTCAGGTCTCATGACTCCCATGCTCCAACTTTGACTGCTGCTTCCCACTGACTTTGGAAGAGCAACCCAGAGCACCATTGATGAAGAGTGGAATTTTCTTCCTACCTATGTCCCAGGTAATATTTATTTCAAATATTTGTTCCTAGTGTTGCCCCCTCTCAGTAGTGTAGAATGCATGGGGGGGAGTGGATTACTTCAACCTGCACCACTCCTCTGAGCTTTATGATCTGGGTGAGGAGATGAATCCAGACCTGCAGAACTTCTAAGGAGCAGGAAGTTCATTTCAAAAGCTTGTTTTCACAGCAAACTGCCATTTCCCAAGGATGGGCAATGTGGGCAGTATTTGTAGGCTTTTAGAGATGGTGTGTTCCCGAAGTCTGGACACATACTTTTTTGCTGGTTCAAACCCTTAATCAGCAAAACAGGCAAAATTTGTAAGCCTGATTGCAAGAAATTGGCATCATTTACTGTTTTGCTAATTGACGGAGTCGACAGAAAGGACACAGACACCAATAAAAAGAGCAGTTTACTTTACTAACTATTTCTAGATAATACAGAAAACGAGATAATATATTTAAATGACAGGACAAACTTATTATACTCTAATATTAAGCAATAGAAAGAACAAGCAGGGTAATGCACCTAATCATTACTACATAAAATTAACTAGTGATTAAGAAAGATACATCACCAATTGCCCTAATAATACATTACCATCATCCAGATCTGCAGTCGCTGGGGAGCCCCGGTTGCAGCGAGGATTTGGAGAGCCTGTCCCGGCAATTGGGAAGTCCTACGCGGTGTGTCCACCCGGAGGTGAGGTCTCCAAATTCTCCACAAGCGGGTCCAGCTTTTATAGGGTGAAATAAACAAATGTACGTGATTATGTGCAGAACATCTGGTGAACACCTGGTCCTCATGCAAGGGGTTTGTGACGGGAGCCTGGCCAGGGCTCCCGTCTCAACCCCCGCATGTTCCTTTCCTTATCTTCTTAGGGCTTCGTTAGCAGAGAGAAAAATTCTTACTTTAGTTGCAGAGGGAAAGGTTCTTTTCACATGTACGATAGTAACCCTTACCATTATATAATTATATATTTGGACTAAACAAACATGTACGATAATAACCCTTATTATATAAAGATTCATTGACATAAACAAATATGGCTCCCACCGCGCAGAGGCCGATTCAACTAGATACAGATAGTCCTTCCATATCATTTACCTGGAGCACTCTACCCAGGTGTTGATCCTGTCGGGGGGCAGGAGGTGTTGGAGTTCCTGATGTAGGAGCAGCCATGCTGGGGAAGAAGGCTTGAGCTGAAGATTAGGATGATGATTTTTTTGGTAACAAAGCCAAACCCCAGGAAAGGAATGATCTTTGTCTCTACCCCATGCACAAGCTTTATTTTACAATAAGTTGGAAAAGGGACCAGCTCACATGCTGTTAGGTTGGGAATGTAGGATTTTTAACTCTCTGGGGGAAGAAGCATAAAAGGAGAAAAGTGAAAGAGATCCCAAACTGAATACAGGAACAGCAGATACAACAGCAGCAGGTGTGGGCTACAGCCCAACAGGAACAACCACAACCGTTCCAGGAATGGTAGAAAACTCAGAGTGCAGCACAACTGCGACAGAACCAACACTTCCAGGAGTAGGCGTTGCAGAGGTTTGTGAACTAAGGTACACCATTGAGTGTAGCAATGAGTGCTGCCTTTATCCATCCAAGATGGACTAGATTATGACTTGGTCACCTTTGGGTTGGTAGCTGCTGTTCAGTCAAAAATGGAGTACTAGTCATCTGGGCAATTCCTTTTTTAATTAAAGTTGTCCAACCTGCATATCAGTCCCTGCGTAAGAATGCTTCCTCCTGACCACGAGGCCATCAAAGCAGTTGTCCTGGCCTTGTTGGGAATCTCCAATATGTTGGCAGTGGTTCCAGGGAAAGCCCTTTTCCTCAGGGATGCAACTGCACACCCGCAACTAACCACCTGGGCAACATGGTGGCTGAAGCCTGACTCAGGCAGTGGAAGGACTGATAGATTTGATTAGTCTAAAACAGATTTAGACAGTGGTAACCTGGAATAGTGTGAATGTGGGTGGTGTGCCAGCATTAGCTTTCTAGTCAGGCAGAGTCTCTACAGTAAATGGAGGTTGAGACATGGGAGGGTCAAACTCATCTGAAAGGGAATCGGAATGCATCAGGGAGTAAACTGAAGGGATGTGGGTATTTCACAGGAAATATAAAAAGGATGCTTGTCTAGACCCTAGGAGAGAGAGGCCAGCCCTTCCTCTCATATGTTGTGTTTGTGAGGAATGAGGCATATAAGAAAATTCCATCACCTGATGATGAAATGTGACTTTGAGGAAATCTATGGGCTCACTGAGGCCATGGCCGAAATTGATTACCCAGACTCTAAGGGGAAGCCACTAGTTCCTTCTGTTACCTGTTCTTTGTGTGGGAAATGAAGGTATTAACATAAATTCTGTCTCATCAATAGATCAGTGGGGGAGATGTGGTGTTTGCTGAGGCCATGGGATGGAAATTGAATGGAGAGTGGCGGCTGGCCTGGTGGATTCAAGCTGCACTCAGACTTCTGTGTTGTGGGATTTGATACAACCTAAATGGCTTTCGTCAGCAGAGACCCTGTGGGTCTTCTGTTTCCATGGAGACTCCTGGATCTAGCCTTTGGTGGTAATTCCCCTTCAAGCAAAAGACGGACCGAGGGACCACTCTTCATAGGGAGTGCTGCTTATTGCTCTGGCTTATTTTCAGACTCTCCTGAGTTCCCAGTGGGTCATTAGTTGGGGTCATAGCCATTGAACAGCTCACGCAGGAGGTCCTCCAGTTAAAGTTGTGCAGTGGACAAATAAAAGAAGGTCCAGGCTTGAGCTGCATTTATTAATATCTCTGAGCTTGGTTGCAGCATTTAGCCAGAGCCCTGAGTGGTGATGATGGAACCACACCACCCAGAATGAGCTCTAGGGAGAATATGCTTCAGGCAGACAATCTCCCTGATGTTGCAACCTGCACATTAGGTGTATACATTTTGCATGGGCCATTGGGCTGGAACAGAATACTGTCCCTTCCCCACATTCCTCCCTGGGCTGGAGCTCTATTCCATAGGCAGATACAAGAAGGAAATAGGGCCATAGCTTTATATCCTTTCTGACTCAATTCAGCCACCATCTTTCTGAGGAGAGAAGAAGGGAGCTATCTCTGCACTAAATGGCTATTGTGCCATCCCTGAGATGCTACGCAAGGGTTCCGGGAGGTGGGGGGAAGGGAAGCAGAGGCTCCCTGAATGGCCCTTCGCTTCTGCATTGCTCAGAGAGGACAGAACGCAGCCCAGCCCAGCACTTGGTTAATGAAGGCTAGGAGTGAGTTTTTGATTCTGCCTAAAGTGTGGAGTTTGTTTTAGAGCAAGTTGGGAGAGACACCTGCTCATACTGGTGTCTATCACCGTATTTGGAGTACGTCTCATGCATTTTAAGAGTCAGTGCCAGAAAAAGGGAGAAGTTGTCTATCAATGGCTTTGTCAATTCTGCTCTCTGTGTGCAACTCTATGTTGATTAGTCTTCCATCACTTCTAATATTTCTCTTAACATAGAGGCTCTGCAGACATACTATCCTCGGTGACAACGCAGAGGAAGTCCCAAGGACTATAACCCTTCTAGGATTTATGCTGCTGTTACAGCTGCAGTAGGTGAACACTTCATTAAAAATCTAAAGAAGCATTTGGTTCTGCCACTTCATTTAAATACAGTACACTCGCCCCATGTGATGATGTTTGCCTATGGTAGGTTGTTTCTGTTTATTAATAATTCATTTACCATAGCTCCTAATCTTTGTGTCACATTCAGGATGTCCTTAAAACAAGGTAACAGAAACATCCCAACACATCTTAAACCAGAGATAGGCCTGACTCTCACAGTTAAATTGACTGAAAAATTAAATCTCTTGGGCTACATCATCCTCTCCAGTAGAAAAACCATTGGGAGAAGGAAAATTAAGTGGAAAACTCTCTACATGCATACTTGAGACATTCCTGAGATATCATCTCATTTGAGAGGAGGGGTTTACCTGTACAGATGTTCCAAAATCAGGAGGATAATTCCATGGATCTCAGGCCTTCATATGGAGAGTGCTACCCACCAGGCCTTCCCTCCTCCTGACAGCACATCTCCCCCTTTGTCTCTTTCCTATAGTTCCCACCTGAGCAGTAAACAGAGTGAAGAGTGGAATATGGTAGAAATGCGTATTGACAGGTTCAGTGTTTATGGTAAACAGGTAAACTTCCCTGTGGATTGTCATATAGAGCAGTTGTCCCCAGCCATGCTCACTCTGGCTAGATGCCACTAATCCCCGAGGCCCTTTGTTGTGGTCCTTTTGCAAAGTGGCTTCCATGTGCCATGAAGGATAGGGGAAGAGGATGACACTTCGCAGCATCTCCTCACGTGACTGTTTTCTAATCTTCCATTAGAGGAAGATTTTGAATTCTTTGCTACACAATGTGTGTGTGGGATTATATGACCTTGGGTTGTATGGAGTGGTGGTGTAATTGTGTCAGTCTCAGGATATTAGAGAGACAAAGCGGGTGAGGTAATATCTTGTATTAGACCAACTTCTGTTGGGGAAAGAGACAAGCTTTCAAGCTTACATAGAACTTTTTTTCTGGTAAGCTTGAAAGCTTCTCTCTCTCATCAACAGAAGTTGGTCCAATAAAACATATTACCTCACTCATTTTTTATCCTCTTTATCCTTTGTCAGTTTAGACTAGGTAATTTAAGACTGACAGCTAGTTTGACCCCCACTGATCATGTAATACTTCTGTGTAACCTTGTAGCAAGGCAATAATATGCTCAAGTCTTGTACTAGGAACCTTGCCAATATGTCATTAGAAATGTTGCTCCAGGAAATTAAAAAGGAAAGGCCATCATAAACATAGCGCTGTGCCTGCTGACACAGATAAGTGATGCTTGCACCCTCAGAACACCTGAGTCAAAAATTCTAGATGTTGACAATTAACTGGCTGCTCTACGTATTACAGAACTGCAAATAGCTGACAAGGGGACTGAGGGGATATCACCTTTTCTAGGATAGAGGCACCCAGCAGGACAGTATAGTCTGGCCTTGAAAAGTCAGTTTCATGACTATAGACTACACACTCTAGCATACATAGTAGAAAGGGTCACAAGAATGCAACAGCACACAATACCACCCACTCAAACAGGGTTCTCTGTTTTGCAAAAGATTGGGAGATGGATGAAGGATTGGGAGAAGGAGAAAGATGAAGAATATTCCTATGAACTGTGCAATGCTGTCTGGATTGGGGTGACCATGTATGGGGTGTCATTTTGAAGGGAGCTACCCTAGGTACAGATGGTCACCTCACAAACTGTTTATTACTTCTGTGAGGTACTGTAAATCTCATTGTGAGGAAGTCTCTACCTAAATGGCATCAGTCATAAATGAGCCAGCAGCAGACTAGTGATCCTGCAGAAAAAATAAACAGCTAAGCTTCTCAGATGGAATGAAGAGGCAAAGGAAGATTTATAAAGGTGTGACTGGAAAGAAAGATAAAAGGGAAGTATGCTCTTGCAGCAGAAATGAACTATAAAACAGATTAAATTTGGGATTTATGGTCTCACATTTCAAGGAAAGTACGTTCAATAACATTTGATTATTAAAATGGCGGTGTACAAACTGCAAGTTTATAAAAGAAAATAGCAAAGTAGGAGGCAAATGTGTCAGGATAAAATGTGCTGCTAAAAACGAGTTATCTAGGAGTGTTGATAGAAAAAGTTTTCTTTGTAAAACAGAAAAAGACACTGGCTTGAGCCAGACACCAAACAATGTTTTTCTACACAACTTTGTCATGTGTGACTACTTTTGCATAAAGAATGATGTCTAGTGTTTTCTTTTTTAAACAGGAAAAAACTGCTATCAGACTATCAAACTCACTCTTAGTCTCACTTGTGTTCTAGGCCAATATTTGAACTGAAGTCTCCAGAGGTAAACTAACCCATTTCACCATTGCCGTTGACTTCAGTGGGACCCAGGATTTTATCCCTTATCTTAACTCTAGATCTCAGATGTGAGGTTTTGGTTTGAGCCCATCTCTAGTAAGCCTGTGCTGCAGATTTGTACAGTAATAGTCATCTATCTGAAGGCTAACAATGAAAACAAATCAATGCCATGATTCATTTCTCTTTCTCTCATTTGCTCTAACTCTCATTCCCCAGCATATCTACATAAAATTCATACTGTCATGAGGTAGGTGAGCAGCTTGTCTTTTCTGGAATTGTATTGCCTATAAAGGGACAGATTCTCATCTAACTGAAGCCAGTGTAATTCCATTGACTTGCAGGGAGTTACACTGGTTGTACCACTGTGAGATCAGAATCAAGCCCTTACATTGCATTCTTAGAGGCTGTAATGTCTTTTACAAGATGTTCTTGAAGAGTTGGGATCAAAATGCAACACAGAGAGGTCCTAGCCAGAATCTAATTATACTAACCTCTTAAAGTAATATAAAATTCACTTGATTTTTGAACTCAGAATTTTATTGATGTAGAAGCGGTGTGGTTTGAAGCCCTACAGAGTAGGGAGCTAGCTAGTCAGAACTGTTCATGAACAGGGAGAAGAGCAGCCTAGAGCTGCTAGAGAACTCCAGATGGACATAAACTTCTTGAGAGGGAGCTCTCTGACAGCATCTATTGGTGAGCAGGAGGAAACAAGTGAATGGGACAGGCTTCATTTGCATTTCTGTTATGACAATTTGGGGGTATTTTGGTTAAAATACAGTTAAGTTTAAATCTGGGGGTTATTACTTCTGTTGTGTATTGAAAGGACAAGTGAACTGCATAACATGTGGCTGGGGTGAAGAGTTACCTTAACCAAATTGTAGGCTGGCACAGTTAGATAGCAGAGCCTGGGCATAAGCTGTAGCAATATGGAGGGGATCTAGACTTCTAGGATGGAGGCTTGCCGACCTCATTAGGAGAGCTTTAAACTAGGAAGTTGGGGGAGATGGTTGGGAGATGTTCAGGAGATCTCCACGCCGGAATTTAACCTGGAGAGGGAAGCAAACAAAGTGAGAAGGGATATCCTTGTGGACCGAAGAATTGACCAAAGGAGGAAAAGCGGAGTTGAAACTAGCCTAACGGGTGATGCTGGTGGTAGAAGGTCTGTGCATGACGGGGGAAAGAATGTCACTGACGCCAAACGTCAAAAATTAAAATGTCTGTACACTAATGCGAGGAGCCTAGGGAACAAGATGGAGGAACTGGAGCTATTGGTGCAGGAAGTGAAACCGGATATTATAGGGATAACAGAAACCTGGTGGAATAGTACTCATGACTGGAGTACGGGTATTGAAGGCTATGTGCTGTTTAGAAAAGATAGGAAGAAAGGCAAAGGTGATGGAGTAGCTTTGTATGTCAATGATGAGGTGAACTGTAATGAAATAAGAAGTGATGGAATGGATAGGACGGAATCTGTCTGGGTAAAAATCACACTGGGTAAAAAAGCTACTAGAGCTTCCCCTGAGATAGTGCTTGGGGTGTGCTACAGACCGCCGGGGTCTGATTTGGATATGGATAGAGACCTCTTTAATGTTTTTAATGAAGTAAACACTAAGGGGCAATGTGTGATTATGGGAGATTTCAACTTCCCGGATATAGACTGGAGGACGAGTGCTTGCAAGAATAATAGGGGTCAGATTTTTCTGGATGTGATAGCAGATGGATTTCTTCATCAAGTAGTTGAAGTACCTACGAGAGGGGATGCCATCTTAGATTTGGTTTTGGTGAGTAGTGAGGACCTTGTAGAAGAAATGGTGGTAGGGGACAACCTTGGTTCGAGTGATCATGAGCTGATTCAATTCAAATTAGATGGAAGGATAAACAAACGTAGATCTGGGATTAGGGTTTTCGACTTCTCAAGGGCTAATTTCAAAGAGTTAAGGAAATTAGTTAGGGAAGTGGATTGGACGGAGGAACTTGTGGGTTTAAATGTGGAGGAGGCCTGGAATTACTTTAAATCGCAGCTGCGGAAACTGTCGGAAGCCTGCATCCCAAGAAAGGGGAAAAAAACTATGGGTGGGAGTAGTAGGCCAAACTGGATGAGCAAGCAACTCAGAGAGGGGATTAGGAAAAAGCAGAAAGCTTACAGGGAGTGGAAAAAAGGCGGGATTAGTAAGGGAAGCTACCTTAGTGAGGTCAGAACGTGTAGGGATAAAGTGAGGAAGGCTAAAAGCCGCGTAGAACTGGACCTTGCAAAGGGAATCAAAATTAATAGTAAAAGGTTCTACAGCCACATAAATAAGAAGAAAACAAAGAAAGAAGAAGTGGGGCCGCTATACGCTGAGGATGGAACGGAGGTTAAGGATAACCTAGGCATGGCACAATATCTAAATAAGTACTTTGCCTCGGTCTTTAATAAGACTAGTGAGGAGTTTAGGGATGATGGAGGGATGACAAACGGGAATCTGGATGTGGTGGTGGATATTACCGTATCTGAGGTAGAGGCCAAACTTGAACAGCTTAATGGGACAAAATCAGAGGGACCGGACAATCTCCACCCGAGGATATTAAAGGAACTGGCGCGTGAAATTGCGAGCCCGTTAGCGAGAATTTTTAAGCAATCGGTAAACTCGGGGGTTGTGCCGTACGACTGGAGAATTGCTAACGTAGTTCCTATTTTTAAGAAAGGGAATAAAAGTGATCCGGGTAATTATAGGCCTGTTAGCTTGACGTCTGTCGTGTGTAAGGTCTTGGAAAAAATTTTAAGGGAGAAAGTAGTTAAGGACATTGAGGTCAATGGTAATTGGGACAAATTGCAACATGGATTTACTAAAGGTAGATCGTGCCAAACCAACCTGATCTCCTTCTTTGAGAAGGTGACGGATTACTTAGACAGAGGCAATGCGGTAGATCTAATTTACCTCGATTTCAGTAAGGCGTTTGACACGGTTCCGCATGGGGAACTGTTAGTTAAATTGGAAAAGATGGGGATGAATGCGAAAGTTGTAAGGTGGATAAGGAACTGGTTAAAGGGGAGATTACAGCGGGTCGTGCTGAAAGGTGAACTGTCAGGCTGGAAGGAGTTACTAGCGGAGTCCCTCAAGGATCGGTTTTAGGACCGACCTTATTTAACCTTTTTATAACTGACCTTGGCACAAAGAGCGAGAATGTGTTAATAAAATTTGCGGATGACACGAAGCTGGGGGGTATTGCTAACACGGAGAAGGACCGGGATACTATTCAGGAAGATCTGGACCACCTTGTACACTGGAGTAATAGTAATAGGATGAAATATAATAGTGAAAAGTGCAAGGTCATGCACTTAGGGATTAATAATAAGAATTTTAGATATACGTTGGGGACGCATCAGTTGGAAACGTCGGAGGAGGAGAAGGACCTTGGGGTATTGGTTGATAGCAGGATGACTATGAGCCGCCAATGTGATATGGCTGTTAAAAAAGCAAATGCTGTTTTAGGATGCATCAGGCGAGGTATTTCCAGCAAGGAAAAGGAGGTGTTAGTGCCGTTATATACGGCGCTGGTGAGACCCCACCTGGAATATTGTGTGCAGTTCTGGTGTCCCATGTTTAAGAAGGATGAATTCAAACTGGAACAGGTTCAGAGACGGGCTACTAGGATGATTCGAGGAATGGAAAATCTGCCTTATGAAAAGAGACTCAAAGAGCTTGGCTTGTTTAGCCTGGCCAAAAGAAGGCTCCGGGGGGATATGCTTGTTCTATAAATATATCAGGGGGATTAACGTTAGGGAGGGAGAGGAATTATTTAAGTTTAGTACTAATATAGGCACGAGGACGAATGGGTACAAACTGGATATTAGGAAATTTAGACTTGAAATTAGACGAAGGTTTCTAACCATTAGGGGAGTGAAGTTCTGGAACAGCCTTCCGAGGGAAGTAATGGGGGCAAATGACTTATCTGGCTTTAAGACTAAGCTTGATAAGTATATGGAGGGGATGTTATGATGGGGTAGTTTAATTTGAGCAATTGATTTGGATTATCGGCAGATAAGTCTGCTCAATGGTCTGTGGGAATGTTGGATGGGATGGGAACTGAGTTACTGCAGAGAATTCCTTTTTGGGTGTTGGCTGGTGAGTCTTGCCCACATGCTCAGGGTTTAGCTGATCGCCATATTTGGGGTCGGGAAGGAATTTTCCTCCGGGGCGGATTGGCAGAGGCCCCGGAGGTTTTTCGCCTTCCTCTGCAGCGTGGGGCATGGGTCGCTTGCTGATGGATTCCCTGCAGCTTGAGGTCTTCAAATCTCACTTTTGAGGATTTCAATAACTCAGTCATGGGTTCGGGGTTGTTATAAATGTGTATGGGTAGGGTTTTGTGGCCTGCCTTGTGCAGGAGGTCAGACTAGATGATCATATTGGTCCCTTCTGACCTATGAGTCTATGAGTCTAGCTTTGGGAGGGGGTGCATACTTGCAAATACACTGGTCCGGGATCTACATATCACTGATCTCTCTCTTTTCGAAGGCTTTGAAAAGGGGCACTGCCAAGGCCACTTCTGTGAATGGGAGGAGTTTTCATGGTGGGTGATGGTGTTGGTTTTTGCTAAAGCTGCAGGGGCAGTAGTATAGCTGAAGAATTGCAGAAATGTTTCTATTGAATTTCTATCACCACATTCTTGCTTCTCTTAAACCCAATAAGAAATTTAATTTGCTTGTACAATCTTCTACTTACCCTTGATAAAAACTTAATTAAATGGGTATCCTCTCCATATAATTATGTTTACCTTTTTATGGTAGACATGTAATTTCTTTTCAACCACCTTTAGAGAGAATAGGGACAAACTTGCAATTAATAGCAAGCGTCTTTGACTCTGATCATGCTATCCAACACAGAGACTGTTAAAAATTCTGCATTAAAATTGTTGCTGAGCAAAGCAGCTTTTAGAAAACAACACATAATGCATAAATTCTTTGTTAATTGCATGGCTGGGCTTTGTTGGAATGGGTTGTGTTGCTCTGCAATGTTTCTGTTATTTTTGTTGTCTCATCCCTAAAAATATCAGAGCAGTGGATATTATAATAGTCCCCAAGAGGGTTAGAAATATGATTCAGCGGGAAAAAAAATCAATGCATTTAAAAAGAATGCTGAACACTCACTCACTCACAACCCTACAGTAGTTGCAGATCTTAATCTGTCATATGTCAAATTGATCCGTAGTAACTGATGATATGTTAATCATTTCAAGGCAAATATGTCAGAAAACAGTGAAAGCGATTTAAGGCAAAAGTTGCATGGCTGAAAGAAACATTGGAAAAATGGATTGGATAATGATCCCAAAACATGAAATTCTTGCATTTTGACAATCTTGTAGCAATGTGCTTAGCTAGCCTATTTAAACTCATGCATTAAATTTTACTGTGATAATCCCAGAATTCTAAATATTTATAAGGGTTGCATTCTATGCTGGAGAAGTTAAAAAAATCTAAGCGTACCTACCTGTACCCTTTCCAGATTACCTATTTTTAAATCCTCATAGAGGGCTTTGCCCTTGCTCTTTAGAGCTTGCGCGTGTCAGTGTTACTCATCGCTTTTATTTTCTTCTTACTAGAATAACTTGTAGAGAGAATTCAAGAAGTAAGAAGACCGCAGAGAAGAAAGATGTATTGTCTATTTTTTTAATAGGAAACAGCTTTAGGCCATGCTCTAAAACTGGATATTTTATCTTTTTATTTAACTGTTCAACTATGGATGGCATTGTTAGTGAAATTTCAAAGAGCAATATAGATTGGAGGGAATTCAGAGAAGAACAATAGAAAATGATGAAGATGGGAGGATAGGGTTATGGGGAAAGTGTACAAGGCATTAATGCTGTGGGCCAAATCTTCACCTTCTGTAAATCCATGATACACAGTAGCTGAGGATCTGGCCTTGTCTGTATGTTTTGTCTAAACATGGAACCATTGCAACATTAATGTATAGAGATGCTTGAGTCACCACTTTATTACTCCAGTTACCATACCAGTGCAACTTTATTGAAATCAACATCAAATTACACCAGCATAAAATTAAGGTAGCCCAGTGGTGATTCAGACTCAATAATTACAAAGGCATAAACAAGGATAACCATCATTAGCTGCAAAACAAGAATCAAAAGTAGAATTGGTGTCAGGTTATTTTGACCGTTAGAATGGCAAATAGGACATAAAGTGGCAATTAAAATCCTATTTTTGGATGAAGAGAAATGAATAAATGGCAGTCAAATAGCAAAACCTTGTGTATTGTTGTTATGTTTCAAGTTCATAAGCTTATTGATAGCCAGAGTGGTCCTTATTTTATTAAAACAACATCTCAGAATGGGTCAGCTTGCAGCAACATAGAAGTGAACAGCTCTCAGAAGGAACCTAACAATCTATTAAAGTTGTCGGTAAGAATAAAATTTTATATACAGGATAAAAATTCAAATATATATTATATGTTCTGATAAGGCAAGAATATCATCAATTTGTTCAAAGATGTAAATGTCTCAGCCTTGATGAAAAATCACAAACCCCTCTTTTAGCAAACCCATCAGCTTTAGTGAGGTCTGTGATTGTTTACAGATCAAAGACCCACTTGATGGCAGCCATTAACACCTTCCATCCTAACACATAGCTCCCTTCCTTGCTTCATAGTGACATCATCTGCATTCCTCATAGCAGACTATTCCCCTGTTCTGTCTCAATGCCTCCGCACAGAATGCTTCTATTCTGCCCCATTCCAACATGCAGAGACTGGTGATGTGAGGATACCACATATGATGAAGGAAAGCAGAAGTGTAAAGCCCCTTTTATATCTTGAGCAACCTATCAAGGCAATTCATAATCTTTCTCATAATAAATAGTGAAAAATAAATTTAGATTTTTAAGAATGCTTGTAATTGTATTAATGTATGTTGATAATATAGCTAAGTGCATTTCTGTGTGTAGTTCAGGTGTAGATGTGGGATGAGATCCTGGCCCCTTGATATCAATAGAGGTTTTGCCATTCATCAACAGCAAGACTCCCAATGACTTTGTGGGATTTCATCCATGATGTTTAGTGCCTTTTGATTAATGCTGTAACAATTGGTTGTATTATTGGTTAGGGATTTAGGCCTTGTCTACGTTAGCACTTATGCTGGCAAAACTTTTGTTATTCAGGGATGTGAAAAAACACTTCCCACGTGACAGAAAATTTGCTGGCATACGCACCTGTGTAGCCGCATTATGCCAACAGGAGAGAGCTCTCCAGTCAACATAAAACCGCCCAAAGAGTGGCAGTAGCTATGTCAGTGGGAGACATCTCCCACCTACCTAGTGCTCTCCACATGAGCGCTTATTGTAGCAAAATTGTTGCTCTGGTGTGTTGTTTTTTTTTCACACCCATAAGTGTTGAAAGTTTTGCTGACATAAGTGCTAGTGTAGACAAGGCTTTAGATTTTAAAATCGTTCAGAGAGGTCTGGTGTCCCCTTTTTACAATGATGTTGAAATTATGAATCCAAAGAGCACTGAAAACTTGTGGTACACCATAGGCACTATGTCATTCCAGATTGTATTCACTTATTTTATCATAATGATAGATGTATGCACAGTTAAGAAAAAAATAGTGGACAAATATTGTTGAGACCTGTTCCACTTTAGGAAAACCACATCTCTTCAAGCCACTTGCGCTAAAACGAAATACACTATATGCAGAATATGTGATAGCTGGTATGAACCGAAAAAATCAAGGGCCAGATTCTGATCTCCGTACTACTGGCATAAATCCCTTGAACTCAATGGATTTACTTCAGATTTACACTGATGTAGCTGAGATCAGAATCTGGCCTCAAGACTAGAAAGCTCTTGCATCTAGGCCTCAGAAATAAAAAAGCATGAATTCTGGTTAACAAGCTTTGATTTTTTTTTTTACATTCTTTATTTTGCTGCCTATGAGGCTGCTCAAAACTACTTCTACATCGTCTTGGATACCTTTCCAAACTGAGGCCCGGTCTACGCTTACCTTCCGGATTCGGTGGCAGTCGACAGGAGATACGCAAGTGACGTAAATCACTTGTGTATCTCCCATTGACTTCGCTGCATCTGCTCCGCTCATCGTCCACACTGCGCTGCGCCACTTCCCGGGGTGGTTTTCCTGCGTCGATTGCTGGATCAACTGAGCGGGTCTACACAGACCCGCTTAGTCGATCCAGAGCAATTGATCTGATGGCGGCGAATTTGCCGTCAGTGTAGACCCAGCCTGAGATTAGCTTTGAGTATTTGCTTAACCACCCTTGAAGCCTAGCATGGCTTGTTTTTCTTTCAGTCTTAACAGTCTCTTTCTTTTTGACAGGAAGGTTATATTCTTCATAAACTATCAAGTAGTTGTTTTGCCTCTCTCCCTCTGATCTTCACTAAACATTTCTCTTTGCCATCAAGCCTACCAATAGCATTTATTTGTTCCCCTTGATTTAGCATTCATTTAGACAGTTTCTCTAGAATATTTTGTCTTTTAGGACAGTTATGCTTAGTTACCTTTCTTTAAGATTTTTTTTTTGGTCATCTTTTTCTACTTCATGTCAAAGCTGCAGATTTCTTGGCTGTCGTGAAAGAGTGCCATTAATTTTAATGGCTCTGAAAGATTGGGCTTTTCTTGTATAGTGTACCGGGGGTGTGCTGATAAAAGAAAAGTAAATCTAATCTGTAGTGTGAAAATGAATCAAAGTTCTAAATAAAAGTGTAGCTTCAAAGGGGCTGAACCTTGGCAACTCTCTTCTATTGCTGTGGCTCTCACAGTTCCATGGATCTGCCACTTATGCAAATATGTGCCTAGACCTAGCAGATTTGTGCTCAAAGGTGGGAGTGAGGGGAAGCTCAGCAGCATTGCACAATGCAATTGAATATCACTACTGTAACTATCCATAAGAGTCCATTGCAGAGTATCAACAGGCTGACAAGGACTCTGGAGAGTTTAGTGCTGAAAGAAATCATCTCATTATAGTTCTCTTGTCAGACAAGGTTCACAGTGTCAGCTTTACTGGGAGCAAATATTGAAGAGTACAAACTTTATATATAGCCTCAATGAATGATGTTAGAAATCTGTATTTTCATGAGTTGGAGGTGATGGTCAACAAGAGGAAGAATCTCTGGATTATATTCTATATGAAACTCAGTCCTGCAAGGTGCTGAAAATAATGTCCCTGATCCAACACAGCACTGAAACGTGTATTGAAACTGTAGTCAACGTGATTACTCATGTGCTTAAGGTTAAGCTTCTGCTTAAGTACTTTGCTGGATTGGGGACAGAGTCTCAGCATTTTATAGGATTGAGCCATAGGAAACTAAGGGAAATATTCGGAATGAAATTTAGGCTTTATTTCCAGGAAAACTGGAAAACGTGTACAGTTTTTTACATTTTTTGAAAAAAGGCAGATAACCCATGATTTGTTCTTTATGTGCTGTGTTCTCTACTTTGCATAGAAACAATTCAAACAATAATTGTATTCACCACTCTGTGGCCACAAACAATTAAGCATGGATTTATGATTAAGTCTCCTGTCATAATGTGACTAATCAAGCTAAAATCCTTGTACAATGGAAGGATATTGAGGAGGAATAATGTGAACATGGTCACGGCAACAAAGATGTGAACTTGTCTTTGGCATTTGTTCATGAATTATGATAGCATGTGATGTATAAATACAGCGAAGAATGTGCTCATGGGGGTCATGTTATCCTTGTTGTGTTACAAATACAAAGGTCAAATTTTAATATGAGAAGCCTTTAAATCTCCTGTGTGGAAAGTGATTTCACATTCTATACCAGACCAATAGAGGGAGAAAGCCCGTGTAATAGAACTGAATCACACAAACGCTTATTAAAAATATATTCCAAATATCAGAATACAAGAATGATAATTAATTCTTTCACCTGTATTCCTTGCTGAAGTCTTTAGTCCCCCTCCTTTAATTAAAAAGTCAGGTTTTATTTGTCTACTTTATTAAACATTTGGGATTAAATTTGAGAAGAAACCTTTTTGTAGATTATAGATCTGAAATTACACATTGAATATTCTAATAGGTGAAAACAAATCAGATTCTCACCGGGTGAGTTATTTACAACAGGGATTTAAAATGCTTGTTTCAATGACAGTTCAACAGCGTGGCTGGTAAATAATCTAGCAATATAAGGAAGAATGTCATAGGATATTTTGATGTGGTGTCCACCCCATACGAGGTGTAACAGCAGATAGGGTTCACCTGAGGGAGAGCCAGGGATTGAAAGGCTGATTGATGGAGCCCAGCTAAAAACTGGTGGGGCTACTATAAAGCCAGGAAGCTGGCACCAGAAAGGGGCTGCCTTTCTGCAGAAAGTGATGGAACCTGCATCTCCTCTCTGGATTTTAGAGCAGGAAGAAAGGAAACTTGGGGGAGACTGGAAAACCCAGGCATCCATGTCCTGAAGCAAGGGCTTGTCCAAAAGGATGGTGGAACAAAAGCCTGAAAGTGGCAAAGTAGGAAAAGGCTCTGGGAAATAGGAGCAAGGTGGGACATTGTAACTTTGGCTGCTAATTAGAGAGTCCCTGATCTGGAACCTAGAGTAAAAGGTGGGCCCAGGTTCCTCTGCCAGCTACTAGGGAAGTGGTACAATCAGAATGGCAGTTTGGGATGGAGAAACTGTGATAACCCTCTAAAGGGGAAAACACACACTGACCTGACCAGAGAGCTAAGCCAGGTAGGGTGACCACCCTGAGTCACAGAGAGAGAGAGAGGGAGGCAGCAGGGAACACAAATGAGTGACAGATGGGGGTGTCAGACCTGAAAGCAGATAATCCCCAGAACAGCCAGAAGATGTCCTAGAGGTCAGTGGACCCCATTACAGGTACTATTCAGTTTTACGCAAATATTCCTTTCTAATTAGGTTCTTATACCGAACAAACCACTGTGATGTCAGAATGCCTGAATCAATAAATTGGTTGTCTTGAGATAAGATGGGGGAAATGAGCAGAAACATAGCTGTTAAGACGATCGTAGTTTTAAATAAAAAGCACTCAGCAGTGAAGATAATATCTGAGCTATTAGATATTAACAGCTATTGTCTGTTTAAATAATAAATCTAAATAGTGAAGGACTTATTTGGGAAGTACAGATAGCAAAAGAAACAAATTTGTGGAAGGGGAAACTTGGGGAAAGAAAAAGGTGTTTTTCTCTAAGGGAATTGTTGGGTTTTTTTGGTTTTTTTACTTATTACAGTGTCTCCCAAAATGTACTAGATGCTATATAAACTCATAGGAAGACATAGTCTCTGCCCTGAAGAGTTTACAGTCTAACAAGCTAAAAACCAGATGACAGGTGGGGGAAAACGGGATGTCATATAAGCCTTGTGGTCAGAGTGCTTGGGACACAACTTGCTAGTTCCATTGTTTTTAATAATATATACTGTGTTCAAGATAGTCACATTGCTTAATACACTACTGGAAGGTGCTCAGATACTATGTGATGAAGGTGGCATAAGAACTAACATCTGCCATATGTTGTTCATTTTCTCATCTTCCCGAGGGGGAGAATTGTGCACACAGCGTACTGTTTTGGTTAGGTAAGGGGTTATTACTGTTTATGTACTGTGTGTATCTCAGAGAAGGCAAGGCCAAAGAAGTGCACTTAGCTCTTGGAGCAGAAGCTAGTGAGGTTTGTGATTGTCCTTAATTCCTGTGGGAGTTAGTCCCATGGTCTTGAACCAGACCCTAGAAAGTTCTCTCTCCTGTACACAAAGCTTTATCACATTCAGTTGGCCCCCGGCTGGCTCTCTCACGTGAGACAGCAGTATCTCATGTACAGTCGACAGTGTTCAATGCTGAAAAGAGGTCGGGGAGATGAGAATGGATTCGTCCATTCACATCAGGAGATCATCCATCAAAACCACTATGTGCATGTTGTCTCATGTCCTGGCATGAATCCAGATTGTGCTGGGTCAAGGATATCAGCTTCAGAGAGATAAGCTTGTTGGTAGGCCTTTGGCTAGGTTCTTTTTTGAGCTTTGCTCAGGAATGGAAGGTTTGATACTAGGTGGTATTTGTCTAGAATAGTTAGGTTGGAATAGTTTCTATATAACCTTCTTGACTCTTTTCCTCACATACCACTAGCTACAATCCTAGCTATGCTTATCTTCTACTCATCCATATTTTCCCCATCTTCCCTCAAGCCCAGGAACTCGACCCCTCACACTGCACCCTCCCTGCTCATCCCTTTGGAAAATATTTTCCTCCCTCCGGAAAAGTCCCCATTCCATCTAGTGATGTGAAATTCAGAAAAGTGGCTCCTGTTGATAGAGGGACTCCTTGCTGCTCTGGCAGTTGGCTGGCCTGGGTCAGCTAACTTGGGCTTGGGTTGTGGGACTAAAAATTGCTGTGTAGGTGTTCAAACGTGGCATGGAGTCCAAGCTCTGGGACCTCCCCCCTCATGGGGTCCAAAGGCCAGGGCTCCCAAGCTGAACCTGAATGTCTACACAGCAATTTTACAGTCCCACAGCCTACTCCTCACAAACCTGCGTCAGCTGACCCTGGCCAGCCACAGGTGTTTAATTGTTGTGTAGACATACTCGTACCATCAGTGTTAAATGCTTTTTCCATCCTTGACAGTTGCAGACAGGACGGACACAGCAGAACCAGCAGTGTCCTGCTGCAGGAAGATGGAGGATTTTTATTTGTGAAAATTTCTCCTCTTTCTATTCTTCTGAGCAAAAATTCACTCACATGAATGTCTGTGAAAAACAAATAAATGGGCTGTGAATAGGATAACGTGAGAAGAATGTTTTTATTATGAAAGCACTGGCTGGGGACTCTGGAGATGTGTGGTCAGTTTCTGGCTCTGCCACAGACTTCCTGTGTGACCTTGGGCAAATTATTTTAATCTTCCTGTGCCACAGGTCTATACAATGAGCAAAATGAAACTTCCTTATTCCCATCCTCTGTGTGCCTTACCAATTTAGACTCTGGACTTCGTGGCAGGGACTACTATGTGTATGCACAGAGTCAAGCACAATGGAGCCCTGATCTCAGTTGGAATAGCTAGATGCTACAATAATACAAATAAACAATATTTTTAAAAATATTATCTAACCTGATATTCACAAGTCCTTTTTTTATAATATTTGTCCAGCTTTAGCCATGACTGAGAATTACAACAGAGATACCTCAGAAGTGGGTAATATAATAGGTTGCACATAGAATAATAAAACATTTCAAAATATATATAAGAAGATGTGTATCCATCCTTGAGTTTTTAGTTTATTAATATAGGGTGTTAGGTTTTTAATCTCCCATTTATTATAGTTTACATATTCCCCTGGAACTGGTTTGGGGAAGTATAATTCAACATTTTATTTTATAATTGGAGTGACATGTCTTGTTGGTTTAAGAGCTATTCATAGGAAGATGGCATTGGTTTTTCTAGATGTGCAAAAGTACTGATATCCAGCATTAGACTGATGGAGCAAATATATAAATGATAAAAACTGAATTAAAAGTGGGTAGAAATTAGAAACTGCAAATTTGTTGAATTCTTCCTTACAACAAATACTTTTTCATTTGTACCATTTTCAGATTGGGGCTCAAATGGGGCATGATTTGGTCCCAAAGAATAGTTAGACTCACACAACAATAAATCTTATTCTACAGTCCTGACATGGGATTAAATGAAGTCTAATTGAGATGGATTAACTGGTGTGTTGTAAACTGTCTAGATATGGAATCACTAAGACAGATAGATTAATATGTTTATTTTCTCACCCATTTATCTGTGAATGGAAAAGATCCCAGTGCAAATATTAGCACACAAGAACTTTATGTGGAATTGGGAAAATCCTTGGAGGATTTGAATTCCATAAATCCACAAAATCATTTTGGCAGTTTGTGACAGTTAAAGCCTGTTCCAATATATTTCATGCTGTTTCAGATTTCTGGGATAAGTTAAATGGTAGAATTTTTCTTTCATGTGTGTGAAAACACAGTAGAATAAACTGATAATACAAAATATGAGAGGAGATATAGAACATTTTGTGGCATAAGCACTTTGTGACAGGTACAATGTCACTTGTTTGTGTTTTACAGACCTTAGCTCAATGGGGTGCTGATCCTAACTGGAGTGTTTGGGAGTTGCTCTAATATAAAATATTAAATAATAATAATGTAAGCAAAACAAAAGTATCTCCATGTTCTACTAATTGCCACAACTGCCACTGCTTCCTTTTGGAACCTTTCCTTTTGGTGACAGTAAATCTGACTCGATGGTAGAGTCACCACAGACTCTCTGGTAGAGTGGCCATTTGAGATCGTTTAAAAATGATCTGGTAGGTTCCATTTGGAAACCATCGTTGAGGTTGTCTGTTGTGACTAAAACTGGGCAAACTATTTTCAGTGTTCAGTTTAGTCAACTAATTTTAGCCTTTTTCTGTTTCTGAAATATACATGCACAGATCTTAATTTTTATTAATTTCATTGTTGTTTTCTCTTGTTTGATGAATGGTTCATGTGAACATATCTCAGATTATGGCCTACTTGCAAACTGTTTGTATTAATATGGTTTTGAGTTTTCACTATTCATAATACTCTTCTCACACTATGTGGTTTACAACCTATGACACAGGGTACTGATTCTGCTTCTTAATAGATAATTTCCAAAACAAGGAGCTTCAAAATGGCTGCATTATTGCTTCTGTGAATACATATTTACATAAATAGTCCCATGCAAGTACGTGCTTTCTTTCAATGAGCATTCTTGTGAACAGAATTTTGGTTGTGTTCATTTACAAATTAAGCATCGCTTTTTTTTTTTTACGTTCATAACTGATTCAGCAAGCCCAGAGGCAATGGGGCTATGAACAGCCAAGCCAAGAGGTGCCAGGGCTCAATCCTGGCACAAATTAAGCACTGTTTGAAAGTGAACAAAAAGTGTAACTAAAACATTTTGTTTGATTTTCACAGCTTGGCTCGCACACACAGATATCATACAATTGGGAGATGTATGTGCAGATCTTCGTGATAATAGAATTTAGCCATATATTGCTTAGTGTAGACAGCTTGATGCTTGGTGAAATTTGAAAGCTTTGTCCATTTCATATAAAGAAGACATGTCATAAGGGCACTGCAAGCAACCAAATTGGGCCAAGTTTGAGTGGCATTGCAACTCCTTGCATCAGGTCGCAACTCCACTCCACTCACTCAGATTTGGCCTGGCTGCCCCTCCATTGGGGCTACTAGGTCAAATTCAAGTGACATTGTGACCCTGACTTGAGGGGCAGTAGGCTGGCAACTTCATGCATGGGGTTGCAGTGCCACTGAAATTTGGTCTGGCCACCCCCCATGATGCTAGCAGGGAATGGACTTTGCTGTTTTAGCACCTGCTCTGTATGACTACTGAGGGCCTCACAACATCCCTGTGAAGAAGGGAAATGCTAGTATCCCCATTTTACAGATAGGGAACTTGCGGAACATAGATCCTATATGTCACGCAGAAAATCTGTGGGAAAACAGGGACTCAAACTCAGATGACCCAAGTTTTAGACTAGTGACTTAACTCACTGTATTAGTCTTCCTTCCATCACACTAGCTAACAGTCTAATAGGACTAGAAAAGAAATTTATCCAACTGAAGAAAGGAGCACTGTTAAACAATGAGACAAACAGGACACACACAGGTCTCTTGAGTAAACTTTGCCACCTTACTGTTTACCTTACTGTTCACCCCCTTTCCCAGATAATTTATGAATATGTTGAATAGCACTGGTCTCAATACAAATCCTTGGGAGATCCTGCTATTTACCTCTCTCCCTTATGATAAATGACCATTTATTCCTACCCATTGTTTCCTGTCTTTTAACTGGCTACTGATCCATGAGAAGACCTTCCCTCTTAGTCTGTGACTGCTTACTTTGCTTAAAAGCCTGTAGTGAGGGACCTTGTCAAAGGCTTTCTGAAAATCTAAGTACACTATATCTACTGGGTCACTCTTGTCAACATACTTGTTGACCCCCCCTCAAAAAATTCTAATAAATTGGTGAGGCATGATTTCCCTTTACAAAAGCCATGCTGACTTGTCTCCCAACAAATTGTGTTTATGTGTCTGACAGGTCTGTTCTTTACTATAGTTTCGTCCAATTTTCCTGGTATTGAAATTAGGCTTCCCAGCCTGTAACTGCCAAGATCTCCTCTTGAGCCTATAAAAAAAATCCAGTGTTCTATTAGCTATTCTCTAGTAATCTGGTAACACCCACTATTCCTGTCTTTGCCCTTCACACAACCTCTACCCCCTATTTTTTAAACAGCAAAACTAGCAACAACAAACTACATGACAAAAATACAGTAATTCTTCCCCATATTCATTTGCTTGTATGTTATATCCCAATTCACAGACCTCTGTCTGTTTGAGCCTTTTTAAAACATAAGGTCTCTTTATCTGTCCCAATTTAAAACATAAGAATTTTGTCTGCTATATAAAAACTCACTTTTTAAATTTAAATCTAATCCCTTCTTTTTCTAACCCCTGCCCTTCTCTTTTCACATTTAATATTTGTCTAATTTACACTGTAAGGTCTTTGGGGCAGGGACCAAATCTTTTGAAATCTCTGTAAAGTGCCATGCCAAATTATGGTGTTATAAATTCTTCTTAATAATTGTATTATTATTCCCAGCTCGGGCACTCATTTACCATTAGCCATTAAGCCTTGAGTTACTTAACTGTTTCACTTTAATTATCACAACACCCTACATCACATGGGTGTTTTGAAGCTTAATTCCATTAATGTTTGTAAGTTCCTTTGAAAAAATAGGATAAAAGGTTGCCATGAATTGAAATCATTTAATTATTCACTGTTTGATGTAAATGTCACTATAGAAAATATTTTGAATTACCGATTGCTCATTAAGTGATCGATTTCTATTGCAAGCATTAAAGATTTACTTACTTATGACTTTATTTTCTGCTCACAGATTGCAATAGTCTGAAGATGTGTATATTCATCAGGGGTGTCTTTGTGGTGGAAACAAGGTGCTCTTTGGGTCCTTTAGCAGCGATTATGCAAACCTACATATTTAAATTATATTATTCTGATTGGATGAAGCAGTCTGCCTTCCTCAGGAGATAGGGGCATTTGGAAACTGAATTTTGGAATGTTAGCTATTACCTGCTAGAAGTTTACTGCTTGTTACTTTCTAGAAAAGGTATTGAAGTCTGAAGTTGAAAGTATGGAGCCCGGTTCTCATTTCACTTTGTGTATGTAAATCTGGAGCAGGTCCATTGAAATCAGAGTCACACTGGCTTCAGACCAGAAAGTGAAAGGAAAAATCAGACCTGCATTGTTAATTTGTAAAGGAAGGGGTACTAACACTGATTTATTATCCTGCAGTGCTCAGTTCAGTCCCTGCTATAAGCCAATGCCACTCAATAGGTTATATCAATGACTGAATTTTGCAGAAGCACTTGAGGTGGTGCACCTTTCTGATAGATGCTTTTCCTGTTACACAATGGAAAATAGAGAGAGGCTAAATTGCACTCATTTTGCTCATCCAATGACGGATGTCAGTGTGGTGCAAACTACTTTCCCAATTAAATCAATTTACACTTATTTTATGATCAACTTTACAGTTTACCCACAAGCAACTTATATTACTTTTCTTGTCTCTTTTCTTTGTCACCACTGAATTTAGCTGTAGGACTTGAAAAGGAGATGCACCTACTTATTTCAGTTTCCCTTTGGCTGAATTTTTCCCCATTTCATGAAAGAAGCTCACATTGTGACAAAGAAAGCCATCATCAATTTGACACTTTGCTGCTTCGCCCGGTTATTGTTACATATCACATAACTTTTACAATACTTTTATGATGCACCCTGCATGATAGTTGGTTAGTTGGTTCCATGCAGCAGACATACTAGGGTGTCTCCCTCTTTATACTAATCTGAGTTGTAGGCTATAAAATGTTGGAGACACTACAAGTGGTTTTTTCCTTTAAAGTAGACTAGAACTGACAGAAAAATTTTCATCAGCATAGATATCCATAAAAAATGCAGTTTAATTGAAATGGAAACATTTTGCTGGAACACTTTGACTTTCTCATTTAGTTTGTATAACATTCAATTTTATCGTATCAATTAATTTAATAGTTTTACAGTGAAATATTCCAATATTATTTGTATAATATAGAGTGAATTTAATGGTTCAATATTGATATTATCGAAACAATGTTTTGATGGTTCAAAACTGCCATTTTTCAGAAACCTCTGTTCCATGGAAAATGTTCAAAATTCAGCTTTTTGTTCCAATTCTGAACAACTTTTTCCCCCTTGAAGTTTTGAAATTTCCTGTGGAATGGAAATTAGTTGTGACAATAAACTGACTTCTGAAGTTTCAGCTCTAGCGATTCCTTTTTTTTGGTAGGATTCTGGGGATTCTGTTTATAGTGAAATCTTTTATTTATCCACACAGCTTGATAATTTAGTGGCTGTTGCAGGCACAGTATGGACAGCCCAGTACATTCCACTATTTTGCTCATTATCATGGTGCCTGTATGGATGAATACAAGGTTTGGTTTAGTTTTGTTGTGAATGGCATGCACCAGAACTTATCCACTATGGCTGCAGAGAGAAGCTGATTCTTGCAAATGGGCCACCAGCTTCCAAGTGGCTGTACACCAATGGATGTGGATGTCAATCAGTGAATCTACCTGTGTATTTTTCATGGGTCATGGAGAGAACAGGAAGCTCTGCATTCCCCTCAGCGTACTTATAGCAGTTGCACCTCTGCATTAAGACAATGACTATAATCACTTTTATTTTTTTTCTTTAGGGCTTTACCAGGGCTCAGGAAGTTGTTTTGTTTTGTGTGGGTTTTTTTGCTTTGTTTTGTTTTTTAACTTACAGGAGGTCAAACGAGATGAACTAATTGTCCCTTCTCTTCTTAAATGAAACTATGAAATGATATATTATTATTACTGTCAATCAAATAATCTGATATCCAAGTGGACATATAAACTCCCAAGTTTTAATCCCTGGTCTGCTCCTATTGTTCTCACATGTGCTCTCTTTTTCTCCTGTCCTTCTCTTAGGCCTGGTCTACACTGCCAGCAGCCGTTGAGAGGAGGTATGTAAGCTACCTACTGTAGCTTGCGTATCTTCCATTGATTTACTAACTTTAACTTACCGTGGCGTCTCCACTGTGCTGCGCCGACAGGAAATGACCCCCCCAGTCAATGCAGTCTTATGCTTTTTGTGCGGGGTGGATTTATGGCATCAACCGGAGAGCACTTCCAGGACTGATTGAGTGGGTCTCCCAGCCTGCTCTATCGATCCCACAGAATTGATCCTGCAGTGCCTGCAGAACCCTGGCAGTGTAGACACACCCTTAGTTACACACCCCCAGCTGCTAAGGACCACTTTGAGTGTGGTGCTCTCAGTTAATACCCCTTCCCACTGAGTAATCTTTCCTAGTAAAACACACACAAATTGCTATGCTGCAATGGAACAAAAGAGCCTATAGTCCAGTATTCCATCTCCAGCAGTGGCCAACACAAGATGTTACAGAGGAAGGCATAAAACCTCCATAATCCATCAAATGGTGCGATACTGTAGGAGAAAATTTATTCCTGAATTCAGCGAACTTTTCATATACATGCTGAACCATGAGGACTTAGTTTTTACCCTAGCTAGTGTAATTGCAAATGTTTGTAATTCAAATGAATGTCTAACTTTCTTTAAACATATTGCTCTTCCAGTGACTGCTAGCTTGAGGTGTGAGGTTTCAAGATTGATCTCCAGTCAGGTATTTTTTTCAGTCATATTAAAAATGTTATCGATTACTGTACTAATATAGGCAATGAGTGACCTTTATTTTTAGCCAGTGCTGTGAGTTATTTTCTTCAAACTAATTTGTTACCATGTAATGTTGCACTTGAAAAATGCTGCTGCTCAAGATTGTTTTTTGTAACTTTTATCTAAAGAAAGTGATGAACTCTTGACTTCTTTTTTTTTATGCTTGTAAAATGATGAGGATGATTGCATCCAAAAGATGTTTTTGTAAAGGCACTGAAATGATGTATGTGTCCTAGACTGGCACCTGTCTGAGTAACTCATACAAGTGGATTATATTAATACACTCATCAATGTTTGTATTATTTTGTTTCATTTGTGATATAATATGAAAGCAAGTGGAAATAGTCTCCTAGATAATCTGCCAAGATTTATTGAATACAAAATATTTTAACTGAAATCAAACAAATGTACCTTGCAATGAACAGCTGC
Source organism: Mesoclemmys tuberculata (assembly GCA_007922155.1). Classification (NCBI taxonomy): domain Eukaryota; kingdom Metazoa; phylum Chordata; order Testudines; family Chelidae; genus Mesoclemmys; species Mesoclemmys tuberculata. Next base: position 74,379,028 of record ML675603.1, on the reverse strand, counting down.
AGTTTCTTTAATATAAAGCTAAACAAGCATGAAAAACAGGTATGAAAATAATTTCACTGACAAAGTAATTAGCCCAATACAGTACAATCTGCAATGACACAGGATGGATAAAGAGCATGGTCAAATTACAGCAATGACTCACTGATTGTTGGAAATGACTGACCAGGCCACAACTTGATTATGACAACACAGTACATTATTCCCTTCTGGTAGGAAGTCCTGGTAGTCTGTATCATCTGATTCTCTCTTCCCCTCCCCCGTGCCCTTTTTGGATCTATCTACCTTTTCTTGGCACATAGTCTGTAGACTGTATCTACATTAATACCTTGAATACAGGTATTGGATAGCAGTACCAGCACCCAATCTTATTTGGAGAGATGGATCATCCCTTCCTGACCTACCCCCATCAGTCTCCAGTGGTGGTTTGTAATGCATAATTTGTGGAGGTATCATGTACTTCACCTACCGGTTGTTTATGGGGTTGAGTTACCACACCAGCCCACATTATAGCCATTAGCAGTATCTACCCAGGGAGGACTTATTCTGCACCAAATGAAGTCAGTGGACATTTGGTCTTTGTCTTCAATGGGAGAAAGATCAGTGCAAGAACATATGAAGTTTGTTTGCACCTATAGGAAGATGGGGTGCATATCTTAAAACCTGTAAATATTTATAGGCACAGTAGTATGGACAGGTGTCTAGTGAGGCAGGAAATTAATTTTGACCCTTACAATTACTGCCATAGTAGCCTGCAAGAGAGCATGATTTATTATATATCCATTTTATAAACAGCACAGATAACTCATTACCTTACATTGTCCAGCTAAATAACAAAAATACTCTCAAACAGGCCAGGAACATTTTGAAAACTCTCTTCTCTGTTTCCTCTCACATACTTTACAAATAATTCTTCAGTGCTATTTATGTAACCAATGGTGGTAACAGACATATTCAAGTGGAATCTGTAGATCACTAAACCAGAAAGATAAGGGCACCATTATAATAAATAAAAGATCTGATCTAGATATATAGTCAATTGCATGGAGAGAAAATGAAAACTTCCAGGTGAAAATCAGAACTTGTTAAGGGTGTGTGTGTGTGTGTGAGAGAGAGAGGAAACATTAAAAAGTGAAACTTCGAAGGAGAACATTAAAAATCTATAGCTGTTCTGGCTGAAGAAGGAAAAGATGAGGGAAAGCCTCAACAGGGACAAGAGAGCAGATACTTTCTACTTTCCTTTTTTTTTGTGGTCATCTACATGTCACTCTTGAAAGGCATAATAGGACCAACAAAAGAGACCTCCTTGATTTACATTCTTGTAGGATTTGTTTTTAAGCTAAAAAACACTGATTTATTTCTCAGGGTAATCCGTGAAATACTTCTCTTTAAATTCTCAGTTCCTTGGATCTGAATGGTCAATAATGCCCAAGCCTGGAAACATACTGTCTCTTCTGCTATGTACAGTTGAGTTTTTGCTTGATCAGCTGCAAGATATGTGGTGACAAATGGCTTCCTTGGCCCCATTAGAAACTTAGCAAATAAATTGTTCTTTTTTTCCACATAGGCCTGGTCCACACTAGAATACTGACTAACTAGGTCACAGTAAATGTCACCAAATGGTGCAACTACACTGTAGAATCAAGGAGATGAATGTAATGAAAATCTGCTCTGTGCAGGTTTTCATGAGATGATGGTGCTAAATACCTGAGCTGCACTGTTGCTGGCCATTGCTAATACCGGTACACTATTTTTTTTCTAGTGCAGATGTGCCCAAAGACTCTGTCCTGGATCCACAAAGGGATTTAAGCTTTGCGATGCAGTGTTTGGCAACATCTAGCTCTTAAGCACCTAGGAAATCACAGAAACAACACTACACTCTGACCTGGTCTACACTTACCTTAAAATTCAGCAGCAATTGATGGGAGTTACACAAGCTGCGCAGAGTAGCTTGCATAACTCCTGCTGACTTCTTAACTTCCATTCTGCATGGCATCTTCGCTGCACTGAGCCACTTGAAGAGGTGGTTTTAACAAGTCGAATTCCAGATTGGTTGAGTGGCTCTTCCTTGACTGCTCAATTGATCCAGATAGAGTGATATGACGGTGGCGGATTTCTGCTGTCAGTGAAGACGTACCCTTTTCAAAGCCTGAATCGGGACTATGCGCCTTTTCCAATGGAAAGGAAGGGATAAGTGCCTAAGAAGGTGAGTTACACAAGCCAACATACTACACAGGGAGCTGCCTAAGCCAGCCAGGGGGAGATCTGAGGTGAGAGGTGTGTGCCTGAAGGAGGCATCTGTCTGTGTGTGTGATCCACAAATGGGAATCCTCTCCTGGAGTCAGGCAGCTTAGAAGCTTAAGTTGGTTTTTGTGAGAATGGGTTCATTCCACACAACAGCCAGAAGAGGAGCTGCTGCCTACTTTATAACTTTTAGCCCAGGGAGTAGAACACTAAGCTGGGATGTGGGAGACCAGGAATTAAGTATCCTCTGTTTGATAGGTAGAAAGGGTTTGAACAGGGGTTTCCTACATTGCTCAGGAGCGTGTATTAATAATTGAACGATGGGATATTCTAGGGATCCCTCAGTCTCTGCTGTTTAAACTAATACATTCAGAAAAAAAAGTGAGACTGATTGGAGCAAGGCAGACTGGGCCCTGGGTCTCCCATCTATCATGTAGGTACCCTAACCACCAAGTGACAATCTTATTCTCTCTCTCTCTTTTTTTCCCTCTTGCTCAGTGACTAAGTGTTTATTTACAGTGGAACAGCTTCACCATGAGAGACTGAGAGAATCCCACATCAGAATATCACATAGCCTAGTGGTTAGAGTCCTTGCCTAAAAGTTGGGTGATCCTCTGTTCAAACCTTTTCTCTTTCTGAGGGGGAAATTGAATGTGGGTGTCCCAAAACCCAGATAAGTGCTGTAATCAGTGGGCTAAAAGTTATTAGGTGGGCAGCGACACCGCATCCTTCTCCTATGGCTAATTTTGAATGGGATTCTATCCAGGAGGAATATACCTCTGAACATACCTACTAGATCAGGCCTAGCAGGCCTGTCTTCCTGGAGTTTGTGGATTGCTCTAAATCTTAACTGTGAGCCAGGTGCCCAGGAACCTAGGGGGAAGCAGCAGAGTGCATGCTTAGAAGCAGAAATTTACAGGGGAACTTTTACTGCAAAAACCTAAGTGCTGCATAAATGTAGGTGTTCCCTAGGTTTAAGTGGCAGTTATGCAGGAATTTTGTGGATTTCAGTGGCGCCTAAAACTGGGACTTAGGTTCCTAAGTATCTTTTTGGATCTGGTGCGCCTATCCTTTCCCCCCTGCATAGTTTTCCTGGGTTTGGTCTCTAATGCATACCAGTTTTCACTCCCCCCCAGCTCTCCCACCTCAAAAGAATGTATAATCTTAGTGTGATCCAATGTGTGTATCCAGTTGTTCCATCGCCGCGTTTCTAATGGTGACATCCTATCAGTGTCTAGTCTATCGTGCAGAAGTGGGGTGAGATGGCAGCGGGAGGGATATGTTGACAGTCTTGACTGCAACTTTAAAGCAGAGAGTGTGGTAGCTACATTTTCCTCTCTCGCGCGTGTGGGTGGAGGGGGAAGGGTGGGGAGGAGGCTAGGCTGTGTGCATTGACAGCCCCCGTGAGTCCCTTCCCCCGGGGCGCTGGGTGCACCACGCAGCTCCTTAACTGTGCTGACAGCGATTGCATCCGCCCTCCCCCACTCTCTTCCCCCCTTGCACGCTGCAGCAGCACAGTCGCCAGCGCTTCTCTGGCGCGCGTGCCAGCCTCAAGCTCGCGCCGTTCAAGCGCGCGCTGTACTCCTCATCTCCCCCGCCCTTGGTCTGCGCGCCCTCGCTTAGCTCCTCATTTGCCGCCCCCCCTCCCGGTGGCGCGCGCGCGCACACACACACACACACATACACTTTCCGAGCAGCAGCCGGCGCTCCGCAGCGATTGGCTAGCCGGGCTCGGCCAGGTGTCAGCCCCAGCGCGAGCCGCGCAGAGGAAGGGCAGGGCGTGCGGAGGGGAGGTGGCAGGAGGCGCCTGCAGCCGCAGCGCCTTGCACAGCAGCCGCAGCCTGCGGGCGCTCCCCGGGGGACGCGGCGGGGCGGGAGCCGGGGGAAGCCCAGGGCTGGCCCCGTCTGCTGGCGCTGCCCGGGCAGGTGCAGGCGGGAGCACGCAGCTCCCCCCCCCAGCCCTGCGCGCTTCCTTTCTGGGATGCTTGCTGGAGCTGGGGCCACGCCGACCGGCCTCAGCCAGGAGTTGCCTGCGGCGCGCGGGGGACGGGGCAGGATTGGGGCGAAGCCCGGCTGCAAATAGCTTGGGGGAGGGGGGCCCCGTTGCATGACAGTTCTGCGCCTGGTCGCTGCGTTCCCCGGCCCTCGCCGAGCTGTGCATCCCGAGGGGGAAGGCACCGAAGGACTTGTTGACCCCGCAGGATCGGCTGCAGCCGGGCTCAGTGCACGCTTGCCGGCGCCTGAGGGAATCGATCGGGGAAGTTGCTGCCCTGCTTCCATCTTGCATTATTCCCGGTGTGAGTATTGACGATTGTCCATCTCTCTTCCCGCAAGCGCGCCTGGGCACGTAATGCAGGGGCAGGGGAGACGGGGCTGTGCCCCTCGCTTGGAAACTGCTGGATGTGGCTTGCGTGGAAGCCGCTCCTGCGGTTCCTCGTTCGGGGCTGGCGTGATGGACAGTAGTGTCACTAACTAGTGTTGGCACCGGGCGTTTGGAGGAGCAGGGGTGGGATGGCGGGGAGGAGGGAATATGTGGGACATGGTCTTCTGCGTGTATTCTTCTAGTTTCGGCATCTCTTCTTACCTCGCTTGTCCCAAGCACGTTCAGCCTGGAATTGGTTCTTTTTAACTTTCCTTTTCAAATAGCCATTGCGGGTAAGTCCTGTAACTAGTGACACCCAGCTGGGCTGATGATAGCGGAGGGAGGATGTCATCCCTAGGACGCAGGCAGAGAGACTGAGGAAGAAGGAATGATGGCAAAGCATAAGAAGGGGAGGGAGAATGGGATTCTTTTAAGAATGTGAACTTATTTTGCACTTATCCTAAAGGTCAAAACCAGCCTCAAGCCATCCTCATTCGTTTACACAGGTCTGTAGCTATGCATTATTGGATCTCTCATTTTTCTCCGGTTCTTGGGCCTTTCCTCTTTATTTGAGCTACATGATATTTGTAGGTGTATTATAATGACCTCTGGTATGGAAATAGAGAGGAAATATTCTTCAAGATCTTGCGTAAACAAGGGAGGGACACATTTCCCAAATGAAACTTACAACAGCATAGTACTATATCTTGCTGTCTTTCCCACCTTCTAAAAACATTAACTGTTTGAACAAAGCACACCTCTTCAGTGATTTAATTTATTTACATTAAAATATTGTAAAGATTAACTTAGTATGATTACTGGTCAGATGGCTGAATAGTGTGGCAGTTTTTTAGTGATATTGTTCAAACAAGTTATTAAAAATAAATAGAATGTTTTACTTTTGATGAGCTATCTTCTCTGTGGACATTTAGGATTGTAATGTAAGATGTGTGGCATGCTCTCACTGCATCCTTTCTGCAAGTACAGCACATAGCACCATTTTTTTTAAAGCAGAGGAGTGCACATTTTCCTAGTATCAAGGTCAGTATATTGTAACTATCAGAGAAAATACCACATGGCTTAGGTTACTTGTCTTGAAGAATCTAATTAAGTAGAATTGAGTTGTTTTGTGTTTTTTATTTTAAATTAATGTAACCAAGTTGGAACATAACATGAAGCAAAATATCTTAGTGTGGGTGCCTCCCTAAGAATATTCTCAAGGATGCAAACAATGCTTAAAGGTTTATATGGACAGATATTGTGGGTTTGTTTTTCTTCTTAAAAGTATCTCTTCTTCATCTCTGTTTTCTGAAAGTGTGGATAGGTGTCTTGACAGTTCTGGAGCCTATAATCTTTTATTACTAGAACAGATATAATACGGGCACTGGTAGCAAAAATTTTCTTTACTTTCCTGATAGTATATCTCAACCCTATTCTGGAAGAAGTTCTTATAAGTGATAAAATAGTTGAGTTTCTATAATCACACAAATCTTTGTGGTTCTGTTGAGACTGTCAGCAGGCTTGCCAGTTAAGGACAATTTTTTTTTCTTTTGTTTTTGGTGATGTACATATCAGTCTGGTTCCTAGTCGACTGATGAGACAAACAGCTCATTTCCTATAGCACACTGAGTGGTCATCCATCATAAAGTAATGACACATAATCTGTAAGTGAAAGATTGGGTGTGCCATTACTAAACCCTTGAACCACCATATACCCTGTTTGTGGAATTGTTTAAATGTACATAATTGTATCTGGGAACGTGTATTGATGTCTCCTGTCCTTACAACATCCAAAATATGCAGCCATTATCAATTTTCTTGTGAAATCTGACTGATGGCTCATTTGAATGCAGACTTCAAATATGCACATAGATTTTTTAAAAAGGTGGATAGAGCTATGCCCCTAGAGCACTAATGTGCAATACATACATTAAGGTATGCTTCTGAAACATAGCTCTTTACTTCTCAGGAATACAAAGCAGGTCATATGTACCTGTCCCAGTAGTTTTTTAGAACTGTCTTTTTAGACCAGCTACTGTTCCTGTTGAGCTGTTTCCCTCATAACCTGCACTGCATAGAAGTGGAACACGACCACACTCTAGATCATGCCGAAATGAGGATAATGAATAACTTTTTCAGTTCCCTTGCTGCCCAGGTTTCCCACTTCCAGCTCTACCAAACAAATGAAACTACTGTTAGAAACAATAGTGAATTTTACCAAGTGCTTTGAAAAATTATTCTTAGGTAGGACTTTACCACATTTGAAGTGGAAGAAAAACTTCAAGAGCTTATTGTGCTCAAATCAGGGAGCCCAGATAATTTCCATCCCAGAATACTGAAAGAACTGGCACGTGAAATTGCTATTCCAGTTGTAAGGATTTTCAATAAAATTGCCTATTTGTCTAGTTGGGGTTGGCCTCCTTTGAGCAGGGGGTTGAACTAGATGGTCTCCTGAGGTTCTTTCTAACCCTAATATTCTATGATGCTATGATTTTGGGGTAGTACCTGATGGCTGGAGAATAGCTAATGTACCTATATTTAAGAAAGGGGAAAAAGTGATTTGGGCAATTACAGACCTGTTGTTTTGACCTCACTATTATGCAGGGCTTTAGAAAAATTGTGAAGGAAAAAATAATTAAATTCATTGAGGTAAAGGGGAAGTACCGCAATATGGGTTTAACAAACGTAGATCATGCCAGACTACCGGTAATCTGATTTCTTTCTTTGAGGAAACCACTGATATTTTAAATAAGTGAAGTGCAGTAGATCTAATATATTTGAACTTCAGTAAAGTATTTGTTATGGTACCACATGGGAAATTATTAGTTAAGCTAGATAAGATGGGGCTCATTGTAAGATAGATAAGGAATTGGCTAAAAGGGAGAATGCAATAGGTTCTGCTGAAAGGTGAATTATCAGACTGGAGGAAAGTTACTAGGGTAATTCCTCAAGAATTGGTTCAGAGATCTGTCTTAGTCAATATTTGTATTAATGACCTTGGCACAAAAAGTAAGATCATGCTAATGAAATTTGCTGATGATACAAAGTTGGGAGGCATTGTCAATACAGAGGAAGATTAGACTATTATATAGGAATATCTAGATGACCTTGAAGACTGGAGTGACAGCAATGGGATGAAATTCACTAGTATAAAGTGCAAGGCATGCCCTTAGGGTCTAATAATAAACATTTCTTCTATAGGCTGAGGGCTTTATCAGTTGGAAGTGACAGAGGATGAGAGATCTGGATGACTGTGAGCTCCAATGTGATGTAGCTGTGAAAAAGGCAAATGCAATCCTAAAATGTATCAGGCAAGGCATTTCCAGCAGATAGAGAAGTATTAATGGTATCGTACAAGGCATTGCTAAGACCTCATTTGGAATAATGTGTATAATTCTGGTAGTCCCCCCCCATGTTCAAGAAAGATGAATTTAAATTGGAACGGGTGTGGAGAAAAGCTGCTAGGATGTTCATGGGAATGGAGAGACTATCTATGAGAAGAGCTTGGGTTGTTTAGTCTAGCAAAAAGAAGACCGATTGCTCTATAAATATGTTGGTGTGTAAATACCAGGGAGCATGAAGGAGTTATTTAAGGTCAAGGACAATGTTGGCAAAAGAACAAATGGATATAAACTAGTCATGAACAAATTCAGACTGGAAATTAGAAGATTTCTAACCATCAGAGGGATGAGGTTCTGGAACAGCCTCCCAATAGAAGTTGTGAGGAGAAACAATTTAGTTAGTGTTAAGGGAGAGTTGGACACATTTGAGTGGGATTGTCTGATGGGGTTGCTTTTGATGAGGGGGAGGGAGAAAGCCTCAACAGCTCCGGGGCTCACTTCTGGATTTTGTTTCATGCTGTTAAAAGTTTATTCTTCAGGGCTTCAGCGTCAGGAAAAGATTCTCTCTTCCTCCTCTCCCCCACTGTGTGTTCTAGAAATTTTCTGTTTTTTTTTTTTTTTTTTTTAAATCTCCTTGCACTGAAGCACCAGGGATGGCCATGTCCGGAGATGAGACATTGGTCTGAGGTGGCATTGGGCATTCTCTCTCTCAGGTGTTTAGCTGATGTTTCTTCCTCACACACTCAGGGTCTAACTGATCGCCATATGAGGTGTGGAGTAGTAGGGATAGGGCGCCGGCCCCTGTGGCAATGTGTGGAATGTGTGTGCAGCGGAGGGGAAGCGTGGAGCAGTGCTTGAATGCAGTTCTGGACGGGCTGCAGAATCAGGCAACCTTGAACGTGTTGTCGTCTGAAGGTTAACCAGTCTCTTCACCATGTCGGTTGCTCCTTCAGAATCGCTATTATCTCCTGCTTACTTTCACGCTCATTCTCTTGAGCATTTCTCCTGTTCTCAATGTCCATGTCCATTTCTTCCGAGAGAGCGATCCTCCACACTCTATGCTCTGGGTCTGCTGATCAAGAGGTTTGCTTGCATGATCTCTACAAACATGTCATCCCACGCTGTTTCTTCTCCTCCCTGTCTGGCTCAGCCTCTATACTAGTGTGGAAGGAGAGGTGAAGGCCACATTTTCAGCTGCAAAAGATACTATGCAAAGAGGCGCCACTGTGAATGCATAGTCAAGCTATAGGGCAAGCTTAATATCTTGAAATCACTCCCATGCAAGTGTAAAGCAGTACATTTTCATTTTGGCCAGGCCCTTATTGAGTGTGTTGGCCGTCCCAGGCATTGTGAGCACAGATGGGGGAGTAGGGAAGGGGCAAGCTGGCACAAGCTGGGGGAAGGGGGGTAGGAGGGGTCCCACAGGCACTAGTGTTTGTGGTTTGGGCAGTTGAACTGAATACTGACACCATTTTTCACAGGCAACAGTGACTTTAGCTGATATATCACTCCTGAGAGTAACCGAGGTGGAAAGGGAACAGCTTCTGCATGCATCTGGCTATAGACTGCATCCGTATGCTGCTAGCCTGTGCTGCAATGATGCCTGCCAAATTAATAGACGAGTGGTATGAGAAAGCGTCTTTCCGTGGCAGAAGAAATAAGGTAGCCCTCCCCAGAAACCTTCTGCAATGGATTGCAGATTACCTCCAGGAAGGTTTCCTTAAGATCTGTATGGAGGATTCCCGGGACATCCCAGTGCGCATGAACAAAGTGTTTCACAGGGCCTGCTTTGCATAGCTGTGCCGGGCAATGAGACACAGATACCCACTCTATCTCCACTAGTTATTTCAATAAAACATAGCAAATGAGAAGACGTGCCCCTGCAATATCAATGCAAACTGCATACTTCCCAGAGGTTCCTTCTCTGGCATCTCACTTGCCCATGCTGGAGCGCTGCTCTTGGCTGTCCTGCTCCGGGATTGCAAACTGCTCCTGGCTGTCTGACAATGGATCCCTCCACTCACCTGTTTTTCACTCTCCTCCTCTTTCTCATCCAACACCCCATCTTCAGTGTTGCCTGCGGTGGCCCGTGACTTCGACTTGTCCAGTGTGCCTATGAGCTTCTAAGGGATGTTGGTATGCAGAGGCTAGCATGCAGCTCCTTGGAAAAGTGGCACGTCAATGGTGCTGTGGCTGCACCAGAGTGAGTATTTGCCTCTCTTGCCTGGTGCAGCTCCTTGGCTTTTGTGTAGCGCTGCTGTGGGTCTCTCTTGTAGCCCTTCTCCCCCATTCCCTGAGCGATCTGCTCATAGATGCCCATGTTTCCATAGCTGGAGCTGAGCTGTGCTTGCACAACTTCTTCTTCCCACAGACCAAAGAGATCCATCACCTCCTGTGTACTCCAGGTGGGTGTGCATCCTTTACCGGGGGAGGGGCTTATTTTTCTGTACCTGGTTGCTGGGCAGCAGCGTTGAAAATGGTGAGGAGAGCAGTTACAATGGAGCATTGTAGGACACTACCTGGAGGCCACTTAAGTTGACGTAAGCAATGCAGTGTGTACACTGTCATTACATTGACTTACGCGCTATGCCTCTCGCGGAGGTGAAGTAATTAAGTCGACATAGCAGGTGAGTTATGTTGGCAGGAGGCACCATGTAGTGTGGATGCTGACATTAATAGGTTGATGTAAGCTGTCTTACGTTGACCTAACACTGTAGTGTAGACCAGGTCTTGGGCACATAATAGTCTAGTCTTCTGAGAGCTGTAATACTTTGGTCTAATTTCTAACTTTGGTCTAAGCTGGATTTGGTGTGCAGGTGTTGGGTGTTGTGGGTGGCCTGTAATATACAGGAGGTCAGACTAGTTTATCTTGTGATAACCCTTCTGGCCTTAAACTTTGTGACTTCTTTGGGGAGATGGGTGGGGGGTGGAGGAGGAAGCTGAGTGCCAACTGTACAGGGCTCCATTGTCATCACCCTGATATCTTGTAAGTGGATCAATGGCTACAAGAAATAGGATGTTTGACGGAAGGTTTGTTTTTTGTTTTTAAAAATGCATGGCTGATGTTGAAGAAAAGCTGTGTGTGCCTAATACATAATTGTTCATAAGCAATTCATCCATGTGAAAATACGACTTCTGTATTTCTGCCAATATCAGCAAGACCTATTGTGATCTGATGAGTAACTGCTGGCTGCACAATTAAAGTTGCTTTAATGAGCACACCCAATTCCCTTGCTGTTTCAGGAATGTAAAGTGTCAAATTCATACCTTGGACAAATGCGCGCACACCCATTGAAACCAGGGACCAGAATTTCTCCCTTGAAGAGGAGAAAGTATGGATTTAATTTGGTTGAATGGACTAAAGCCCGCCAACCTTCCTTTAAGATAGTTTCTCCACCTTTTATTTGGGCCCATAGAACCTTCCCTTGTTTGCTTGGTAGATGTCTGTAGACTTTTGATAAGCACAGCTCAATCACAAGTAAAGGCTGTTGGTTTACTTGTGCACTACCAGCAGTCTGAAGGTGATTATGTTCAGGCTGCAAACTAATCCATCCAAGTTTCTTGTACCCACAAATCTGGTTTCAAAAGGAGTTGATTGAATACTAGGCAGAGGAAGATGGACTGGGCAATTTGAATGAGAGAAGAGCACTACCACTTTGTTCAAAGCATGTGAGAAATTGAGATCCATAAGAGCAAAATAGAATCTTGAAGTGTAGAAAAGACAAATGCAGTTGGATTTGTGGTGTGCGTTAACTTTACATGCCCCTCTGTGGGGAGGGACACACATGCACACACCCAAATTTTCTTTGAGGGGTTACACAGATAAAACAGATGGCTTAATGTGGTCCATTATACGTGGTGGAAATATGATAAAGATCAGTGATTGTAATCTTACGTTTATCCAGTAAATTTCTCTTTCAGCAGAATAAATTAAGGACTGTATTCTTTGAAGAATGGTTGTGTCTTTGTTTTGATGCAGTTCTTCTCCCAAGTTCAAATTAATGAGAAGCATCTTAAATACTTGATACTCTGAAAATAATGTGTTGTGTTAGCTGGCTTCATGTTCCACTTAAAAGCTGTAGCATAGATGAATAAATTCTTTTGTTGAGTAGACCGCATTAGCGTTTGACAGATCAAGCCAATATCAGAAATATTTCAGTAATAGGTTTTTAGATTTCATGGAGATTAATCTGGGAAAGGGAATACATTAGATTTCTGGGCCACCATGCATTAAATTCCAGGAGCAAAAGTGTGTGTGTGTGTTTGTAAGAATGTCATGCTAACAAAGGGCCTGCTTTGCAGATCTGTACTCAAAGGAGTAGACTCCAAGTTGGTTAAAAGAAATGAGACATCACATTGCTTTCTGTTGTTCACATACTTTATTTACTCATTTAAAATATGCTGTTGTTGGTGTTGGGCATTCTTGTGATTGCAGCCATTACTGTCTCCCAACAGGCTGCAGTATAAAGCATTACCTTGTAAAAATAATTTGGAATTCTACCAGATGAAATGTGACATTCAATGAAACTTTGTCTATTGAAATGGAAGTGCAGAATGTTGAACAGTTTGATCTTGCAAATGAAGCTCTTTTTCAATAATGTGTTTAGTCATTTAAATGTGCCTACAATGGTCATTTAAGTAGTCTTTCTGCATGCTTCTGTGGTACCAGCGAGGAGGGGAATTGTACCTCCCTTGCTTTTTGGAGTTCCAAATTCAAATTCTACAATGCAGCAGTAGACTGAATTGCCCTCCCAAACTTCTTGTCCTCTCAAGAGTACTACTTCCCCACAACTACCATGTTCCCTGATGGAAGATACCAGAGTAAAATAGAGTTCCACAATTTAGCACAGCCCCAGTTGCTGCATCCATTCTCTTTTAAGGGAAGTCTAGAGCCCTCAGAGTAGAAAATAAGACCCAGTTCCTTCTTGTGCCAGGAAAAATCCCAAACTCAGACCTTCATTGAAATAGGAGTTTTCCTTTTGACTTCAATTGGCTTTAGATCAGGGCTGCAGTCTTTTACCTTCATTCTCTAGAGGCCTCTTCAGGTCCAAAAGAAAATAAACCAAGTCCTCTTTGCTCCAGAGGAGATACCAAACACTTTTGCACTCTTTCCCCCCTGAATGACATTAGCAGCATTTGCAGCCCATTTTCCTCCCGGAAACACACAACTTTGTTTATTTATAAAACAAAACAGTTAAAAACCCACCTTGAACTAAACATAGAACAACAAACAAACAAAAAACACCAAATTTAAAACAAAACAGCATAACTGTGTGCAGTAGCCTTTCTGTTGTCATATTCTTGCAGCTGTTTCCCCTTCTCTTATAAGGCTAACTGAGTCCAGCTGCTTCTTGGCTCTGCTTATGAACCATAGTCTTCCTGGTGTGGAGCACCAGTACTTTCTAACCTGGCCATCATCTGTGCCCCTGAGGATCCAGATGTACTGTATATCCTGTCACAATGACATCCAAAAAATGCAGAGCCAAATGGTCTTGGAATCATTTTGTTAAGTCAGAGAAAATAAAATGAAAAAAGAGCGAACTTATTTGGTGCAATCCTCCTAAACTTCTGATGTATGGGTGTTCATCGTGTTATTTAAACATTGCTGATGAAGTAACACCTAATGTATTCCTAAGCGCTTTGTGGAAGTCCAGTAATTTTCCTGCAGTCAACATCAGTTTTGTGTGGTTAACTTCAAAAAAAGAAGTGGTACTCCTGTTTCCCAGGTACGTGGGGAAACTCCTGGAAAGTCGCGTCTCTACATATGTATCCCTCTATCATAAGTGTGTTGAATTTGCATAACTCATCATGGAGTGGACTCAGATCAAATCATAGCTCATATCTTGCAGAACAAGGGTCTCCATAGAGGCACTAAACTTAAAAAGTAATCAGAATAGGTTTTGGAAGGATTTAACAGATTATAGACGTCATACTGCTATTGTAGGCTCAGTGCAAATCTAGCTTTATCTAAATGGAACACATGGCTGCAAATTCAAACAGTGATTGCGAAAAACTGTGGAACTTTTCCTTACCTCAGCTAACATGGCAGATCCCAAATACAAAAGCCCATAGGTTGAATCCAGGATAGCAACCTGAAACATAATCCTGAGCTCCTTTCGTCCCTTCTAGCATTTAATGATGAAAAGCCAGATTTCTATCCAAATCTCTCTTTGAGAAGGAGGTTGCATTATCGTTTGTTGCATCAGAATGGTGGAAAACTGTAGATGGAATATTATGGAAGACTTGAATTCAGAATATTGTCAGCTTTTAACAGAACTGTGCTCCTGTCCAGCTAGCTCACTATAATTTTGAGTATACTTTTAGCATGTGCAGATAGTTTTGGTCAAAATTTGTGATAAACCTACGTGTTACTAAAGGGAAAAAAGTTGGCTGAAATATATTGGTATCTAATTGCAGGTACAAAAGAGGCCTAACTAGTTAGTAGACTGGTGTCTAAATTTCTGGGCCTGATTCTTGAACCCAGAACAGGTTATATTTAGTGCAGGACCTGAATATTGATAATGTAAAGCCAGACTTGCTTGCTCTTCTATCTTCTTGCTCGCCTGCAGCTTGTTGAGGGCTGCTTCAGCTCCTTAGTGAAACTGGAATAGCCTTCCGGGTGCTCTATTTTGTGTCCAGCTGCCAATGGACCGAAAAAGTGAGGGATCACCAAATCACAGCGTCTCTCTGGCCATAGCGGGGTAAGAGCTGGCCTGTGATGTTCTTGTGTTTTCTGTACAGAATTACAAACTTTTAATTTTGGATAATTTGTGCTTCTTATGTTTGAAGAATGAAATTATTACTAGATGAGCAACACAGCATTCATTTTGTGTTTCATTTAATAAAACCATGGTAGGGTGTTTTCTAGAAAGCCGGTGAGGAGGAGGGGGAAAGAGGATGTATATTGCAACAACTGTGCTATAAGGGTTTGATTGTGACCTTACATACAATAGTTTTACATGGGCATAAATCTACTAACTTGTGATTTACACTGGTGTGTACACAAGATTAGAATCATTCCACACATGTCAGGGTAAATGAAGAAAGCACAGTTTTGAGACATTATCCTTTGTTTGTTTGTTTTTTCGTTTTTTGATAATCTACTTGCAAATTTGTAAAACTCAGTAATTTGCAACAAGTTTTCCTATCGAAAGTATGAATTAGCAAAGATTTAATGTAGTAAATTTGCTGTTCATATCTGGTACTAAGAGAGTGTACTATAACATTATGGCAAGGCAATACTGCTGTTGTAATTACTTGCTTTCCATTAAAACCAAATTTTTGCCTCACCTCTAAAGATCATTTGGAAAAATCTTCCCAGCTTCATAAATTGTCTGTGACCAGAGGTCAACTTTTGGACCAAATTTCAGGTTATTTGACAAGGAAATAGGATATAACATATCCTAGGAAATAGGAAATATAGGAAATATTTTAGGAAAATAATAGGAAAAAACTTTTAGGAAATAGGATATAACATATAAGTGCATACAAAATGTATTGCATTGAAAAAGTTTTATTAAGCTATGGCCTGTGAAGTAGGGTATTTGTATTTGCATATTATGTTGTCCATTATTAAAATACATTTGTGAAATGAAGCTAAATAATATACTTGATTATATTATGTTGAACATATATTTGCATGTGTTGATCATGACGTGGCTTTTGAGTTAAATAATTCAGAGGAGCAGCATGCTGTGTTACAATTTTCATCTACTGTGTTCAACTGCACAAAATTATGTCTATACATTATGTAACTTAATACAGAAGAATCCAGGAAAAGAAATGTATATGTATGTAATAGAGCATTTTCAGAGTTGTCTGACATTTTCCAGGTAGACAAAGTGGGTGAGGTAATATCTTGTATTGGAGCAACCTCTGTTGTTGGGAGACAAGCTTTGAAGAGCTCCGTGTGACTCAAAAGCTTGTCTCTCTCACCAACAGAAGTTGATCTAATACAAGATATTATCTCAGCCATCTTGTTTTTCTAATATCCCGAGACTAATACAGCTACAACTACATTGCATACATTTTCCAGAAAGTCACACTTTCCTTCAAAATGCTTTTTATACCCAGGTCATTAAAAGTATAAATGCTAAAGAAAGAAGACCACAGCTTCACAGCAGTGCTGATGCTTAAGCACCATGAACATGCTGAAGTGTTTGTGCTGATTTGTGGATTGTTTCGTGTTTAGTAAGGTGCTCCTTATAGACGTAGGATGAAGCAGGGAGCTCTGAGAACTTGTTAGGGGACAGAGTGGGATTAGAACAGTTAACTATATAACGTATGTTTGCCAACAAGCTAACGATGAAGTCACACAGTAAGTCAGGTCTACCATATAGTTAAATTCATAGTACTTAGTTGCATGCTCTAACCATTAGACCAGGGATCTCAAACTCAATTGCTGTGGCGGGCCGCATTTACATTGAGTGGAGTTCAGGGGGGCCGCACATGACACACACTACTCTACTGTACCTTTCATGCTCTACTCTCCGCCGAAAAAATCTCCCTGCAGGGTAAAATTCGGCGGCACAGTTGGAGAGAGAGGCTCTCACAGGGACTTGCAGGCTCCACTGTCCGCCGTCAAATCTCTCTGTGGGGCCCACATTCGGCGGCCATTTCCTTT
>ML675603.1:74325206-74362451 GCA_007922155.1 Mesoclemmys tuberculata | reverse complement strand
TCAAATCTCTCTGTGGGGCCCACATTCGGCGGCCATTTCCTTTTTAAGACGGCCACAGCTTCCCGGAGCTCCGCTCAAAAAAAAATGCCAGCACAACCCTGCAGCCGGATTCGGACTGCGGGCCGCATGACACAAGCCCGCGGGCCGCAGTTGGCCCGCGGGCCGCGAGTTTGAGACCCCTGCATTAGACAATGCTGCCATTTTTATCCTAACCTGCAACAATTTACATAATTACTGTTGTCTGTCCATTATTGGTCAGGTTATAATGAATGAGTTGCACACTATCAATCAATGGCCTATTTTCCCCGGGCCTGTCATCCAAGAGATACTTGTCTATCCATACATTGCCATTGCTGTTTTGTCTCTGCCTGATCTCTGTTGCTCATGACTGAGAACACATCAATCATTCCTATATCATCAGAAGATTAAGACTGATAGATTGACCTACTCTGTATTCTCTTCTGTAGCCACTGCTACTTAGCGGCAAGACTCATAAGAAAGAAGTACAGACAATTAATTGTTAGCTGAATACAGTTAGCTTAGTTCAGCATTATAAAAATGTACAAGATGAAGGAGACATGACGTGAAATTATGTAGGGCCTAGAAAGTTAGTAGTGAAGACGTAAGTTCTAAAATACTAAACTGAAGGGGCCAATGTTCCCTTGATGTTCTTCTGGATTTATGGGACCAAATTCTCATTGTAGTTACACTACTGCAACTGCATTGACTTAGTGGAATTTCACCAGCATAGTTGTGGAGGTTAGTCATGGTGTTTAAGGCCAGAAGAGAACCAGATCATTTAGTCTGACCTCCTGTATATCACAGGCTACCAACACCACCTAGTACCCTCACCCTGAACTCAACAACGAGTTCAATAGAATCAAATTTTACACTGAGGTTATATTTGTAATTCCATCCATTTCACTGCGAGTTGTACTTCTATACCAATTGGCAGAATTTTGCCCATAGCATTCAGTGCTAGTATAGTTTACTAGGCAGGCACTCTTTATATGGAATTAATTTTTTCTTATAAAATTAAGGTTAGATGATGAAAATAAAATCCTTCAGTCCTGATACAAATTGCTTTCGTTTGTCCAGTGCAGTGTTTCAATTCAATTTCTAAATTATTTAAGGGAAAAAATTAAATCTTATGAAAACAACATGAATCTCTGTGAACCATTTCAAATCTGAAGAGAAGTGGCTTGTTTAGGTAAAATATTACTTGCTCTTTTTCCTGTATATTTACCGTCAATTGACAAAATGTTTTGTTTTAGTCTCACATCTTGTAGAGAAAAGGTTAAATGATTTAATTGCTCTTTTATGCTTTTGATCTCTCATATTCAGTAAACAAATTAATGAAGGATGTGAAAGGAAGATGTATCAGAAGCTCAGGTTGGTTTGTTAAAGAGGTTATCTAAACACTTCAAAAAATACCGTACTAACCATTTGTCTTTTGGTGTTTTGAATGCCTGCCATTACTGTACATAGTTTCAGATTTGTAGGTTAATGTAGATTTAAGATAACATAGTAATGATAATTTTGCTCTGAAGGATATCCAGTATACTTTACTAAATATATATGGGTCATTTCACCCACCACCAATGAAATGAAGTCAACTGTGGAACAGAGCATCAATTGAACATCACAAAACAACCGTATACAACGATTTTGGGCAAGAAGTGGAAAAAAAATCTTTACAGTTCAAACTACAGGGCGTTTTAAGCAAGGAGTATGTACAATAGGATTTGATCAAGACTATGGATAACTTTATTCTTGCAAAAAGTGATATGAGATCACAAATGGGGATCTTTGTTTTATATCTTATTCAAAAGACGTTAGTCCAGATCTTCAGTTAGTGTAAATGACAAAGCTCCATTGAGGTCAATGGAGGTAGGCTGATTTACAACTGAAGACCTGGCTCAATATTTTCTGCAGTATATTGTCCCATCACTATCCCAGGACATTGGTTCACTGCTGATTCACAGGGAAGAATGCCTATGACACTGTTACCCGTGGCATCTAGGCATTCGGTGGAGGTTTCCTTTTCAAATAATTGCTGATCAATCCTGATTGGGCTTAGGTTATGAAATTTGATGGGATCCTAGCCAAATATGGAATGGCTGCAAAGTAATGTTCATTAAATGTCTCCTTTTAGTTCAAATGTATGCTGCAAAGGTATGCTGCAGTAAACCCTGAATCCAAAAGTCCCTCTCTCTTTCCCCCATAGCTCCCTCTCCCCCACAAGTATAGCTTATTTTATTCTCTCTCCTCCCTGCCAAAATAAAATAAAACACACACTAAAATATATCTTGTTTAAAGACCCTACATTGGTAATGATTGTTGTTCTTAATTAATAAGTGTTTGGAGACAAATACCCAAAAGATGGGGGGAAGAGAGGTTGTCTGCAGACAAGGTAGTCAATTTACCTTATATAAATAACATCTTATTATAGAATTTGGAGGAAAAAACATGCAATACGTTTATGCTGAGAACTTCTCTTACTGTTGAAATATTCTTTCAAAAATTGATATAATTCCAAAAAATAAATGCAAGACAGATGGAACAGCCTTTTCTTAGATCTTGACAGTCTACACTGGGGACTGATTCCCTACCACCAAGAAACACAGCCTTAAGCACAGCTTTACTAACAAAGCAATTGCTAGAAGAAATATTTATCAGGGAAATTGTAAAAGAGCTAGTATAGCTGAAAAACATGGACAAACTATAGATTTAAATTACTGCTTTAGAATTGAGATTTGAAAGTGTTCAGCAAAAGCTTAAAGTGCAGATGGTAGGGTTGAGGGAGTGAAGGACAGAATCCAGAAGGTACCAACACTTTAGAAACAGCAACAACCCATGTTTTTAATCAAAAGTGATCATACTGCTGCAAAAGCAGATGTAATATTAAATAATTAGACCAACTGAACCTAGGGTGACCAGATAGTAAGTGCGGAAAATCGGGAGACGGGGTGGGGAGTTATAAGCGCCTATATAAGGCAAAGCCCTGAATATTGGGACTGTCCCTTTAAAGTCAGGACATCTGGTCACCCTACCTGAACCATTGGCTCAGACATCCCAAGAAGAAAGACAAGACACCAAGGATGTGGTTTAGTGAGGCCACAACTTTATTAACTTAACACGTCTGGGAAATCAGTAACATGTCCAGCACAACTTCTCCTTTCTTCTGTAATCTGTGCCACCTGGGGGAAAGCTGCCATTGGATCTTTCCCCTTCCTGAATTATAACCTGGTACTAGTAAGGTTGCCGAGACTCTGCTGCTTCCCCCCATACAAAGGTTGAGAGTATAAAGGAAAAATGGATGGGTCCTTGCTGTACCAGGCATTAGGGGCCCCACCCTCATTCTCCATTTTCTTTAGGAGATGCCTCTCCTAATCTGTTTCTAATTCTGATTTATCAGGGAACCAGACCCTTCCTGTTGAACAATTACTTGCACTGGAGACCTGCCATGTTGTGACAACATGAACGTGTTATAACTTAATCTTCCCACCAAATCTCTGGGCTGCTGAGAGGAAGGTGAAAGAATTCATGTTGTCCAGGGAAGTCTGGTAATAAGGGAAATATTCTTTCCAATCCCTAAAATGAGACTAGATTGGTGCCATAGCAAAGCCCCAGTCCCCTGTTCTACTCTGATTCCATGGGAGGGTAGGATGGATGCTGCTGTGTGCAGAATGGCACCACAGGTAGGGGCAAGGGTTTATAAACCCTCCCTTCAGGTGCTCAGAGCCAATGGATGACTTCTGTGCCCTCTATCCAGCTTGTCAGACAAGGAGTTTGATTTATATCTTAGAAATACTGGGCATGTCCACTGGACTTTTCTAATTTTGCTGAATGTCTTAGATGATGCATATTTTTAGCGCACTCACCTTAAAAATTAAAAGATAGGTTTGAGTCTTTACCATGGCCTTCCTTTGGCATATCACTTAGATCTCAATGTCAAATAGATACCTTTTAAAAACAAATGTTAAACCTGTGTGACTGAAAATCCCTTTTCCACTCAATTGCTCAGCTTTCACCCCTTAATGTGTATCATCCATATTCAAAGATGATACATTATTCTTAATAGCCTAGAGGCAAAGGGCATGCTACAGTAGTAGTGATGCCACTTGACAAGAGGAAGCAAGAGCAGGTGCTGAAAACTGTCTGGAGCAATTAAATTCTTCCTTTGAGGGTTTGAAGATGCTAATCTTCCAGTCCCACCTCATCAACAGCAGCAGAGAGAAGCTGAAAACTACCAAACAGGAGTTTTTGAAGGGAGTTACTGCTGCTCTTCTGTTAGCAATCAAAGTAAATTTTTGTTGTTAAAAGATATAACTTTAATATTTCTTTTTTGATCGGACTATCAATTTGCTATAAAAGTTAGAGAAAGAATATCCTCCTTATAGTGAAGCAAAGAGGATTCCAGTATGGTTGTGTGTTTTTTCTTTTTAAGTTTATGATGAGTGAATCAGTTTCAGGCCTTAATGGCTGACATACAAACTTGTACCTGTTTAGTTAAATCAGTGCAAGTCCTAGGGTAGACTTCTGGAGTGTCCTATTTGGGTCATTTTATACCTTTTTTCTAACTGACTAAGTTAAATGGTTCATATCAGTTTAAGATGTCCACACAGCATTTTGTGCCAATTTATTTAGATCAATTTAAAATAATTAATTTAGTTAAACCAGTGCAATTTTGGGTATAGTCAATCATTGTGAATTAACAGCCAAAAGAAAGTTAGGAAATTTTTGAAAATGAGAGAAATTTTAAAATATTTGCCAACTTCTTATGATTTTGCCCGGAGCTTTCCAGAGAAGTTCTAACTTGAGATGAAAAGTGGCATATAAAATTTTATATTAATTGGTTTGTTTTTGGTGAAAGTAAATAGGGATGTGTGTGTGCATGTGCGTGAGAAGCCAAGAACCAAAGTAGACAACAGAAAAATCAGTCTTGCTATTTTCAAGGAACACTCTATTCTTCCCTCTATGATAAGCAAATTAAACAGAAACTTGTTTAACTTTACCGTATAAGTAGCTAAGTTGTGTTTTTTTTTGTTTTTTTTTTTAGTGTAGCTGTTTTGCTAGATATCACTTTCTACATCTGAACTGTTTTTGTTGTTGTTTTTCTCCCCTGAATTGTTTGTGGTTTAGCTCTCATGTCATAGTAAGCTTTGGCTGAGACTAAGTTCAAACAGCTTAACTATGACGTACTTGACCCCATGTCTTATATCCTGTTCTTGATTACCACAATTATGAAATAGCACTAGCCCAACAATACTACTTACAATTCTTGACAAATGTTTTATTTTTATATGCAATTTTCATTCTCTTGTGTTCAAGATATGGGATTCTGGAACAATTAATAATTCAATTTTAGAAATTTTAGATTCATAACTGTGTGGGAAAAATACTAAAATAATAATAATATTATCCTGATGATACCTGTCCTAGATGACAATACCTTGTTTCATTGTAATAAATGTGCTGATTTATTGACCCAAAGTCCTCTGGAGAATGTCTGTTGAAAGTTTGGATCTTTGCAGTTAGAGCTGAGATTTAGCTGAAAGATGTAGTACACGCTTACGTAAATAGACTGCTTCCTATTAGCCAAACACCTAAGCAACTTCCTGTACATAAATTATTCCAGTTAAGGTTTCTGTTGGGTTCTGGGAGGTGGGCGGCCACCCTAAGGGGAGGGACTACTGAGTCTGGGACTCAACTAATTGCAGGGCACAATAATGAAGAAAATGGGCACGTGTGGGGGTCAAAAGGTCAAACAGAGGGAACCCGAAGGGGGACACTGGGCAGAGAACCCCGGCAGCGCCCACTGCTCTTTGAAGGTGTCTAGAGAGCCAGTGGACGTGACCCAGAAGAATTCAGCTTGGATGTATGAACGGATGGAGGAACGAAAATAGGCCCCACAGTCACACAGTACCTCTCAGCCAACATCCTCTTCCTGGTGTTGTAAATGGCCACTTTGGCTAGTGCTAGGAGGAGATTGATGAGGAGGTCTCGTGACTTCATGAAGCCATGGATGGGATGTGTATAGAGCAGAATGCGTGGGGAAAAGTGCAGCCAGAACTCTAAAAGCAGGTTCTGGAGGAACTGGAAAAGGGGCTGCAACCTGGTGCACTCCAGATAGATGTGTTCCAGGGTCTCCCTCACGCCACAGGAGGGGCAGGTATCAAGGAGAAGGGTAGACCACGCCAGGTACATGCTTATGCTCATGGCTCCATGAAGGAGCTGCCAACTGATATCCCCGGCGGGCCGTTGGACCAAGGAGGAGTAGAAGCTGCCTCATCGGGGTTCCTCCTCCTCGAGAGGTGGCAAAAGGTCCCGTCACTTAGTGTCAGTTAAAGTTAGCAGTTATTTATACTTTCAGAATGCTTTGGTATCTCTTTCATGCTTTTTTAGGGTGCTCAATCAAAGATCTTGCTGTGACGCATTTGAAAGACATAGTGTAGACCCACCTTTATAAAGGTGTTGAATCATAGAAAAGTAGGACTGAAATGGACCTTGATATGGATCTAGTCCAGTCCCCTGCACTGAAGCAGGACTCCATATTATCTAGACCATTCCTGACATATGTTTGTCTAACTTGTTCATAAAAACCTCCAATGACACAGATTCCACAACCTCCCTAGGTAATTTGTTCCAGTGCTTCACCATCCTGGTAGTTAGGAAATTTTTCCTAATATTTAACCTAAATCTCCCTCCTGCAGTTTATGCCCATTAATTTTGGCTTGTCCTCAGCGGTTAAGGAGAAAAACTTATCACCTTCCTATTTATAACAACCGCTTATGTACTTGAAGCCTGTTATGTCTTCTCCAGGCTGAACAAACCAGTTTTTTTCACTCTCTCCTTGTTGGTCATGTTTTATAGCCCTTTAATGATCTATATTGCTCTTCTCTGGGCTTTATCCAATTTGCTCCCATCTTTCCCAAAATGTGGTGCCCAGAGCTGGACAGGATACTCCAGTCGAGGCCTTAACCGTGCTTATTAGTGTGGCAGAATTACTTGTCATGTCTTGGTTACAGCACTCCTGCTGATGTTTGCTTTTTTTAACAACAGTGTTATGTTGTTGACTTATATTGAGTTTGTGCTCCACTGTACCCCCCAAACCTTTTCTGCAATGCTCCTTCCTAGGCAGTCGTTACCCTTTTTGAATTTTTGCAGTTGATATTTCTTTCCTAAGTATAAAACTCAGGACTTGTCTTTTTTTGAATTTCACCCTGTTTATTTCAGACCATTTCTCCAGTTTGTCAGGATCATTTTGAATTCTAATTCTATCCTCTAAAGCACTGACAACCCCTCCCAACTTAGTGTTGTCCACTAACTTTATAAGTGTACTTTCTATGCCATTATCCAAATCATTTATGACGATATTGAACCAGACCCAGGAGAGATCACTGTGGGACCCCACTCAAACAATGCGCACTTCTTCCCTTGATTATCAACCATGATAACTATTCTGAGTGTGCTTTTCCAACCAGTTGTAAAACTACCTTATAATTAGAGCCCTGCAAATCTGGGGTTATCCACTTTATATCTGTGGACCATATTTGCGGATCGGATGCGGATACAAATTTTGCAATGCTTCCAGGACTCTAAATGTAGGATCTCAAAGGCGGGGAAGCAGTTGTCTGCAGTTCAAAGCCTCTGTGGCTGCTTCCCTGCATTCCAGATCTTATATTCTCCTTCTCCCCCTCAGTATACAGAGAAAGGGGAGGTGATAGCTCAAGACAAACAGCAAAATTCCCCATGCTCCTATCGCCACAATTTAGGAAACCTCTCCCGACTTCATTATTGCTGTATCAGATCAGTTGGAGAGGGAGGCAGCAGCTTCTGCAAAATAAGTCAGGAAGCCATATATCACCCTGAAGCTGACAGAGAATGAAGAAGAGCAACTGCTACAGTGGTGGAGACGACACAAGCACAACTTTCCTTTCACAGTGGAGTTGCACGGTTTGTGCATTCCATCCCTGCATCCGGTGCTCCCTCTGAGAGAGCCTTTTCAGTCTCTGGTCACACAATGAACGGGAATCGTACTTCACTTAAGCCTGAAACTGTGGATGATTTAATGTTTTTACACAGGAATATTTCAAAGAAAATCAGTCATCCTGAGGAAGCCATCTAAGATGAAGTCCTGCAATTCAGGGCTGGTAGATAGTCCTGCAGTGCTTAATTTGTATTGAAAGAGGTCTCAGGGCTCAGCCCTAGCACAAAGTAAGCACTTTCAGGGCAGCCGAAGAGCACCTTCATCCCCCCTCCTGCACCTCACCCCTGTACTGTGCCCCTTCATCCCTAAATCTTGAACCCCCTCCTGTGCCCATGTGGGGAAACTGACCTGGAGTCATGGCGCACCTGTCATTGCTCCTTGCTTCTCCCGCTCACAGCCCCCCTTGGGGGATGACCTGCCAAACTGAGAGGTGCTGGAGCTTAGCACTGGCAAAAATTAAGCACTGTAGCCCTGCGATAGCATTCCCCTTGCATGCTTCCACAGGGAGAACAGACTCCCTGTCTCTTGCACTGTCTGGACTATTTAGAGCATCAGCAGTTTCAGTCACCTCCAGCTACTCTCAGTGGATGATGCAGATAATCCTAGTCTGGGGGCTCTGTGATGAATTAAAAAATACCAAAAGCCTGCCAGAAGAACTAGTTCTCATGACGTTTTTTCCCTCAACAGCGCTGATAACACACTGCACCACATGCAGCAAACAGCTTTATTGACTGAGACCTCAGCGGGGCTTTAAATCAGCGGAACATTGCAGACTGCAGCAAGAAAGAAGCATTGAGCAGGAAGCTAGAGAGTGACAGTTACACGACAAGAAGGCAAAGGCTCCTTCTTCAGCCCCTGACATCCCAGCTGATGGGAGAAGACTGCAAACCTTGTCTGATAAGGGCAGGAACCTGGATGGAAACAGACTGCTGATTTCCTCAATTCACCAGCTGCTACAGGGGGAAACTAGCCCTAAGCCAAAGAGCTGGTGGCTGGTGCAAAGAAACTGGGATTGATGAGCTCTAAGCATGATGACTTTATAAGTCACAGGCTAAATAGGTGCCCACTTTTTTATTTTCTAGTTCGGTTTGTGATTTTGCGCATTATTGACTTGAGACGCCTTATTCTATTATTTCTATGTAAAAGGCTTTTTGTTCTGATGCGTGTTGTATAATAAGATTGATGTTTAAAATAATAACAATATTAGAGTGCTCATTTATTAAGCCATAAAGCTTTCTTATACAGTACACACGCAGGGACATGGACGCGCTTCCTGAGAGGCACTGTCAGACAGCCTGCTGGTGCGGAGTAAGATGTGGACAAAGATAAAAGACAGAGTGCAGATCATGGGTCAAATAAAAGTTGGTTCTTGCAGCTGCGGATCCAAATTTTAGTATCTGCTCAGGGCTCTACTTATAGTAGGTTTGTCTAGGCTATGTCTCTCTAGTTTGTTTATGAGAAGGTCATATGAGATCATAGAAAAGCCTTGCTAAAGTCAAGATATATCAGAACTACTGCTTCCCCCTATCCACAAGCTTTTTACCTTGTCAGAGAAGAATAATCGGTTGGTTTAACATGGTTTGTACTTGACAAATCCATGCTGACTTTAAGGCCAGAAGGGACCATCGGGATCATTTATTCCGACCTCTTGCACATTGCAGGCTACAGAACCTTACACACCCACTCCTGTAATAGAATCATGACCTCTGGCTGAGTTACTGAAGTTCTCAAATCATGATTTAAAAACTCTAATTTACAGAGAATCCACCATTTACTCTAATTGAAACTAGCACTTATCACCTTATTTTCTTCTAGGTGCTTACAGATTGATTGATTGTTTGATTATTTGCTCCATTATCTTTCCAGGTACTGAAATTAAACTGACTAGTTTATAATTCCCTGCGTTGTCTTTATTCCCCTTCTTATAGATTAGGTACTGTATTTTCCCTTTTTCAGTCCTATGGGTTTCTCCCATCCTCCACGAGTTCTCAAAGATAATTGCTAATGACTCAGAGATCTCTTCATCCAGTTCCTTAAGTATGCTGGGATTTATTTCATCCAGCCCTGCCAAACTGAAAATATCTAATTTGTTTAAATAATTCTTAACTTGTTCTTTTCCTGTCTGAGCCTCATATCCTACCCTATTTATGCTGATATGTTAGTCATCCAATTCACTGCTAACTGAAACAAAAAAAGCATTTAACTCTTTGGCCATTGCAGAGTTTTCTGGCATAATTAATATTTTTAAATTGTCCTGACAATACCAGAAAAAAAGGTGTCAGAACTGCAAAGTTTAGTTAATATCTGGAAAGTTGTTCCTCTTTGGAGATTGGCAGAATGTGGGCAGGTCGTGGTTTTTGGATGGAATCTGGTATAAAGCTTTCAAATACTAATTTGGTTAAGTTTCCAAAAATATTGCAATAAGTATTGGAATATAAAATTTGCACAAATTGCAAAAGATTGTTGACAGCTGTCGGCTTTTCCTAAAGCTGTGAAAGTTATGTTTGATCTCTAGCCTTTTGGTGACTGCCTCAGAACACCGCAAGCCCTACCAGAGAGGCTTTTCCTGGCATTTGCTGGAATTGATTGGATAATAGCTTTACTTCCTTTTGAACTACAGCATCACTTCCCCCAGAAAAACCATAGAAGTGAAAGTTATTTGGGAAATTCACTCTCTTATCACAATAATTTATTTTTCTCCTTGTGTGAGGGATTTTCAGGCCTCTGGTTCAATTTGGGTTCAAGTTACATTCCATGTATTCAAGTTCAGTTTTGATTTAAGTCACCAAAAAAACAAAAAACTGTTACTGGTTTGAACCAATTCAAATCAAATTTCAATCTTGGTGGAAGTAAATTAAAAAAGGAGAGTTGAAAGTCTGTTAGTTTCTAGTCTTACCGCTCTATATTAGTCCTTTGTTTTCATGGCATTAACTTTCCATTACCTATAAAAGTTAGTAATTTTACTTTTAAAATGTCCTTTTAATTGAAATTTTCCTGTCATTTGTTTAAACTTATAAATGTTGTTGGGTTTTTGCTTCGTGGTGATATGAGGAGGACCAAATCAGGATCATGGCCTTATTGTTATCATATAGATATATATTAAGAGACAATTCTTCACCCAAAGAGTTTATAATTTAATTTCAGACATTCATGAACAAGGTCTTGATTACATCTAGCATACCATAGCATCTACTTACATCTTCAATGGCAAAATAAAAGATTTTAGTCAGAGTGAATTTTAAAGTTCAGCAATAACCTAATGAGTAGAAAAAGCTAAATGACATTCTCCTTCCGTATATGTGCAATTCCCTTTAAAAGAACTGAAAATTAAAGAATTGGAGCAGATGAAATACAGTAAAAACAACACAAATGCATTTTCAGCTGAGGTGTTGGCAACAAATGGGCCATCTTATTTTGGAAAATTATTTCAAGGATGAAATGTAGCATGTTTCACATTTTCACCACTTGCTCTAACACTTAATTACATGCCATAATTTTACTTGCTTAAGTGTATTGCTCAGATATATCTTTGGGCTATACACATTCTTAGAAGAGATGGTTTTATATTCAGCCATTTTAGATTCTAAACTTGTAGTATATACAAAGCTGCTGATAACTTTACACATAAGAACTTCTGAGAGTTATTTGTAAATTTTTATATGAAATCAGTAAGAGTTCAAAATGGATCTGCAATGATTGGATGCTGTGGCTTCCATGTGAAACTAAGAATAGCATGCATGATTTCTGGGTTCCCTTTCTGGTAAAAAATTTCGCAGGAGCTAATATTGATAGTTGAAATTACCAGTTTAATAAACAACACAAATAAAAAGGAAAACAAACAGAATATTGGGTCATCATTTTCCAAACAGGTAGGAGCAAGCTCTGGGAATTGCCTTTTTCACAGCCTCTTCTTTGTTTCACATTTAGGACTTTCATAATGCTTGAACACTCTTTTTCTCTCAACTACTTAGAGAGAGAAAAAAAAATCCATACTGATACTATCTTGATAGAGACAATAGAAGTGCTTAGATAATGGGGTTTAAACCAGTTGAATACCTCAGGTTATGCATTTCAATATATTTTCTTATCTGTAAAAAAAAATATTTCATCGTTTTGAGATAATCTTTGATTCCATGTAGATAACTCAGAGCATCTGTCAGTGATGAGGAAGGACTTGTTCTTTTTATAGATGATTTTTGGGATGGCAGGCTGCAGAGCAAATTTGATCTGTGGAATGTGGAACTGTTTATGCAATTTAAAAAAAAAAATTATTCTTTCCCCTTCTATATATTGATGGCATAGTCCTAGATGAATGAGGTCCTGTTCTTTCCTTCTTTGGATTTTTGTTTTGGAGTGAGACATGCCCAAAATCTCCTGTTCATGATCC
This sequence comes from Mesoclemmys tuberculata, assembly GCA_007922155.1. Taxonomy (NCBI): domain Eukaryota; kingdom Metazoa; phylum Chordata; order Testudines; family Chelidae; genus Mesoclemmys; species Mesoclemmys tuberculata. Next base: position 74,350,071 of record ML675603.1, on the reverse strand, counting down.
TAGAAGTTGTAGAGTCTTACAGCCTTGCTGCTCTTTTTTTCCAGTAAATCTGTTGTTTACTCTTCCTGTTTTTAGTTTGAATCTGTTGTATGTACTTCTGTTTCAAATGTAATGATTTTTTCTTACTATCCATTTGCAAAAATTTTCATATCCAGTCCTCAAATATTTTATTGAATTTTCCTACTTTATGTTCTCTCAGTCCCATTATGTGGATGTTTTCTCAGCTCCCATGATTTTCCACGTCTTCCAATTATTTTGTTATGCTTTAAACTGTAGTTTTGGCTCCTGCTGGATCTCATTAATTTGTCTGTCATTAGCTTCTAAATCAAATGCTCTTTGTTTCAGTTCCTCTGTTTCTACAGATATAGTATTGTTCAACACTTCAACTTTGTTTTCCAGTCTTTATAATTTTACATCCAAAGCTAAAGTTAAATTCATAGTTATTTACTGCATTGGTTTGGGGTGAATCTTCCACTCTGGGTGATTTCTTTTTTCCACATAGTTTTGATACAGAGTTGTTCAGGGTCAGCCAAATTTCTGTTAAGGGCGGCTTTCTGAAAAAACATTACTTAATGGATTAAGACAAAACTGGTAACTTGAGGTATTTAGTTCAATAGGGCAAGACGTTCAGAAGCTTGAATCTTGCTCCTCCGTAAGGATCTGGATGGGAATTTAAAAAAAATATTCTATGCTTTCATGTGAGATAAAATTGTATGTTGTTAATTTCCAAAGTCTACCTGTAATTGATTTGATTTTGAACTCTTAGAATTTCTAAATTTCCCTTTGGGGACTGTAACATGTTACTTATAGGTAGATTAGCATTCAGTGTTGCCAATTACCAAGTGCTAGAAGTAATATTTGTCCATTTTTGACAATAACTTTTGAGTTTCTATTTGAAATCAAGATGAAATGAATGAAATTCAGTATGATGTACAATCCCACTAAATGTTTACACTGGTTAGAGGTTTAAAAAAAAATTAAATACAAAGAAATTCTCTTCTCCTCGAATGTCATGGCCACAGCAGTCCCATTGAAGCCATACAATGTTTTCAGGTTGTTCACTCAGTACTTTGTTGCCTTTTGTGATGTCAGGTACTTCTTAATTGTTTGTTTATATCCAGGATAGAGCAAATAATGGGGAGAAAACTGGATCTGTCTGGTTTGACTGATGATGAAGCAGAGCATGTCCTTCACGTGGTCCAACGAGATTTCAACCTTCGCAAGAAAGAAAAAGAGAGGCTGAGGTAAGAGATTTTATTAAAATATGTTTATGTTGATTGTCCTGTGTGGATAACGAACAAGATGTTTACTGAACAAACTGGAGTAACTTATTTTTTCAGCATCTATAATAAGTATTTTTCTTATTATGCAACTGAATGTATGGAGCGCAGAACTTTTATTTTGATTTGTAATTATAGTCAGATTCAGTTAAATACCATAATTGATTTCTTTTTAAAAAAAACATTTGAATGTTTTTATGGAAATTAATAGGTTAAATAAGCCCTTCTCTCTCTCTCTTTCTCTCACTCACACAGTGTATTGTACAGTATGTTGTATTGAAAACTTTTGTCTCACCAAATATTCAACTTCTGCTTTCAATCACATAAAAAAATCATTAAAAAACAACAACAAAAACCATTATAAAGCAAAGCAAATAAGTATGAAAGACAGTTTCCCTCACCCTCTGGCATGGGGAGATGGATAGATAGTGCCCTTCTTCTAGGTAAAATTTTAATGCAGTTGTGGCCTGCTGCTTAAAATCCATCCCTGAGCCCGTCCTTGTTCACCTGTACGTCCTGATCAATAAGCGAGATCCTGCCCAGCTTTTCCAAATAGCGATGGTGTAGCTCTGCTGTGCAGAGAAAGGCAGGATGTGGAGGACATATGCAGGGAGACTTTGATGTACCTTTTTATATCAAGGATTCTAGCGGCTCACTTCACTGCAAAACGAAGTGGGATGGGGGAGGGTTAGGGATAGTGCGGAGAGGGCCAGAAGAAAAATGAGGAACTAGCCAGTGGTTACTTGGCCAGTGGTTACTTGGCATGGCCAGTTGCATCCTAATGAAGTGAGAGTGAAAAAGCTGGAAAAGATGTGGCAGCAGTGGCCAGGCTGGGATTCCAGTTCCCCACAGCCTGAAGAGATGATTCCATGACCCTTCATTCCCAGCGAGAATCCCTGTGAAAAGCTCATTGATTCAGGGGTTGTGCAGTGGTCGAGGATTTGATTCTGAAGTTGTCTATAAAAGTTGTTGATTAATAATAGTCATTTACTTGTGAAAACTGAGCAAGCGAAGGTGAGAAATATCACAAACTAAAGGCAAAATGGACTCCACCAGTACATAACTGACCTTGGAGTCGGCTTGAGGAATGTTCCCTTCTTTGGGGCTGGGGTGCAGTTCTGTTTGCATGCTTTCACAAAGAATTCCTGAGCAACTAGTTTCCTGAACGTGGATCTGTTTGTTATGAGCACAGCTGATAAAGCTGCATTTCTCTACCACAGCTTGATTGATTGTAACATTTTCAGTGACCAGACATCAAATTCAGACCTTTGTTAACTAATGGATCACTTTTACAAAATTACCAGTTCATTTGTGGTTTAAATTGTTGTGGCTGGTTTCTGCACAGTGTGACATACGAAGCTGCAGTTCATACTAATGAGTAGCTGTGTCATTCCTGCCCTCTAACCTGAGGTGCCCTTTACAATGCCTTGCTCCTGTAGCCTTGGACCTGAACTGCTCACAAACAGCCTCCAGCAAGTAAGTCACTCCCAGCACACAGCCAGCTAGCCATACCTTGGTTCTTACCAGCCCTGGTTATTCTTCAGGGTGACCCCAACGTACCCACAATCCTAGATTTTCCTGCCAGAAATGTCCTGTTTTGCCCAGCCCTCTCCTAGACAGTACAAATATATTGAGTCCATTGTTCCTTTAAGGGAACAACTTGTTACCCCAAATGGAGTTACCCAGAAACTTCAACTTGAACACACTGGATTAGATAAAAAAATAGAACAAGTTTATTAACTACAAAAAAAGAGATTTTAAGTGAATACAAGTAATGGGGCATAAAAGTTAGACACGGTTACGAGCAAAAAAAGATTAAACACTGATGCCTCACTAAACAAACTACATTAGATACAAAGCAAAGTTTTCTCACTACATGCTTTCAGCAGTCTTACTGACTAAACTCGTTAGGTCAGGACCCCTCTCCTGGAGTCCACTGGCTGCTTTCCTTGTCCCTTCAGGTGCAGTGAATGTGGTGGGCAGAGGGAGAGAGAAGATGTCTTTTTATATTTTGTCTCCCTCTTGTAAAACCTTTCCAGCTGAGACCCAGGAGACAGAGTCTATGTGGAAAGATATTCCCTGTTGGTTTTTCCCCCATGTTTTGAACTTCCTTTGTTTTCCCTCCCTGTTTGATCACTCTGCATACTGCTGAAATGCAAATTAAGGCAAGCACATGTTCCTTCCTTTGTTTAGGACAGACCTGAACTTCTGCCTAGGTAGGACTGTGGGATTTGGAACATGTGTTAATAATATCATTTGGGGGAATCTTATAACTTCAACAATGTTGCCACACGTATTTTACCAGGACAGAACAGACCAGCAAATTGAGTTTTCAGATGATACCTTAGAAGGTATACTTTGACAAAGATTATTACAGTAGTGTGTGGGATGTGAACATGGGGTATGTTCTGGCACACGCAGGTTACATACAATACTGTAAATATTTTTTATGGGGTGGAGGAGAGTTGGGAGAAGGAATTTAGTCTAATCCAAGCGATGATATTTACACAAGAGAATATCACCAAAATGTCACCATATAAGAAGCTTTTGCCTTGTTTAAATACAACTTTGTAACTTGTAACAAGTCAAATCAATTCTTGAAGCTATTTCTATGTTTTTTAAATTTTTTTTAAAAGTAACTAATTGGCAAGTTCTGCCAGCATGATGATGTTTTTAGAAATGTCAGATAAAACAAACTAGAATTTCTGTAGAAGACAAAAATCACTGTTTCCACATTAACGTTGCAGAGTTTTATTGTACAAAAATGGCTATAGACCCATATGAGGATATTGGGTTTTTTATCTTGATGTAATAGTAATATATTTCCTTTTGTTATATATACAGTACAGATTTATATAGGAAATTGTTAAAAAACAAACAAACAAGAAAACTACCTTTATAAACTTTTGTAGACTGGCGAAATAGCTAAAATTGAAAGTCAGTTGTGAAAATCACAAGATCAATAGATTTTACATAGCACGTTTATTTATTGTAAGGGAACTTATTAAAGCTTTCACATGAAATGTGTTGTATAGAATATATATATATATATATATTTATATATATATATATATAAAGGGTTTCAGGATGACTGCTTGTACCATACAGAGCTTTATATTTCTCCACTGAAATTTTAGTAGTTACTTTGCATATCTGACTTTGACATTGAAAATAATGTTGTTTTGCTATGAATGGTAAGAAAGGTCAAGATCATGTAGGAGAGTAGACATTGATACAGTGGAAATCATATAACAAGAATGCAAGCTAAAAAAACCTGAAACTAGTATATTGCGCCAAATCCACTTTGCCGGCAGAATATAAAAAGCTTACTAATTCGCAACCAGAAATTTATGACAAAGTCAGACTTCACATTTTTTGGCTGGGTGGTTAGATTTATTGAAACTACTGAGTGCCATTGCCTCAGAAGGGCAAATGAGTTTCATATAGTTTTTCCTCTTTGATACCATAGTATACATAGCATTTTAGCTACTGGGAAAACTTAAGTTAATGTGTCATTTGAAGAAGAATGTAGCAGTATTGCATCCCATGTAAAACCTGTGCATACACAAAATAAAAATAGCCAAGGGCCTGCCTTGAGTTTTTTCCCTTAGTTATTAAAATGATTTGCATACAGATTTTTTTCTTTTCCCAATATTTCATTATCCTTTATACAGGAACTGTGTAAGTGCTGGCGGGCTGGAAAGGTTGTCTAGTTTCACTGTAGCTTCTTAAATACCTTTTACATTTTCTGCTGTAATGCTCTTTTGTAACTTCTTATAGCAGGACTCTAATCAGTGGTTCTCAACATTTTTTTACATCTCAGAAGCTCCCAATCCTATTTCCATATCTTCCCTGAGATAATTCTACTGCATGATTAAATGAAAAGGTAAAAATGGAGCAGTGTTTAAAGTGACTAGATGAAAATAATCTTACTCAGTTCCAAGTGTATGGTTGGTTATTTCCATCCATTTTGTATCTGTGCAGTTTTTTCTCATAAATGATATAAAACTCAGTAATTATTCTTACCAAATATCTTATCATTGCCTGCTATTCCTACACCTCTCATCTCTGCGGCTCATTTTAAAGTTTGAGTCTTTTCTTTTGTGTTGGTGGCATACTTTTCATTTTACTTAGCTATCCCTCCTCTAGTATCATCAGCAAATTTGATCATGGCTGAAATTGCATCAAAGAAATGCCCAACAAATAGACTGGCTGTATTTTCCATGAAACAATGCAAACAGGAATAGGTGTACAAGATACCGCTGGAAGGATTAAGAGGCTGTCAACTTGAAGAGTGATGCATGCACAATTGAAACTTGATGGCATGGTGGGATCACCTTATCTTTCAAATGTTCATGCTTCACATTTATGATGGAACCTCCTCAGACTACTACCAGATGTGAGAATCATTGTTCTTAATAACTTACCTAGATATACTAGGTGTGTTTCCAGTGTCAATTTTTGGCATTTTCCTCACCTTGGTTTAGAATGAGTGCAGCTGCAGCAGTGCTAGCAATGGGAAAAGCCCTTGTAGAAGCTGGGTATTAGCATTTTTAGCCATTTGCCATATATCATTTTACCATTAACGTCCACAATGTAAAAGACATGGGGCAGAGGGGTGGGAAACACAGCCTAGAGGACTTTACAAGTGTTATGTAAATACATTAGGCTATTTACACTGCTAGAGTAAATGAAACTCAGATCCTGTGTGTTTTCAAGATGCTATACTGTGTACTAACTTGGTGGATTTTCCAGTTAAATGGAGTTTGTCAGTATGAAGAAGTTGTTATGAAATGAAATTTATCCTCCAGTACTAAGTGCTCTAGCATAGTTTTTCAACTGCGGCTAGAAGTGCTAAAGCCAGTTTAACCTATCACTGCCTTTTTTACTGCTGCATTTCTAAACAGAGGAATCATTAGTCTCAGTGTAGGAAAGACTAGTGTTCTGAAGAGTTGAGTGGCTACTCTTCTTACTCCACTTGAGAAATAACCACACATACATGTACGGTTAATGAATGGCCATGTATCTGCTGGCGGTTTTCAGAGAATTGGCCTAGCACTGGTGGAAATGCTAATATAGATGGGGCACAATCATTTTTACCAGTGTCGTCACACTCTACTCTTTGTGCTTCCCACTGTTGTGCACTTTGCAGGATTCAGGCTCAAGGCAGACAATAAAAAGCAAGTTTCTAAAAAGAAAAAAGATGTATATACTGTACGTGTCATAGGTCTTGCGGATAAAATTAAAGCCCTGTTAACTTGTGTTTACAAACGTCTTCTGTGTAATTCATTTCCTATGTTGGCAAAATGCCAAGTCAAAAAACTGGTAACTAACTGGCTGTTGAATCAGTAAAGGCATATCTGTTCATATTCCTCATTCCTAGAATAGCTTTGCTTCAAATAACTTTGAACTATATAGATTTTAAAGCCATTTTCCTTGGGCAATAGAATTCCAGAAGGCAACTTTGATTTCTGAACATTGTACTTCATTGCCATAAGTAATTTCATAGAACTAGCTTCTACTTGGGTGAGCAGGGTGGCGAGGGCACAAGGAGCATTTTTTACATAGATTTTACAAGCACCAGGTATGAGTCCAGTCACCTGCTCAAAAGTGCCCAAGGATTGCTCCCTTGCTAACTCCTCTGGGGATGCCGCGTGCACAGTTGTTGGAGATTTTCCCTCAGTGGTATCTGTAGGATACACCCCCTGGAGCTGTGTGTGTATGCGCTGGTATAAAGAATGCTGCCGACTCCACACCCTCTTAGTTCCTTCTTATTGCCCATGATGGTTGCTTGGAATGATCCTTCTTGCTCTTGCAAGGCTTCTTTCCAAGTGGCTTAGACTTTTGTAGATATTGTGTAGTTATTGTAAACAGCGTGTGTAGTTCTTAGCATTACCATATGTAGTAATGTGAATAGTTGTCCCTGTTGTCCAGGTACTTTCGCCCTAGGGGCTGAGCATGCCCCGGTCATAAAGTAGTGTACCTCCTGTGGCAAGCCCATGCCAGTGAGTGATCCACACTCTAGCTCTCTAAAGAGCCTCGAGGAAACCCACGTTAAAGAGAAATGCCCGATTTGCAGTGGCTTCAGACCATGCACTCAAAAACATAGAGACATTTGTATGAAGGCCTTCCTCATGGAGGCAGTCTTCAGACCGCCCTCATAGTCACGCTGCTCAAAATCAGCGCTGAGCAGTCCGGTGTCTGTGTGACTGCATCAGCACCATTCTTCATCCACAGTGCCAAGGAAGAAGCAAAAGAATCAGCGCACCAAGAGACGGCGCTCTCCAGTGCTGAAAAGGGACAAGCGGGAAGTGACTGGCATAGTAAAACCCGCGACAGCATGTCTCGTCCTCCCCAGAGACATTCTTGGGTTCAGTGACTCCACCTAGAATGTTAAGTCTGGTATGGGACCTGCCTCTGACTCCCGGGAGCAGTCGTGGGACCTCACATCTGAGGGCTCCTTTGACTCAAGAGGCTTTCCAGGTGGCAAAGAATCTGATGTCCCTCCTAGTCCTGCTGACCCCCCAAGAACCTCTGTCAGACAAGGTGACTGGGGATAGAAGAGATCAAGGGACGGTGAGCTCCATTATAACACCGTTCAAAGGACAATCCTCCATGATCCCGTTGTGGCGGTCTCTGACCCAGTCACTCACTGGTTCCCCAGCATCACCTAGAGATGGAAGTGGGTACTGCACGCTGCCATGATCTCCAAGGGAAGAATCCTCTTTGGAGTCAGAGGAGGGATCCCCTTTGCCCCACTGAAGACATATCAGTACCCTGCCTACGCACTGGACTTCAGTACTGGCTCCCCAGCTGGTGGTTGGCTACTGGACCACTGGCCAATGCAGTGGCAGTATTGGAACCCGTGGGGGTTTTTCCTGGTACTGGGCCCCTCTTCCTATCAGTCATACTCGGTGGCATCTGAGAGGCATGCCACTGCTTCGTCCTGTCTGGCATTACACCCTGACTCTGGTAGTGACCCCAGTACCGAGATCCCAGAAGTGGCCCCAATAGACATGGTGTAGGTGTAGGAAGAAGGCCCCCCACCTCCAGTGAAGATGTCTTCCTCATCATCCCTGGATGAGGCAATTGCAGGCCCTAGTAACGCACTCCTGCTGGATGACTTCAGGGCCCATCAAGAGCTCCTGAAATGGGTTGCCATAAACTTGGGGCTGGGAGCTGAGGAGATGAAGGAGTCTGCTCACTGCTTAATTGATATCCTCTTCTGCAGCAGCCCCCTCCAGAGTGGCCCTGCCAGTTATTGAGCTATGGCAGACCCCTTCATCTCTGCCCATACCTCAAAAAGGGCAGAGAAGAAGTACCATCTGCTGGCTAGTGGGTTTCAGTACTTGCATTGGCTCTCTTCACACCCCCACCCCTCTCCTGCCCAGGGCCACCCCCTCCTGGTGGTGTCCCTTGTAATGTCGGCTGCAAGTAAGTGGAACAGATGGGCGGTCGAGTGCTACACCCAGAAATAAAGAGACTGGACCTGTTCGGATGCAAGGTTTATTCAATGGGCAGTCTCCTGTTATGTATCTCTAACCAGCAGTCTCTGCTGGGGAGGTATGATTTTAACCTGTGGAACTCAATGGCCAAATTTAATTTAACTCCGTACCTTAGGAGTTGAAGCAGGAGTTCACAGCCATCCTGGAGGAAGGCAAGATGGTGGCCAGGACCTCCCTTCAGACAGCTCGAGATGGGGCTGACACAGCAGCCAGGGCTATGGCATCAGCAGTTACCATGAGGTGCTGTTTGCCCTGGGCTTTTATATGCTTCCAGCCTCCAGGAAGCATATTAGGCCCCAGCAGCCATCCAGATTTCTGGCGCCTCCCAGACAGGAGCCCTACAAAAGAAAAGGGAAGGGCTATAAACAATGTCAGCCTTACTTTCTGCCTCAGCTTCCCAGTCGGGCTCACATAGATAACCCGATGCTCAGGGAAGCCTTTTGAAGGTGTGCCTGAGGACAGCATACCAGTCCCAATTCCGGATCCATCCCCTGCTTTTGGTTTTTGGACCACCTGTCACCCTTCAACCCAGCGTGGTCATATGTAACATTGGACTGTTGGGTACTCAGCACTATAACAGTCAATTACACCCTCCAATTTTCATCTGTCCCTCCCTCCTACCTCCCTTCTCCCACCCGGGTCCCTCTTCAGGGACCTTTCTCATGAGCAGCTTTTCCTCCAGGAGATGCAAGCCCTTCTACATTTGAGAGTTGTAGAAATTCTTGAGACTTGAGAAGGAAAAGGTTTTATTCCCAACATTTCCTAATCCTGAAGGCCAAAGGGGGTCTATGGCCCATCCTGAACCTGTGTCGTCACAACAAATATCTCAAGAAACTGAGGTTCTGCATGGTCTTCCTGGCATTCATCGTTCCTTCCCTGGATCTAGGAGGCTGGTCTGCCACTCTTGAATTAAAGGATGCTTATTTCCACATCTCCATTTTCCGCAGGCACAGGAGATTCCTTAAGTTGGTAGTGGGTCAATGCTACTACCGGTTCACTGTGCTTCACTTTGACCTGTCGGCAGCCCCATGGATCTTCACAAAATGCATGGCAGTGGTTGCAGCCTCACTTAGACGTTGAGGCATGCAAGTCTGCCCGTACCTTGATGAGTGATTGATCAAAGGCAACTTACAGTCTCAAGTCCAGCACAGCATTGGTACAGTACGAGTCACCTTCTGGGCACTGGGTCCGTTGATAAAAGAACAAAAGTCAACTCTGGTCCTGGTTCAGAGAATAGAGTTCATTCTCTGTGCTTGACTTGACCCAGGCCAAGGCCTATGTACTGGAAGCCAGATTCTGAACTATGGCAGTCCTAATCTTCAAAGTTATGACCCACCCGCTAATGACCGCTTGGGTTTGCCTCAAGCTGTTGTCACATGGTGAAGTACACAAGGCTATGCTTTAGACCCCTACAGGTATAGCTAGCATCAGCCTACCCCCTTGAGCAGACACCACTTGGATTCAGTACTCACAATTCTGCCACTGGTCCTCGCTTTGCTGATTGGGTGGAGAGACCTAGCTTCTGTAATGGAAGGGTTTCCCTTTGCCACCCCATATCCATTGGTAACCTTAGTTTTAGATGTGCCAGACCTGTGTTGTGGGGCTTACCTCAACAGTCTCAGGGCCTATGGTCCCAGGAAGAGCTCTCCCTGCATATAAACATCAGGGAACTCAGGGTGATAAGCTTGGCTTGCCAGGTGTTCCTTTCCCAGATCTCAGGCCAGGTGTTGCAGGTCTTGATGGACAAGACTTACATCAATGTTTTACATCAACAACCAGGGAACGGTTCAATCTTCAGCTCTGTGCCAGGAGGCCCTCCAATTGTGGGACTTCTGTGTGAAGCATGCCATCCACCTTGAGGTGGTTACCTCTCCCTGTAGCCTGAAATACACCTCAGCAGATCTTTCTCACCATGAGTCATGTCTTCACTTGGAAGGTCATCAGTGTCCAGTTCCAGAAGTGGGAGGGCTGCCTCAGGTGTACCTGTTTACCACCAGACAGAACTCGTGGGCAGACCACCTACTATTTGCCTTCCCACCAATCCCCTTGGTTTACAAGGTCTCTAAAAGTCAAATGGGGCAAGGTGAAGGTTTATCCTGAGCTCTGGTGTGGCTGTGCCGGTATTGGGTTGGCACACTTCTACTGGGTGGCAGCTCCACTCACGCTGCCACTCTGCCCAGACTTGATGTCACAAGATCACGGCTGGCTGCTTCACTTGAACCTCACTTCCCTGCACCTGATGACATGGTTATTGTGGTGGCTGAACCCTAAAGAGCAGGCCTGCTTGGAACAGGTTCAGCAAGCTTGTTCGGTAGCAGAAAGCCTTCCGCCAGGGAAACCTACATGGCCAAATAGAAACATTTCACTCGTTGGGCCTCCGAACAGAATCTCTCTCCATCCCGGTCTTCTCTGCAGTCTGTTCTGGTCTATCTGCTTCACATGAAACATCAAGGCTTGGTTTTCTCATCTATTAAGGTTCACTTGACAGCCATCTCAGCCTTCCACCGTCCTGTGCAGGGCAGATCGGTGTTCTCCCACAAGATGATGATCAGGTTTCTCAAGGGCCTGGAAAGACTTCACCCTCAAGTTCATGATTCAAATCTCCCATGATTTAAACCTGATCCTGTTGAGGCTCAGAGGGCTCTGCTTTGTGCTTTTAGCATCTTTCCCCATTTTGTGTCTCTTTTGGAAGTTCACCTTCCTGTTGGTGATCACCTTGGCCTGGAGGGTCTCTGAGATCAAAGCCCTGACGTCAGAACCCCCTTACATGATGTTCTTCAAGGACAAGCTCCAGCTGCGCCCTCGTTCAGCCTTCCTGCCAAAGGTGGTGTCGCAGTTCCCCAACACCTAGGACATTTTTCTTCCTGTCTTTCTTCCAAAACCTCACCATACTGCTGAGAAATGTCGGCTCCATACATTGGATGTTAGGTGGGCCATCGCCTTCTATATTGAGAGGGCTAAGCCCTTCCATAAATCCACACCGCTCTTTATAGCAGTAGCAGAAAGGATGAGCAGGATATCTGTGTCATCCCAAAGAATCCCATCCTGGATAACCACCTGTATCCAGGCTTCCTACAAGCAGGCAATGGTTCCACCTCCGGCCATCATGACGGCTCATTCCATGAGAGCCCAGGCTTTGTCAGTAGCATTCCACACAAGTACCAATCCAGGGCATCCGCAGAATCACAACACGGTCGTTGGTTCATACCTTTGTGTCCTAGTACCATCAGCCAGCAGGTCCATAGTGACTCCAATCAACACATCCATGGACTGTGAGCCCACCTCTGGGAGTACTGCTTGTGAGTCACCTAGCATGGAATGGACTTGAAAAAAAATGGTTACTAATCTTATGTAACTGTTGTTCTTCAAGTTGTGTTGCTCATGTCCATTCCTCCTACCCCTCTGTTGGAGTTACTGGCAAGAAGGGTGAAGAGCTGGCAGTACCCTTTATACTGGCATATACACATGTGTCTCCGGGGGGGCGGCATTAGAGCTGGTCCTATGGATACCACTGAGGAAAAATCTCTGACAAATGTACATGCACACACCTAGCATGGGAATGGACATGAGCAACATATCTCAAAGAACAACTGTAATGGAAGGTTAGTAGCTGTTTTTCTCCTGGAACTACAGTCCATTCACAAGAATGTCAAGAAGTAAAGTCAGAACTTTTCACCTACAGGATAAGTACCACAGCTCCTGTTACATAGCTGCCAAATATGCAAGCAAACAAGTTATATGTGTATTGGAGAAGTAAGACTGACAGCTGTTAATAATTTCATCTGCATACTAAATGTACTTCTTTATGCTGTTGTTTTATAGCCTTGTCTGAAGAGTAAAGCTTAATATTTTAACTGACATCCCCTTAGGGTTTTCTCAGGTCAAAGTTGCTTGTCAAAAAGTAGTTTCTGGTCTGGATAAATTACACCCAAGAGCTGGAGAGGTAATGACTGATTGGGCTGCAGAGTCAGTAAGGTCAGACTTTAAAGTGCTTTTAGAAACTGTTGTTTGTCATTAATTGCAGGATATGCTCATCTGAAAGTGTGCTGCTTGCAAATAATACTGTTTGGGATTAGACAAGGCTGCAAATACTTCACTGATGACATTAACATATACAGACACCAGTAATTCACCTATATACTAATGCATACTCAACTTATTTCTAGCCTGCTACAATACAAGTTACCCTGTTCATAGGTTTGATTCTGCTGAGGAAAGAGTGGGTGGCTTCAGCTGACTCCTCAGAGAGGTGATAGTGGCTTTTTACAGAGACTGAGAGAGAGGAGTAGGGTGTGGGATTGAACAATCCTGAGGGAGGAACCCTGGTAACAGCCACAGCTGGGGAGCTGATATTTGTGTGTGTGTGTTAACTTCTTTGGCAATAAGGAAAAGGGTACAGTTTTGACTCTATACAGTGTATGGGTTTAAAAAATAGTTTGAGAAAAGGACAGGGGTGGATCCTGCAAACCCATACTCCACTTGAGTAGTCCTTATGCATAAAATTGCAGTGAAGCCAACAAACATTAATAGTTCCCAGCTCTTTGAAACACGTGGAGATTTTAGGGTGAAATACACCCAGGTGGCATCATTTTATTATTCTGCCTTTTAGTGTGACTGCTAATGCTAAGTGGAGAAGTCAATTAGTAAATAGTAAACGAGCACTTATTACTTCATTTCCAGTGAAAAAGTGTCAACTTTCTTTGATTGTATACCTTCATTCTGTGGGCTGGACTGTTACCTGGGTTAGCTGCACAAAAGTGTGTAGGGGAGTAAGATGCTGGTACCCCCTGCATGGCTTTGTAAGTATTCCCATCAGTAAAGCTCCAGGCACCGAAGGAAGCATGTGCATGGTATTACTACCTCCCACCCCCACGTCAAGCAGATGGTGAGGGGCAGGGGTGGAGTGGAGACTTTGCTGCACTCCTCCAGTGTTGTAGCCAGCAGAGCTAAAGGGGAAGTAGGTTACACCTGGTAAAGGAATTCCTATCCAAGATGATCCCTTCCCTTATCCTGAGCAAGGGGGAACAGGGCTGGAATGGTGATTTTCTGATTAATAGTAATTCTTCCTAGGACTCTCCTGGCACAGCACAGCTGTAAGCCATCCCTTAGACAAGGTAGCCTAAAAGCTCAATCTCTGTGATAATTGGGATATAATGTTCATTAGACTGCAAATAAAATGAGATTAGACACCCTTTGAGGGTTTTTCAAAAGATGCATTGGAAGGATAAAACTGGCAATTGTACATCAAAGTGGCAGATGATATCACTTTACCTTTCTCAAGAGGTTGTGTATAAGAGCAAATGAACTATTAGTCTTTGGGTGGGTAGTGTGGGCTGATGATTGTTGTGAGCGGAAACAGTAATTTTCAGCATAATTAAATGCCAAATGGTGTCTCTATTTAATTGATGTACAGTATTTACAAATGTAAGTCACCATGATTTTATTTAAAAGTAATTTGGTCCAAATACTGCATCCATTGAAGCCAGTAGGAGATTTGCCATTCATTTCAATGCCCTTTCTTTGTAATATTCTGTTTCCTACAGATCATGTTAGTGGAGACTGGAATAGAGTTTTGAAATGGTTTTGGAAGTGGCTTCCTGATTTGTTTAATTTATTTTGCATTAATGTTTACCAAGTTGCTTAGATTAGGGTCTAAAACACTTTACCGTATCTACTAAAAACAAACACTTATTCAGATGAATAACTTTCTCTTATTCTTACAGAGAGCTCAGTAGTAAAATTACATCTCATAGTCCAAGTGTAAAAAACAAAACCAAAACCCAAAACTGCCAAATTTCTGTGTAAACCCCAGTGTTCTCATATTTTTATGGTGTGCACAAGGGTGGGTAGGAGAAAAATGTTAACTCTGCTTCTGAGGAGCATATGACAAGAAGGGTTTTAACTGTTTCTGAGTTCTAGGTTTTGATAAATATAATATATATGAGAAGGCTACAGTGCTGCAGTCTCTGTTGCAAATGCAGGTTATAAATAGAGGACTTCAGTTTGCAGAGCCTTTGGTCCTGAATATTAGGTCAAACACCTCAATGAAAACAGTTCAAGACATTCCTTTTGCTTTCCAGTGTAAATATGCTTTCTCAGTTAGAACTGTAGAAGAGTTTTACATTAATAAGTGTTTCAATGAAATTCAGATAAGTGCAAAAAGAAAAATAATTGGCTGTTTTAAAGCCCAGGAATTGTAAACATTAATGATCTATATTGAACAAGGACGGTCAAGTGGTCAATGCGCTAGCTTGAGACCTAGGAAACCCAGCTTCAATTACCTTTTCTGCCACAGACTAAAGGAGAAGGAGCTCTTGTTACCCATGGTTTTTAGAACCCAAGCAGTAGTAACTTAGCAGTGTCTCTCTAGGTGGTGTCAGGAATAAATCAATGGGGGCAAAGCTTATCCAGTTAATAAATGATTGATACAGACCGGAGTGCTTTCACTTAAAACTACTTTTTTAGGTCTCAAGCACACATATATATGCGCACGCACATGCTCGTGCTCTCTCTCTCTCTTTCTCTCTCTCTCTCTCTGTTAGCAGTAGGTTCAGAGCATCTCAAACCTTTATAATTACCAAAGTTGAGATGGTTTTGAGGAATCAACAGCCAGGCTTCTAGGGGGCCCTGCCTTCCATCTAGCTGCTGAGGAACTTAGGTGTCAGATCCTTACCCAGAGGAGAGCTTCCTTGGACTGTTCCAAAGCACACTTCTAACTAAACTTTTTGTAAATTTTCTCTGGACAAAGCAAATAACTCAGAATAACCTCTAACAATTTCCCTAGAAACAGCCAGTAACGATTCATTAGAAATGCTTTGCTGAGAAGGACAGTAGTCATAACAATAAAATTTACGTGTTAGAGATGTCAAAGGCACTTAAAATCAATGTCAGTTGTCCAAACATTCCTTCTATTTTCACAGTACATTCACTTCATATTCTCTCCTCCAGTTCTGATTAGGAAAACTGCAAGCATGCAGCTATTTGGCCTTGCCTGTCAGGGTACTAAAACTATTTCTAGCTATGTAACGTTTGGGTTTCAGCTGGCAGTGGTTGAACATAAAAAATGGCTGACTGCAGTACTTGCAGAATCTCACATTCGGGGGCGACACTCTGTGTAACTTGAAAACGTGTCTCTTTCACCAGCAGAAGTTGGTTCAGTAAAATATATTACCTTACCCACCGTGTCTCTCTCAGGGGGTGTCTACACTGCAATTAAAAACCTCCTCCTGGCTCATGCCCAGCTAGGTCAGGCTTGCAGAGCTCAGGCTAATGGGCTGTTTAACTGTGGTGTAGACATTCAGGTGCGGGCTGCAGGCTAAAGGAGTAATGGGGTGTTAGGAGTATAAATATATGTGGCAATCCAGGTCAGATTTCCAAAGGTATTTAAGTACCTATAGATGCAGATGTGTGTCTAGAAGGATTTTCAAAAACCGCAAAGCAGGTTAATTGATGAGAGTTAGGTGCCTAATCTGCTTTCAAAATCCCACTGGGCACCTGTCTGCATCTTTAGGTGCCTAAATGTCTTTGAAAAACTGGTACTCAGCTATTATAGTAATGGGAGTCATATATGTACCTAGAATTTTATATGCTTAATTTTGCTCATTGCTGTCTGTATGTAAATTAACAATAACTGTTTAACTCTGAGGTGTGAACATACGTAGAGATAAGGAACAGATGTCAAGTAAAATCAATATTTAATCTTAGATACCTTGTGTATGGAGAGCCTGATCTTGTTAACTTGATTCACAGGACTAATCCTCATTCACATGTATAGTTCCACAAATGGGACTAGTCAGACAAGTAAGGAATACTCCCGTGAGTAAGGCTTTGTAGCCTCCAAGGCTGCAGAATTTGGGAACAGTGATAGAAGTTATTGCAGGTATTTTGAATATAGAATGCCCTTTAGTAAGACACTACTTTGCTGTACCAAAACAATAAATAATCCAGGGTGCCAGCCATAAACATGCTGGCTAAAAACCTTACTCAGTATCCATTTACCCACACCTCTTTACCGGAAACCTATCTCATAGAGCTAAGAAAAGTCTCTTTTTATTCATTAAAAAGTTTACTTCAGAGAGAGAAGGTGAGTGAGGTAATATCTTTCTACAAACTTCAGTGATTTACAGTAGCTGGGGCTTTGTCCTCATAATGTTTGAGGCAGAATGGAGAGTATTATGGAGTTACAATTCAATTAAAAATTGTAGTATTGACTCAACTTAACTCTGTGTTTCTACAGCAAGATTTCACCCTCTGGCTAGTGAAGGCTTAGGCTTGGTTGGAGGGACATGCTTGTAACTAGTTTAATGGACCATCATGTCTAGGTCCTCTGACTTACAGTTGCCATTTAAGCAGGGTCAAAATTTAATTTATAAGTACTGGTATCTCTGTGCATGTTTTTTGTTTATTGCTGTTTGTATTATTTCCACAAATTTCAGTAAAGTATGCAAACAAATGCCACATGAGAATAAAAATAGTCAAATGTATTAGACTGCTAAAAATGTTCAGTAAAGGAATATTTGATATGCTATTGCTGTAAGGGAATACTGAATAGTAAATGATGCTTATCAAGGCTCACGGTGCTGGTAGCCCAGTGTTGTATTTAGAATATGTTTTTGGCACCAGAAGGGAATTATTGTACTTTCTCAGTTTCTATAGAAACATGATAAATGTTGTTATAGAACTCTCCTTGCTAGCAATGATCCATTTGTGGGTCTTCCTGGAGTGGTATGGCTCCATATCCTAAATGTGCTCATCTTGACTGTTTCTTGCAAATTAGGGTCACTATTCAGCCTTTTGAAGTTTGTTGATTTCAAAGCTACCTTGGCCATTAAAGTGAGGTTTTTTTCTACAGGCTTTATTTCATAACAATCTCCATAATAAAAGTTTATTATGATTTATTTATATGATAGACACTAATGTGTCAGAAAGGGAGCCAATATGTTCTGCTGTTGCCTTCCTTATACAGAAGATGTGAAACAAAACGAACGACTCCCCAAAAATATTCCAAAGGAAACTAATAGAAAATTACATTAAATTGAAAGTGATGTGAAGCCGGACTCAGTGATGTTAGTTATTTTAATTTTAGAGAGCAAATCAGGGTGAATAATGGCTAGTCTTTATGGTATTTTTTTTTTAAATATCTAGTTTTAGCTACTTTGGGGATGCTTAAATGGAGAAGCCGCAGGTTGGTTCCTAATCGTCAGCAGGGGCAGAGCCAACACAGCATTAGGGTGCAGCACCTGAAGATGGGGAAGTGGGGGAGGTCTGCAGGAGAGATCATCTGTCTTGTTATGTTGAAGCTGGTGTTGGGCTCACTGCTGTCTATTGCTTATATTTTTTTAAAATATATTTCTAAATCTTTTCTGAAACCAGGAACTAGAGTAATAAGTAGTGGAAGGAAATGTTGTTTTATCATCAGCAAATAGTTAATTTTTGCCTGATTCCCCACTAGTTTGCACCTTATGTAGTCATCACCAACTCTGATTGCTATTTGCTTTGCACAGATGTAAGTGATTCCACAAAGTGCAAGGCAGAGGAGAATCATGTCATTAGTGTTTAAATTAGGAAGAATAAAATAGGAAGTGCTGTGCTGGCAGCAGACAAAGTCATGGGGAATAAAAGAGGACTTCTAAATGGGGGAAGATGCAAGTTGAGTGCAGCCTAAGGTATCCAAGGGATAGACATACCTTAACTCTGGAAGTCCTACGCAAAGCTATAGTAGCAGAGCATTTGCATAGCTTGCAAAGGATTGGTCTTTAGCAGCCCTTAATGACCTCAGGACAGTACAAATTTCTAGATGGAGAATGGGTGTTCTCAGCCAAGCCTTACATCTACAGCTTCAGAGGGGTTATTTTAAAGATTTTCTGCCTCTTAGGAGCAGTTTCAGATATAGGAAACCAGAATGAGTAATGTTTTTTAAATGAATTGGTCTAGTGGTATACTAGTAGTTCTACCACTGATGTTCCCATCCGCAGTCTGGACTGATGTATTGCTGTCACCCCAATCCCTTGCTCTTGGAGCCCATCTTCACTTGCTCTGCCCATACACAGCCTACAGCAAGCAAACGGCTCCTAACTCAGTGAGTCAGTGCTCTAGCCAAACCCTCATGGGATTATGCAACGATATGACCCCAGCTAACACCCTCTGTCCCAGATGCAATCCTAGGAACTGCTGTTTTAAAATGTTCAGTGCTGCCCACTGCTCACCGCAAGATCATTGTTTCACCAATTTATCAAATAAATTGATATTTACCTGCCTTGTTACTTCAAATGGAGTCTCAACACACCTTGAACCACATGCACTGTTTAGATAAAACAGACAAACTAATGTATTAAGTGCAGAAAGATTTTAAGTGATTATAAATCAGAGGAAAGCAGGTCAGATTTAATCAAAAGTAAATAAAAGGCAAATTGCATTCTAAACTAAGCTGAACACTTTCAGCAACCTTACAGTCTTCGATGCTTCTCATCACAGGCTTGCTGGTCTGCCTTCTGCTAGGCTCCCTCCTGGGTCAGTACTTCAGTTGCTTGGTGGTGTTTGTAGATGGAGGTGGGAGAGAGAAGCAAAATATCTCTCCTTTTTAACGTATTCCTTCCCGGCTCCCCGCGGCCACGACCCCTCCTTCAGGGGCAAGTCACAAACAATGTCCAAGTATGGCTCCCTCCATGCCGTGAGTCACTGTGCTCCTTTGTGGGTTCGTTTGTTGATGTCTGGGGCAGTTCTTTATTCATGGAATGCTGAGCTGGGTTGATCTGTACAAGTCCTAATGAGGTGCAAATTGCTCCTCAGCTCTGTAGAGTTTTGCCTAGATCTATCTTAAGCCATGAGACACATATTTGGGAATATTACATAGCAAAGCCTCTTAACCATACACATGACATTGCAACAGGCATATTACTATAACAATAATGTTCAGTATGCCATAAGCATTAAAAAAAATCTTACATGGCATACTTTACATTAAAGTACATACTTTACATTACTTTACGCTATAAGGGTAAGGAGAATGATACAGAATACATCATAAGGGTGAACATGCAGTGTGTCACAGCCACCAATATACTATTTACAGTTACTATACCACAACGCCACTTTCGGAGGTGGTTTTCCTAGGTCAATTTCTGGATCGACTGAGCAAGTCTTTACTGACCACACAGTTGATCCAGAGAAATCGATCTGACAGCGGCGAATTTTCCGCCATCAGTATAGACCTAGCCTTTGAGAAACCTGTGAGATGAGCTCTTCACATATCTTGTAAAACAAGTTAGCTTATGTGTCCTATTTGTGGTTACTTTATATTTGTCTTTTGCATCTGAGATTAGAATAGGTTCTAAATTTTTCTCTGAACTGAACAATAAACTGGGTTGTTATGTGATAAAATTACTTTCATAAATCGTGTAGTAGCCTATCCTTTCATGATTGAAATGAATTGTACTAAGTCAATAGGATATTCAAATGCATCTTTTTATTGCTTTAATCTTTGGACTCTTATGGTTGTTACAATGTGTATTATGTTTTACCTTCCTGATCCCCTGCATCTCGTTCATCCTGAGGGGATCCGCCATGACAAAGGTGCCTCTCAACAAGGCGGACAACATCATCGGGTAACTGGTGACAAAGTGAATGTTTCTTCCCCAGATTGCCAGAAACGAGCTGGTGTATATCGCACATAGGCAGGGCGGCACTAGTGTCTCTCATATGGGCGACCTGTGCGACGTGGTGATCACTTACACGTTCCGCCTTCTGACATGCCCCGACGCCACAGTGAGGAAAGTTGCGGCAAGTGCCATGCATGATGTTGTCAAGAAGCACATCAGCAGAACCCCTTCCAACCAAGATGTTGCCAAATACCTGAGCGACTCCCTTGCTGGCGAGTTTGGACAGGATGGGAGCAACTTCACTTCACTTTGGACCCATGCCTGCAACGCCATGAGACACATGGAGAAGCACATCAGCTGCCATTGGACATGGTGTGAGGAGCATCAGGAACTTGGAGTAGTGGTGCTACAGGTCAAAACTACCAAAAACACGATCATCACCCCGAAAGCCAGGAGGATGCTGGAGAGGGCTTTGAAGGGTGCTGTCCATGCGCAGTACGTGGAAAACCTCAAGTGGAAGCCAGATCAGGGCAAGGCCTTTGAGGTGATAAGCAAGTGAGATGCCAGCAACCATTTCCTCCCTGGGGGGCAGCTTCACCCAATTCACCGACTGGAGGTTCATCCACCGGGCCCGGCTCAACTGCATCCTGTTGAATGGAGTCATCTGCCATGGAAATTGGGATAAGCGATGCAGAAGGTGCAGCTACTCCAATAAGACCCCGCCCCATATCCTGTATAGCTGCAGTCCCCACTCCAGAGCCCGGCAGCTGTGCCACAACACCATCCAGGATTACCTGGTCAGAGCCATACCACTACCCGGGGGAAAGGTGGCAGTGAACTCCGCCGACCTTGGAACTGACAGTCAGCTGTGACTGGATGTCGTCATCACCGACAAGGAAGGGAAGATCACCATGGTAGATGTCATGGTCTCCTTCGAGAACAGGTCCCCAGCCTTCTGCAACACCCAAGCTCAAAAGGAGGAGAAATACGTGCCTTTGGCTGATGCTTTGAGAGCAAAGGGCTACGAGGTCAAATGTGCATGTGGGACCCCTGCAATGAGCAAGTGCTGTGGGCGTTTGGAATTGGTCGGCGTTATGCTTGGCTGATGTGATGTCTCATGGTTTTGGACACCATCAGGTGGTCCAGGGACATCTACATGGAACACATCACCGGAGAATGAGCCAGAGCATACTGGAAAAGCAATGCAGAAAGACCTTCGCTTTGTGGGTCATGTTTGCTAAAAGGGCTAACTGTCCTGAGTTTATCATTCAATGGGGACAATCAACACTCATCACTATACTTGCTAGCCACTAACCAACCTGAGTATTTCTTTTGTATGAGTGATGTATCAGAATGTTTAAATGCTCATATCTTAACTGTGTCACTGAACTAATAACTATTAATCTGGGATATTTCAGTTTATGTACACTTTGCATTCTGTGGCTTTCGAACCAAACCTTATACCTTTTGGATAACCTATGCATTATCCCCAGATGTACAGAAACTCTTTTCTTCAAAAACTCTGTATGTCACTATTCTATAACATTAGCTTTAATAAAAAAATTTAAATCTGTTTTACTAGAAACACCATGACTCTAATGTATTTTTGCTGTGATACACTTAAAAATTAGAATGCAGAAAATAATTTAATCTGATCCATTGACCAGTGTCCAGGCTCCATGATTGAAAAAAAATTAAAAAAGGAAAATTCTTTTTGATGGAACCCTTCCTCTCTCTTTGACAAAGCTCTATGAACAATTAATTTCTGGGTGGAGCTGTATATCAGTGAAGAGCTCAAATACAGTGGGCCTGATCCTTCATGGAGGTCCAATGGTTTTATGCTGGTGTGATTCACTGGAGGTACACTGGTATAAAACTGGTATAATCTGGTTCAGTGTTTTTCAGTATTTCAGTCAGAAGCCAGTGATAAATGCTGAAGGATATCAATTGCTAATGGAGATGGCTCTCTCTATGTGTTCTCCTGGAGAAGGCATGAGACCAGCTAATAGCTGGCAAGATCGTTACATTTAATCTTTTTTTTTTTTTTTTTAATTAAAGAAAGCAACTGGGAGACCAGAGCATACTTAAGGGTTGCCAGTAACATGTATTCCCAACCAGAGGTTTATACGAATCTGAATAAATAAAGATATGAGAAATTCTTAAGTCTTTCATAATACATTAGGGACAAGGAATCCATCTCATAGGACCTCCCTGTGCATTCAGTCATCTGATGATGAAACTGGATGAAAATCTGGGAAGGAGCATTTGCTATCTTCTGCCTTGACGCTGCATCCGTGGAACCAGGGAGATTATCACAAATCCCCACCATTGTATCTGAGAAGATGATTAAAGACCCCTTGAAGCAGAACCCGTTTAGATATTGAAGCCTTCATGAGGTAGCCTGTATTGATCCTCAGAAACAACCTAGACAAATTCTGCTGTTTGGGACTTTATGGCATTGCAGAAGAAAAGAGAAACCTCTTAATCTCTCTTAGAGCCATTGCATAAGAATGGGAAAAGCTCACTATGACGCAGTGCAACAGATATGGCAATTTCCTGCAATATATTTGGGAGATTTTACTAGTTTATGTATCACTGTGGGCTGGGGATTGTATGTAAATCCATTGGGTAGAAGGACCACAGCCCTTCAATGAGCGTTAATTAAGCAGATTCATTCAGGTTATTGCATCTCTCATCTGGAGAAACTCCGATCTACTGGTTCAACCTAGATTCTCAGGAGACCAGCAGACAAAGAAAGGACTTTTGGATAAACAGTGCGTGTTTCAACTGAGCGAGGGCCTCCATTCTCATCCAGAAAATGAACAGGACCTTCTGTCCAAGAGGAAGAGCCCCAGTCATTAGGGATGGGATGGAAGGATTGACATCAACCAGAGAGCCCTTTTTTAGATGGAAGGGATGATCTCTGGTAAGCTTATTAGCCTGCATGTGGGTTTTTATTGTTTTTATATGCTTTCTCTGTAATGCTTTTACCTTAAGAATAAATGTACTTGCTTAGAAAGACTGTGGGGTAACTAATAACTGTGGGCAGTTATGCTTTTTAGACCTAGCACCTACTTAATATGTTCCCTAAAACTATTGCAGATTATGAGTTCAAAAACACAAACTCATAGTGTCTTGTGTACCAAAATCAAACAGTTACTGTACCAATACAGTATTGGTATTCTAGAAATATGGTGAAATTTCTTCAGGAGTTGACTAAAAGCTTTCTTGCTGCTGATTGACTCTATCCTGTCAATCAAGTAAATGTAATCCTATAACCACCTATAACATATATTTTTAAGCTAAAGAGAATGATCTTGAATCAATATCATTTGACTGACAGCAGGAATGTAAAATAATAATTGCATGTCCTGTTAACTTCTCTTAATGTATTTGATTTTTAAGTTCATGGGATTCTTACAGAAAACTGGATAAATTCTTCTATTACATGTGTGTAATGTCACTGCAGAATCTGTCTCAGTATATTCCCACAAGTGAGGAAGCACTCGTTCTTGTTCACTCTTGCGGAATGTCACTTAAAAATCTAGATGCATTTTGTACATTGTCTATTGTTTACGTAGTTTGATTGTCATTATTTATTGCATTAGTTCATAAGGGAAGAAGGTAACATTCATGTTCAGAATAGGTCATCGTTCAAATGTATTTCATTTAAAATAAATCTTTATTTTTGCAACAGTGAATTTATCACATTTTCCCCTTTCCTATTCTACTCATTCCAGTTCTTGACAACATTCCTTTAACTGCATAGAGTGAGACCACTGTCTGTGAATAGACACAGCTGAATATTGTTTTACATGCTCACATTCACACAAATAGACAATGTGAATTTTTTTTCCGATCACCATTTGGACTTTCTTT
Organism: Mesoclemmys tuberculata; assembly: GCA_007922155.1. Lineage (NCBI taxonomy): Eukaryota > Metazoa > Chordata > Testudines > Chelidae > Mesoclemmys > Mesoclemmys tuberculata. The sequence goes on along the minus strand of ML675603.1, from coordinate 74,325,810 downwards.
CTCTTTTCTCACACTCTTGTTGAAATGTTATAAATGACTTCCTCTAATCAGCACCACCAGACACAGTGTGCTTGTGTGAGTGAAGGAATCTGGGGGATGATGGCCTCAGGAATAAGAGAATCACAGGAAATCTGTTAACAAACATATTTCCCTCTGGTTATTCTACCTTTAAAGTGGGGTTGACTGTTGTCTGCCAGGAACATTAGCTTCACAATGTGAGAAGCTAGTTCATAGTCCAAAATTATCTAATTTTAGAGAGAGTTGATATTTAGATTTATTATGGTTAAAATAGTTTTGTGAGAAATAGGATTCAAGATTGAGTCAGTCAGGGGAAGATTCTGGCAGTCAATCCTGGCTAAATGTGCAAGATGTGTACCTGCATCTGCTAAAAGGCCTTTGTTTCTCTCAATGTCCCTGTGGTTAGCCTAGGAGGGGAAGACCCTTCTATTCTATGCAATTACCCCTCCTGAGTGAGCCACTTATTTCCAGGTTATTCTGTTGTTTTAATAGAAACATAGAAACATAGGTCAGAAGGGACCAATATGATCATCTAGTCCGACCTCCTACACAAGGCAGGCCACAAAACCCTACCCATACACATTTA
>ML675603.1:74279705-74324806 GCA_007922155.1 Mesoclemmys tuberculata | reverse complement strand
CACTCCCTGTAAGCTTTCTGCTTTTTCCTAATCCCCTCTCTGAGTTAATAGAATTGATTGCAGTAGAGACGGTAGCATTGAGAAGTGAAGAACTAGTAGAGGTAGATTATAGGTTGATCTGGTGATCGTCTCTCTGGTTTGTTTTTGGTTAAACACTACTGCAGCCTGCAGCACTGTGCAGGAAAGCCTGAAAGTGTTTTGCTGGTTAGGCCTTCTGGGTAACAAAGCCAAGAGTTCTCGCAAACATAACTGTCTTTAGTTCAATCGGGGAAGCAATTCCAAACAGCCGAATGCAAAATTTTCCTGTCATCAGACAGTATCAGAAATCCAGCAGAGCATTCACTCAATTCAGGACTGTACCAGCTTCAGAAAGGAACGGGCAACAGTTTCTTAGTCTTAGTTATTACAACAGAAATCCATTTTCATATACTGGGCAGGATTTTCAAAGCATGTGGCATTGGCCTGACTGCTCCCCTTGATGCCAGTGGCATTGACAAAGTTTTAATGCCAGTGGTGTTGATGCTTTTTGAAGTCAGTGTGGTGCCTTTTGAAAATCCCACCCTTGTAAGTATCTCGGAGCTGAGACCAATGAGAGAGCCCTCTTTTACTTGGAGTAGTTTCTAATAAGTAGAGCCCTGCGCGGATACAAGATTTGTATCTGCATCCAATCTGGGATCGGCAAAAATGATCCAAGGATATAAAGTGGATATTCGCAGATTTCCAGGGCTCTACTAATAAGGATGCAGGCCAAAACTCTTGGGGTTCAGAGGCTGGGCGTTCTTGGTGGAAGGCCTTTGGCTGTGGAACTCCCTACCACAAACTTTACTACAAAATGCTTTTCTGAAGCTTGTCTTCAACAACGATAAGCACAGAAAGGCCCAGCAGTGTCTACTGTGAGTATGTAACCAAAAGTGTGAAACATGTAGGATAATGGTATAAAACTAGAGAATGACTGACTGAATAATATTGTCCTTTTGAAGGTAAATGATGTGCCTGTAAAATGTATTATGCAAATGTAGAGCTTCTGTTTTGGGGGTTTATTTCATGTTGGGAGCTTATTTTTAGCAATTTTTTAGTTTTATGTAGATGTAAAAAATGGGGGGGTGGTTTTGGGCTTTTTCGTATATACAGTAATGGGTAGTATATATTCTATACATTCCTCATTATATATACTGTATATACTTTGTGTGTGTACTGTATGAATCATCTCTTTGTAGTGTTCCATAGCTCACTTTGATGTAGCATTATTTCAAACAGCAGAACGTTAAAGTGCATTAGGGAAACTTTAGCATGCACAAGCAGGGTCTACCTGGACCAATTAATGCAAAACACATTAGTGCGCTTTTGAAATCACACCTCAGTAGTTAGCATTACTGCTATGTGTAGACAAGCTCTTTGATACAAGTAACCATTTCCAATATTTTTCCAGTGTTAGTTGATAAACATCAATTATTTATTTATTTATTTATTTTGATGTCGGGTGTGTTCATCATTAAACATAAATTAAAAGCCCTATATTTATAATTTCTAAATACCACATTGACTCATGCACTAGAAATTATGATTGGACTAGTAACACCATGCTAGTTTGACTAAACACTATATAGGTGGGGTGTGTCCGAACAAACAGGTTGTTGTGTATCTGAACTCACTTTTCCACGCAATGAAGAATCTCCCAAATTCAAGACTTGCTGCTTTTCACCAAAGAGTAACTGCTTAGCAATTTAGTCGACAGTTTGTCATCTTTCAACTCACCGAGAATGTATGCTTAACTTGTCATTCGCTCACTGAGGTGGGATTTTCCCTAGAGTTGTTTGCTTTCAGCACCTTACTGTGTTTTGCAGCAGCGGTAGGGGTGATTTGGATAAAGGAGAGCTAGGAAGAGAGAGGGAGGAAAGGGATTGAAGAAGCAGAGTGATATTTCACAGATGCCTTTTTCATCTTACGGAAGCAAGGGCTGGTATATGCTTTCCCCTGGTCGTTTTGCTCCACAGATAAATTGAAAATTAAAAAAGCATTTATATCCCATGATTCGGTTAGCCTCAAACATGGTTTGGGGACCTATTTTAGCTGGCTTTACAAAAACTATAGAGCTTTCGTCTTCAATATCCAGGGTTCTCTCTTTCTCCTCCAAATGGACACTTTCATTTTAGGTAATAGTAGCAGTGTAGTGTTAGAATAGGGAATTGGAAGTCAAGACCTGGGTTCTGCTCCCCACTTTTCCAGTGAATGACTCTCTGAATAACCTGAGCAAGTCACTAAACTCTTTCTGTCTCAGTTTCCCTACCTGTATAATAGAATGAATAATGCATATCGAAGTGTGTATAGCACAGAGATCTTTGGATGAAACAATTGTATAAGTGCAAAGTACCGCTATTTCCCTATATACTGTAAACCTGTTAAATACTCAAGTCTGTTCTTTTTAAATTGTAGAAAATGCATCACCAGGTTAGCATAATTTATTGTAATTAGATACATTATCAGTGAGATTATGCAAGAATATGGTCATGTGGTTTCTTATACATGTTTCTTTCATAGTTCAGTTTGTTTTGAATTCCTTTAAAAAGGACTATATGTTTATTAAATTATTTTTCAATTACAAAAGCCACTTAAAACCTCTGGTTATATTTTGATTTTTCCCTAGACCATTGGTAGGCATATCCAATAATTTTATCTGCCGTCGTATTTAAAACAGACAATATAGATATATAACCAAGATTTCCTTGTGGGTGCAAGAATGTGCTCCCAGGTCAATACAGTTTGGTGCACTAGAAATTGATGACATTTAAGTTTTTGAGGGCTTTGTTTCTTCAGCAAAAAGTTCACAGTAAAATTTCCTGGTATACGGTTTCCCTGTAATATTAGCTTTCACGTTTTGTATAATTTTGAATATAACAACAAAATGAAAGACAAGTAGTTCCATAAATATAAATGTTTCTGCACAGGAATGTAGTTTCCATTCGTTTGTCTTGAAATCAAACAACAGGAAATAAAATGATGGATTAGTTTATGTAAGAACAATGTAGTAACACTTGGCTCAGGACTCCGTGATTGAAATACTGTTTGTTTTGTTCTTGGCTTCAAGAAATAGCTTGGCTCCAAATGCTATTTCAAAGGGCTTTATTCTGTTGTCCTGAAATTAAATAGAATCTGCCTCCTGATTTAGTTGTATTTGAATACTACTATTTTTTGAGTAAAACCTCCTCAGATCACCTTACTTTGAAGGCATACAACTCAGATACATAATTGTGGTCCTGATTCTGCCTTGTGCTTATGAAGATATGGAGTGGAGGGAGTGAGGGCACAAGGAGATTTCTCTCCCACCACCACTTAAAGTGGTCCACATAAAGGCCAGGCAGAATTCTGGCCCTGCACTCATGGAGGCAAAGGATCTGCTCGGTCTCAGTGTTATGGACCGGAATGTAGGCAATCTGGCCTAGTGGTCAGAGCAGGAGTCAGGTGCGGTGGATGGAGCCAGCATGCAGGTTGGGGAATGAGGCTGCGGGTCAGCACCAGAGTCAACTGCCAATTACCAGAGCCGGGGTCGAGCTAGAATCAGAGTCAGAAGACAGAGGCCAGGGCCAGAGCAAGGACTGGTAACTGGAAATGAGGCATAAGGGCAGGAACCAGAGGAGGGGCAGGAACCAGAGGCAATGCTTTCAGGCACCTTAAGGGCATTTTGTGTGTCATTAACTGTGTGTATTTTTTAAAAGAGAAATGTATTTGGTTAATCATAATCTTCACAGAAAAATATTCATGGTTCATTTTAATGCAATATAGAAAAATATTTTAAAGACTATATTATCACAGTCTTGGAAGTAAGGGGAGTAAATATGCTGATTCTATGGCCATAATAAACAACAATCTGGACAACATTTGGATTTGACAAGTATTGTCATTTTTTGTCCTTGATCTCCCTAAAGGCAATGAAAAATTCAATTGTCAACAAAATTCACATTTATGCTGATGGTAGATTAATACAAGGCTGATTGCTTTCCTGGCAAGGGTTGCTCGTTTAGCAAAGTACTGTATTCACTTGCTAGAATAAACCAGTAAACTTGCCATAAATGTGTAAAATCCAGTGGATTTATCTGTAGAGCTAATTAGAAAGGCAGCCTGGCATGACACTGTTCTACTGGGATCTGATATGGGACATACGTTTTTAGTGGAGGCGGTTGTTCCTTGGAATACAGGGACCTGATTTTGGTCTTAACTGGAGTTGCTGTGCACTAGTCCACTGGTATAAAGCAGTTCCAGTTGCATGAGGACTCCCTTGGCATTCAAGAAATTCCCTTGGTGATATAGGGCTCACATTGTGGTTCTTCTGCCAGTCTCCTCCTGACTTCTGGTGTAGGGGACATGGTAGAGAGAGAGAAGGGTGGTGAAGGAGCTGCTGCAGTCGGTCTCTTACTACTGAAAAGGATCTGCACCGTAGATGGCATAAAATGGTGGAGTCCTGAGGTTGTGCTATCTTGTTCCCGAGGCTGCGATTGGTATGCGCCAACCTCAGCACTGTGGAGTTGGAAAGGTAGCTAAAAGCAACCTTGGGCCCCCACCTTCCACATTGTCTGACCCAAGAATTGAGTCTAGCATGGCTCAGCCGCTGTTGCTATGTCTTTGTATACATATTCTGTCTCAGTCTCCAAATCACTGCTCTCATAGTACTTGTTCCTGATTTCAGTAGTGGAATACTGTTAAGTAGCATACAAAGAATGTTGTTTACCCTTCCAGAGGGCAGTAATGAATAAGGGCCCATCATGTAGAAAATGCTGGGGGTTGGGTATAGATAAAACAGCGGGACATCATGAGACAGGATAGTAGGGGATTAATTTTTTCTGAGATGTTGCTGAAAGGCAAAGATTTCTTTTGTTTTACTCCCACCTAGACTTGCCTCTTGCATGGTGAAATATGGGGAGAGTGGAGCAAATAACTAGAAACAAGGAGGTTTTATTTGAATCACAGAGGCCAGTTCTGCAAGGTGCTGAAGCACTCTCAGCTCGCATTGCTTTCTATGAGAGTTCATGGCTGCCTAATGTGCAGTTCTGCTCTAAAGCATAACTCTGCAAACATGCCATTACGAGGCTCATATTAATTGTTTCTCAGTGGCTTCATATCAGATATGCTCAGTTGACTAGTTTCCAGCTGCCAGCCCTGCAAACTCAACCTGGGCTACAAGGATACATCTACACAGCATTTCGGAATGAGTCTCCCAGCCTAGCTTGATGGACTTGGACTTGTGCTAACGCTCTGAAAATAGCTGTATAGACAGTACTTCGAAGTTGTGGCTCAGGCTGGAGCTGAAGCTCTGAAGTCTACCAGAGCTCCAGCCTGAGACACAACTTGAAAGCACAGGTTATACAGCTGTTTTTAGAGCGTTAGCGTAAGCCCTGCAAGTCTGATTCTATCAACCTGGGTAGGGAGGCTCACTCCAAAATGCTATCTAGACATGACCCAAGTGTTCAGTGGGGCTTTTTCCTTTTCACACATCATCACCATTATAAAAGTTCTGTAGTTCTCCATGAATAGTACCTGTGAATCCTATGACCATCAGTGGATTTGCACACATGTAACTGATTAGAACTTATTTAATGATTTTGTTGATGCTGGGCAAAAAAATAAATAGAATCCTGCTCTCTCTCATAGTTTTGTTGACTCTGCAGAGCTATTGGGAATAAGACGCAATATATTTATTTTTGTCAATTAAGTTAGTAAATATGACAGTGAAAACGCAGCGGGGGTGGATCTGCAGGATAAAAAGGTACCACTTTTGAAGTCCCTTAATAGAGCAGAATCTCACTTTACTTCACATTAACATTTGTGGAACCTTTGTCTCAGCATCTAGGCTTTGACAGCTCAGTTTTTAAGACTATTGAACCATCTTTTAGCCCTCTAAGACAGTGCTGACATTTTCATATTCCTTGGGTGAGAAACAAATCAAACTTGATTTTCTTTTTGCACTGTTGTTGTAGTAATGTTGGTCCCAGGATACTAGAGAGACAATGTGGGTGGGGTAATATCTCTTTTATTGGACCAACTTCTATAGGTAAAAGAGACAAGCTGTTGAGCTTACATAAGTATTAGGAGAGGCACAGCTAAATACAAGGTAGAACAGATTGTTTAGCATAAAGGAGTTAACCTTGTAATAGACCATTCAAGATGAAGTGGGCAGTTAACACTTCCACAGTCATGAGACAAAAGAGGGTTAGTAGTTATAGATTGTTGTAATGAGCCATAAATCCAGTGTCTTTGTTTATTCCATGATTTTCAGTGTCTAAAAAAGTTGTGACTTTAAGCTCCTTTTGAAAGTGTTGTGCCGCTTTCCTTTGAGAGGTCACATCTGGAGTCATTGTTTTGTGAAAAATATTCACTCACAGGTGATATGGGGTCTTTGTCTTTTTTTTTTTTTTTTTTGGTGTTCATTTGAGAGCACCATGATTGTCTTGCTATTTCTGGGCACTGGGTGAGGTACACCACATGTGATAGGCACATGGAGGACCCATAGACCTTGAAAGGTGTGTTGTGCGGTGTATTTGATCACTGAGCAGGGGAGATGTCTGCAGGTTTTTCATGTAGTGGTCTGGCAAGGACTGGTGCCTCTTTGAGTCCGTGTGTCTTGTGATGAGGTTGCTTCTGATGATGAGCTTGGTGAAGGTGGGTTTGAAGGCCGGAAGTGGGGGTTCAGTAAAGATTTCTGTCAGGATGTGGTCCCTAGCAAGAACGGGATTTAATGATGCTCCGTATGAGTTCCAGTGTGGGATGGTAGGTAACAGCTAGGGGTGTGCTTTCGGAGGTTCCCACCTCTCATTGAAGCTGGTTCTCTCAGATATTTGGATGGCACGTTCCAGGATGATACCTACTACTCTGCTGGAGTGTCCTTGTTTTGGTGAAGGTTATTTTAAGTGTTTTATTTTCTGTATCTACTTAGCTGAAAAAAACCATCAGTGCCAGACATTTACCATATATAATTATGGATCTAAATCTTTTTCATAATTAGAGAAAATTGTTATAGTTTGGATGTTTGTTTTTATCCTTTTACTGACACCAGGTGAATATTAAGTACTAAGACTTAACTACCCGTTTGAAAAGTGGATTTCAGTTGATCACAAATACATGTACTCTGCCAACATGCAGAACTTCTGCTGCCTTATCCTACTTCCATTGGCATCAATGTACATTCTGCCACTGACTTTAGTTGTAGCAGGATCAGGCCCCTCATGGAGACTAGTTAAAATGCTAGTGGTGCAGTAGATATTGGAGAGATTTAACCTATGAATTCTTCTCTTATGTAGAATATTTAATAACTGATGGCATCTGGAATTTGCTTGTATCTCAGTTTGAATTGTGAGCGTTTTGAAAGTACTTTATTTGTGAAGTCAGGATCAGAAACTAGATAAATAGTGGTATGTAAACTTTGCTTTGGTTCTTTGATTTTAATGGGATGATTTTCTCATTGCTGTTATTGATGGGGATATTGTTTACTGTGTTCCTTCAAAACAATCCAGAAAAAGATAAATATACTATGTAATAAACTGTTATAGAGGAGCCCTTCGGCCCCGTTATGGTTGAGCACGTCAGGATTTCTATTACAAACTCCGTGTTTTCAGAGGTTGATAATCTGAGCATAAAAAAATGGGCTGTGAGATGAAATTTGGACTATAGAGTTCTACCCCTAGTGAATTAGTTATAATTATATATTTGTTTTATGAATTATTTTTGGGCAATGGAAGTTTTATGGATTTTTTTTTTAAGTAATAGTATCAGTGCTTAACTATCCTTATAGTTGGAAAGCTTTTGCTAACATCTAACCTAAATCTCCCTTGCTATAGATTAAGCCCATTACTCCTTTTCTTACCTTCAGTTGACTTACAGAACAATTGATCATTATCCTGTTTTATTTTAAAGACTGGTATCAGGTCCCCCCTCAGGCTTCTTTTTCTCAAGACTAAACATGCACAGTTTTGTTAACCTTTCCTCATAGGTCAGAATTTCTAAACCTTTTATCATTTTTGTTGCACTTCTATGGATTTTCTCTCCAATTGTTCACATTTTTCTTAGTGTTGTACCTAGAATGGCACACAGTACTTCAGCTGAGGCCTTACGAGTGGAACAGTTACCTCCTGGACCTTACATACGACTCTCCTGTTAATATACCCAGAATATTTGCTTTCTTTTTTTTTTTTTTGTAACTGCACCATAGTGTTGTCTCATATTCAGTTTGTGATCCACTATGACCCCTAGATTCTTTTCAGCAGTACTAGCACGTAGCCAGTTATTCCTCATTTTGTAATTGTGCATTTGATTTTTCCTTCCTAAGAGAAGTACAGTAGAACCTCAGAGGTATGAATACCTCGGGAATAGAGGTTGTTCGTAACTCTGAACAAAACGTTATGGTTATTCTTTCAAAAGTTTACAACTGAACATTGACTTAATACAGCTTTGAAACACTGCTGTGCAGCAGAAAAATGCCGCTTTCTCTTTATTTTTTTTTGTAGTTTATGTTTAACACAGTACTGTACTGTATTTATTTGCTTTTTTTTTTGGTCTCTTTGGCTGCCAGATTGTATACTTCTAGTTCCGAATGTGTGGTTCACTGGACAGTTTGTAGCAGTTTGTTCAGAACTGTGAGATTCTACTGTCCTTTGCACTTTATTGAATTTAATCTTATGGAGTTCAGTGCAATTCTCCAATTTGTCAAGATCATTTTGAATTCTAATCTCCAAAGTGCTTGTAAATCCCGGTTTGGTGTCATTTGCAAATTTTATAAGCATAATCTCCACTCCATTATTCAAGTCATTTATGAAAATATTCAATAGTACTAGACCCAGGACTGACCCCCTGTGGGACTCCACTAGATTCACCCTCCCAGTTTGACAACGAAGATAACTACTCTTTGAGTACAGTCTTTCAACCAGTTGTGCACCCACCTTAAAGTAATTTAATCTAGACCACATTTCCCTAGTTTGTTTATGAGAATATTGTTTGGGACTGTGTCAAAAGCCTTACTAAGAACATATAACTGTACTCGGTCAGACCAATGGTCCATCTAGCCCAGTGTTCTGTCTTCTGACAGTGTTTGGGTCCAGATGCTTCACAGAGGATGAACAGAACAGGGCAATTTATCAGGTGATCCATCCCCTATCATCCAATCCCAGCTTCTAGCAGTCAGAGGTTTTGGGACACCCGGAGCATGGAGTTCAATGCCTGACTATCTTAACTCATAGCCATTGGTGGACCTACCATCTGTGACTTTATCTAATTTGTTTTTGCACCCAGTTATATAAACCAAAATACACCACCTCTACTGCTTTCCTCTATCCACTAGGCCAGTAGCCCTGTCAAAGAAGGAAATTAGATTGCTTTCATATGATTTGTTCTTGATACATCCATAATGGCTATTCCTTATAACTCTGTTATCCTCCATGTGCTTAAAAACTGATTGTTTAATAATTTTTTCCCGTATCTTTCCAGGTATCCAAGTTAGGTTGACTGGTCAATGATTCCCCAGGTCCTCTTTGTTCCCCCTTGTAGAGATAAGTGCTATGTTTGCCCTTTTCCATTTCTCTGGGACCTCAACCATACGCCATGATTTCTCAAAGATAATTGCTAGTGGTTCTGAGACTGTTTCAGCTACTTCCTTAAGTATCCTAGGATGAATTTCATCAGCTCACTGCTGACTTGAATATAGTAAATTTATCTAAGTATTCTTTAACCTGTTCTTTCCCTATTTTGGCTTGCATTCTTTCCTCCGTGTTGTTAATATTAATTGTCTTGAGTATCTTTTTTTAGTGAAGACTGAAGCAAAATAGGCATTAAACTCCTCAACCTACTTATAGTCTTTATTTGCTCTCCTTCCCGACTAAGTAGAGGACCTGCACTTTCCTTCATATTTTTCTTGTTCCTAATTTATTTAAAGAACCTTTTCGTATTGCATTTTATGTCCTTTGCCAGGTATAACTCAGTTTGAATTAGCCGTTCTGTTTTTTGTCCCTTCATGTTTTTCCTTTTTTCTTTTGTACTTCTCCTTTAGCAATTTGTCCATCTTTCCACTTTTTATAGACTTCCTTTTTGATTTTCAGGTAATTAAAGAGCTCTTGATGGAACCATATGTGCCTTTTACTATTCTTTCTATCTTTGCTTTGCACTGAAAACGTTGGCAGTTGAGCATGTAATGTACGAAGGCAGGAAATTTCCTGCACGTCTAGCGGAATTTTTAAGGCTCTAAGATTGTGTTATTTCTGCCATGATCAGGAACAATTACTACGTATCTGAATGAGATTTGCCCTCATTCTTGCTGCGGCTGAATTTGTTCCATTACATCTAATGCATTCCATGCATCTACTAATTGTGTAGCTCTTTCAGAAAGGCATTTTGTCTGGCATGATTTATATAGTCAGGCTTCATATTGCTCATGCTGCTGATTATCCTCTAGATTTTTACACTTTTTCCCATGTTTCACTTTGTTACTAAGGGTTGAAGTTAGAGTTTCTAGCATATCTATCAAGTTATCTCCCAGCTGGTTCATAGAATTATTCACCCCAAATTGTTGCTAAAACTCCAAAGGTTCAGGGCCATATTATCTTCATGTAAGTTTGACAGCCTCCACCCTCAGCTGCTAACTTTAATATGCAGTGTTCTCCAGAGATTAACTGATGGGTGTAAAACTTCAGCATCCAGATCCTGCTTTTTAAAATAGATCTATGGCAAGTGACAAGCTGTCCATAAGCATATATGTTGTTCCTTGAAAATCTGCTTGGGACAGCATCTCAATTGGCTTTGGCATTGCTCCCCATATTAAAAATAGAGTCCAGAGTTTTCCCTTTAGCCTTGTAGGCAGACAATGCAAATCATGAACTTTCATGGCTCATCTAGTAAATCTTGACTCTCTCTCAGTTTACACAGTGTTGAAGAAATTTTTTAATATAGTAGAAAAGACATGTCAAAGTAATTTGATAATCTTTCTAATAAAAAAAAACCGTCAGCTGTACAGCAACTCACAGCAGGTAGTGAACGGGTGAGGCAGAGGTGCAGTAATTTATTTGATGGGCATTCTCACTTAATAGATAGGCAATAACACTCTCACTTAGTTCAATTTTTACCTTAGCCTCATTATGTCCTAGGGACATAGCTTAGGGCACACTCAGTTTATTTCTTTTCTTTTGGCAGTAAGTCCTTGCAATGCTGCAGCAATAGCTCAGATTTTCTCAGAGGTGCTATAATTTGAATGAGATAAGGTGGGTGAGATTATGGGCTTATCTACATTTACAATGCTGCAGCATTCAGTGAAGATGCTACCTACGCTGATGGGAGGGTTTCTCCTGTCAGTGTAGGTAATCCATCTCCCTGAGAAGTGGTAGCTATGTTGATGGGAGAAGCCTTCATTGACATAGTGCTGTCTACAGTTGGTTTAAGATTTCACAGTCTTTTTTTCCCTCTGAAGCAATCAATGGTATTAATCAAGAGTGTGGCTTAGTCCACTGTAGGTGTCCAGTCAGATGATTCTTTTTTCTTTTGACTGTCAGTGGGGATGTGTTAATTGAGAGGTGGTATTGTCAATGCTATGAAATATTTTTGAGGTGGAGTCAGCAGAAGAATGCTTCTAGTTCTCCATATGTTAATATGGTATCAGTTCTGTGGTGGGGCAGAAGTTCAGCCCCTGGGAGAGTACAGATAACTCAGCTACAGTTAAAGATAGTCATGATAAATTGATGGTGTTGGGGTGTCGTGTAGTGTCCGTGTAATGGGTCCTGGTGCCTTGGATTCTCCCAGAAGTGGTGGTCTGTGAATTGTAGAGTTGTTGTAGTTGGTTCCACTTCTTGTTTTTGTGTTGGATGGCTGAAATATTGTGTGTTAACTACCTATGCTAAGCAAGCTGTTCCACCTTGTACTCAAGTGTGACACTGAATACCTTTTACCAGTCCCAAAGAAGAGCTCTGTGTTATCGCCGAAGCTGACAGTGGGGGCAGCCAACTTGCAAAGACAGGGAAGTAAGAACATCTGTTTTCTTCCTAATCAATCTTTGTGGATTGGGGACAGGTCTTGCATAACCTACTCTTTTGCTCACTCCTAACTATAAAAAGCTGGCCTTTATTATCTGTATGACACTGATTTTTAAAATGTGGTAAGGGAGGTAAAAAAATATAGGTCTACATACCTATTACATAATATAGTGATGATACAAAAATAATAGATACGATTTTGTCCTTAAAATGGTTTTTTTTCTGAAAAATTAATGTCTAAAACAGTATCTTGAGCTTCTATGTTGATTGACTCTCAGTGCTTTTCATATCGAATGCACTCTGTTTACAAATAAAAAGATTAATTTTTTTAACAGCAAGCATTGCAACCTGGACTCTAACTAAGTCAAGGTGGGTTCTTTCCTTTTTGACCAAGTCTGGCAGGTCAGTGTAGACTTTCTTTGTCACCTCTGCAATATCATTGACTTTGAACAGGTGCAACTGTTTGGAACTTAGTAGACAATCCTACTGGTGATGCAGAATCCAGCTCGCTTTCTCTTCCCTGTGTTGGTTTGTCAGGAGTGAGGAGCAATAACTGATTTTTGTTATTAAAGTCAGCAGATATTACTCTGAATACATGTACGCAGGGAGTGATGAATGAAAATGTACCATTTTTACAAAAGTCATTTTTCAGTGACGAAAAGGCTGCCTGACATCCTGACATGTATTATTCATACGAGTCAGATTGGTTTTACTGAAAGATAATTGTCTGTGAACAATATAATAAAATTTCTTCATACATCAGCTGCCGTTTCCATACAAAGCCAGAACACTGATGTTTGCTCTGGAAATGAACAATAACTTTGGTACTGTGGTTTGTCCCTTGGTGTTAAGTGAAATGAGATGTGGATTTTTCTTTTTAGTGGACGTAGTAGCCCTTTCATAATAGGTCTTTGTGTCCATTCTATCAAATGGAATATACCATTTATACTATGGAGAATTGTCTGATCCAAAAAATTTAAATTGGAGCAGGCAGATTGAAGTGTTTAGCAGACATCGGAGAGGGCTGGGTTTCTTTCCTTCACATATGTGCAAATGGTTTGTTTTTGGAACATAGCAGGGACAGAAGTTTGGAGGCAGAAAATATAGAAGGAAAAGAAGAAAACATTCTTCAATTTGAAGCTGTGCTAACTAGAATATTGTCTGAGAAGAACATGGACGGTATCCAGAACTTGCATGAAAGGTTGATAGATTTCTTTACAGACAGTGTTATGGTATATTGGAATAGTAGTGATTTTAAAATGTAATTTGGGCTTTATGACCCTTTGCATTTTCTTTGAGCTCACGTAGAAGACATTGGTACTGAATTTTCTGATTTAGAAGCTGCTTTGACAATTTTGTATTATGTCCTCCTGGTATTATGTCCCATTGGAGCTGGAAGCAGCTCCCACTATGCAGATAATGAATTAAGGTGTTTCTGTTAAATATGAATAGATCTAACACTGCCAACAACCCACTAGCATTCACAACACAGCTTCCATGCTATCTCATTACTCCTTTATTGTGCAATCCATCAGCTAGTTTACACTCCATTTGAGAGTGATTCAAGCTTTAGATGACATTGAGTTGTAGTTTTGTATTTAATGTGGGCAACAGTTCAACATTTAATAAGACTTTTGAGGTATGATCACTCTGTAGCTTAATGTACAGTTTTATTCTGAAAATAAAAGTCTTTTATAAACCTTAGGAATAGAACTATTTGTACCTAACATAAAATGAGCATTGGGACATAGAATTGTGGACAGATCTGCTGAGAACACTGGAGGCTCATTGGTGAAATAGCAATTGGAAGTTATTGATGGAGATCTGGAACTTGAAAATGGGCTGTGTGAAAAACCTGTAAGAGTAGTAGAATATGCAAAAGTTCAAATCCTAATAAAGTAAGAATTACCACTAGGCATAGTGAATGTTTCTAGTACTTTTAAAATCAGTTTTGAAAAGCAATTACAAATATTGTATTTTTTCAGAATGCCTTGACTCTTTTACTAACCCTTCATGGTAAGCTGTTGGGGGACTGACCTATTAAGCTGACTAGTAGAGCTGGTAAAAAAATTGGGGGAAAAATTGTAAATGCTGTTTTCATAAAAAATAATTTGATACCCAGAATTTTCAAACAATTCTTCTAAATAGGCCTAAAAATACTTTTCATTAATAAACGAAGCCCATGTGTAATCTCAGTTGATTGCTGTGGAAAGGATTATGTACGGTATCATGCCAAGAACGAATAGCAAGAGCAAGCAGGTTATTTGTTTGCAGTACTGTTGTACTATTAACTCTGTTTTAATTTTTGGTGTGGTAAGTCTGAGCCTTGTCCAAAGCCCATTTTAATGAAAGCCTTTCCATTGACTTCACTGGGCTTTGGATCATCCCCATATCGCTGAGCTGAGGCTTGGTAGGGGTTAAAGCTATCCTTTGTTGCATGATGAACTCCAGTCTGGTGGTGGTTCTGGTAATCACAGTATTTCTTACTTTTATAGCATTTCATTTTTTCAAAGTACTGTACAAACATTAATGAATTTACCTCTGAGATAGGAAGGAAAAGAGTACTATCTGCATTTTTATAGATGGGGAAACTGAGACACAAAACATTAATTTCCATGTCCAGAATGCATAGCAAATCTGTGGCAGAGCTGGGATTCTAATTTGGGAGTTCCTAACTCCTAGACTTGCCCAGATCATCCCCTCCAGTGCTGAATCCCCTGGTTAGGGGTGTCTGAAGGAGGAAATCTTCATAAGGATCTTCTCATGTTGTCCTGTTGGGAGAGCAGGAGGGTGCAGGATTTTCTTCCAGCATAAAAGCCCATAGGGTCTTCTTGCAAATCTGGCAGATTCTCCCCAGGTTCCACAGGACATCAGAGCCATCAAGCCAGAGTTGCTGTGCCGCTGTAGTTGCTCTGGTTCCCAGCAGACAGCCCTCTTCTCCTGTCTTCCTGGCATTGTAGCTGGAGGACTGCTCATCCATTATTTAATTTATTATTTGTAATAGATCAGTGCCAAGAGGCCCCAGCTGAGATTAAGGCCTTGATGTACTAGGTGCTAGTAAGACACAAATGTGTAATAGGTTTGTCCATGCCCCAAAGAGTTTACTATAAGTGGACAAGATAAAAAGTGGGAGAAAGGAAAGTAATAGTATTCCCATTTTACAGATGGGGAACTGGGGCTCCGAGAGATTAAATGACTTTCTGAGGTAACACAGGAAGTTTCTGGATGGGCTGAGAATTGAACCCCAGATGCATGCCTTAAACACAAGATTCTTTGTCCTTATTCAGATCACCTAACCATATTGTGTTGTGAATTAGTTAGACCTGGAGAGAGCAGATGATCCACATGTTATCTGATCTACTTATACATTTTACTGTCCCTCCCCAATAAATAGTCACTATATATTAAGACATTGGTTAACTAAGTTAGAGATTCATATGCAAAATCAAATACTTGCAGATATCTTATTGACCTGGGACACCACCTGGAGGACTCTGTATCCATAAAACAAAATAAATATTTTAGTGAAACTTGAATATATTTATGATAGATATAATCTTGTTTCAACCTTACTAATTTACTACTCATTTCCTTTGGAGTATAATTCCAATATTTTTACAAACTTGCTTGTATATAAAAAGCTTTTTGCATCATTATTTAAAAGATGGTATCTCTGAGCCCAGCAAAATGAATACATTTTCCTTTGAACTGTCTTGTAAACACTATGCATTATTGATCACAATAAACTGAAAAGTGGTTGTCTAAAGTGTGAAGTTTGCACCATTTTGTAGTATGTCATGCTCCTTCCTGAAGTAAAGGGCATGTTGAATGCCTGCTTACTTTATGTAACATGTCAACAAAGAGGTGACATTGTTCAAGTAAACTGTGCCATGACATCCGGAGTTAATTACAAAAGTAAAAAACAAAACAGGTATGTAATGTTCCTTTCACTTAGCTGATGTACATGCCACAAAATATTGCAATCTCTAAGACAGAATTCCTCAACATCTGAAATGTCAGTATATTAATCAAATTATTGGGGTTTTTAAATGTACAGGATTCTGAATTCCATGTTCATAATGAGTAGTATTTGGGTCCTTGGAACTATTTGCAAAGGAGAAGGTTCTACTTTGTGAATAAGGATGGCAGTATTTGACCTTTTGTATTTAAATGTGCCCTAATTATTTAATACTGAAAGCTTAGCTAAGTTAATGCTGAAAAATTTGCTAAGTTAACTGAGTTATGGAAGAAAAGGAAAACTAGAAGAAAATCTAGTTGGCATGCTTGTTTCCGAATGTTGGAAGACAGTGTTAGTGGAGGATTTAAGGATTAAGGGAAATCCAGTAAAAAATAGAGAAAAAAATTTCAACCTTACATCAGCCGTACAAATTGCTGCTGCAACAAGCATCTGAGGGGTGTGAAGTCTCCTCGGTGTAGGTCAGCATCTCATAATTAAAAAAATATTTTTCTTGATAATAAACTTTACATTATTCCATTTTAATTTCATCCCATTACTTGCAAAATGTTCAGTTTAAGCACTTGTCCTTCAAATGAACATGCATTTAGTCTGGTAAATATAAAACTTTCCACTGCCAGAGTTATTACATTATCTCTCATAAATAAATCAGTGTTCCTCAACAGCCAGTCCATAGATTGGTTCCAGTCCCTGAAATTTCCCTTACACAATTTAGGAAGGCAGCAAGCCAGTCCCTGATATCAAAAAAAGGTTGAGAAACAGTGTCATAAATGAGTGTTACTGTTGTTATAATTACTTCTAAAGTAATCTTTTGTAATGATCACCTGGTCTTAATAGAGCCAGTTGATTTTCTTGCATTCATGGTTAGTGAATATTAGTTAGCAATAAAAATCTCAGGTTCCTTTGATTTTTATTTCTCTTCCAATTTAGAACGAAAAATACTTTTTTTAGCCATTGAAATAAAATAAGACTTTTTCACTTTCCAATTACTTTTTGGCCTGAGTTTTGAAGCTCTGGTTATTTTGCTTCATTTAGCTTTATATTTGGAAATATCTTCAGCCTCCATTTCAACTATTTCTGCCACTTTGATAGCATTATCCACATAGTCAACCTCATTTATGCTTTTTTCCCCTTGCTTTGGATTGTACTGTTTTTTCTCTCTTTTGACAACTTCATCTGACTGTGGAAATGTTCAGCCTAAGCATTTCCTTCCTCCAATTGTAAACTGTATTGACTTTGTAAGTAAAGCTAAAATGTTGGCTTCTTTGCTGAAAAGTTATTTGATCCTTTGAATCAATCACAGATTATCACAGTTATTAAAAGATTTTTTAAAAATACGCTCTTTGAGGAAAAAAAAAAAAGACAAAACTTCTGTTCATTTTCAATCAATCTGATGAAGATTTGGCCATGCATGGAGGTAGGTGTCCCCCTTTGTGTCTGGAGGAGGGTGGGGGTTATCTACCTCTGTGACATCACTTCATCCCAACTAAGCAGAGAATCCATATGAAGGGATGGCCAGGTCACACTCCCCATTCTGGCCACCAGCAGAAAATTTGCCTGAAATTTAGTGCAGCCTGAGCTGTAATTTTGGTCAGAATCTGTTCTGGGGATTCTCCTTCAAAGTGAGTACTGCGCTCATCTGGACGTGGGGGAGACACAGGCAGTACTGTTCCAGTGGAGTTATGCTTCTTAAGGAGCCGGAGGGAGGGACAGAAGAAGAGGGATACTGAGAGAGAGGGCTTGCGTCTCTGATGGAATTGCAAGGTTCAGAGGCCAAATTTTTGGTTGATATGTGGTGTTGCCTTACTCCTCAGTTGAATGATATCAGGATAACTCCATGAAAAGAATCTCACAAAATTTTCCTTCTTCCAGCGCCTCTTCCTGTAGGTTCTTCCACAGGGAAGGGTGATTGTCCCCTTTCCTTTTTGTGGAAGAAAGCATTCCGCTGGATGTGCAGGAATATCAATCAGTGACCCTGCTGCTAAAAGCAATGTGCTTACGATTCCTGAATCCCAATGCACAATATTCAACTCTTATATCTGTATTTAACTACAAACCTGTTTAAGCCACGAAAAGCAAATACAGCTGGGAATGTTTATATGCTATTAAGTTGATGTGAGACCAATTATCCTATAACAGTAATATTCTGATGGGCTCCCATTTTATGATCTCAGGATGTGGGCAGCTTATGAGCATTCCTGAGGGTATTAATGTACTAGGTTTTTCAGATTCTATGAATATGGAGATACTTTTGCCAAGACCAAAAAGGTCTGTAGCGTTAATGCTACTGCTAGAGTAAGTGAGTAATGATCAAATTGAAAAACTACATGTATAACTGCTGATATGTGCAGGTGAGCTATAGAGCTCTGTTATGTTATTGTTTCTATGGATTATTTGTTTTCATTATTCTTGATTATAGTTGAGGGACAGACTAGGTGATACATGAGGCAGTATCAGAGTTCTTAATGAGCAAATTGGCTTTGAATACTCTCTTTGCACTCTGACATAAGGATTTGATTTGTGCTATGCTTGCAAGGATAATATCAATTTGGATCCTCCCCCAAAACTGGATATACTTATTTCTTTTAATCTAATGTATCCAAAGTGTAAACAACAATAGATGGGACAAGGGCTTATTTTCATCTACGCTACACATTGCTCAGTATGGACCAGATTCAGCTCTCATGTATACTGGAGTAATTCCATGTAAATCAGCTAATTGATTCTGGATTTACACTAGTATACTTGAAATAGTGGAATAAGAACCAGGCCTTATGTCTTATAAATGAGAAGAAGTCAGTCACATCAATGGAAGAAGATGCAATAAAAGTATCATTTAAACTTGGCTGGTAGAGATGGCACAGTTGAGGTAGATGATCTTGGGTTTATAGAAGAGCTTGACTTTCTCCCAGAGCTATACACAGAGACTATTAGTTTCCTTTTTCATCAGAGCCCCCTCAGGGCTGTGGCTTCCTATTTAAGGGAAGTCTCAGCTGTAGCTATTGGCTGGGGGAGTTGTCATTGGCCTCTTGCTTCCAGATTTGGGGGCTGGACCTGCTGCTTTTTCCACAAGTTTGGGGATGACAAACCTCATCCTTCTGATGGCACAGTTTGGAGAAAGTACAGGGGAACACTGGGAGGGAGAAATATTTTAGGAAAAGAGGGAATAAAATACTGAAAACAAGAGATGGGAAAGGTGAAAAGAAGCTGCTGCCACTGGTTGGATTGATCACAAACACAAAATTCCAAATTAAAACACCCTTTTCATCTACACCTTGAGGTTTTCCTCTCTCTATCCCAAACTCTACCATGCTGATATTGCAGAGAATTTGGAGAGCATGAAAAATCTCAAAATGAAATTAAAGATGTGAAATCTAGTAAACTGCTGGTCAGCCGCACCATGTTTAACTACGCGGTATATCAATACTGTGTTTACAGATCATATTGATTGTCAAAAAATAAGCTCTCAATTGTGATCATACAGTATTTAAGAATGATGCTGAACAATTAACATACTCTACTTAGCTATAAACATGGGTATTCTAAATAGCTACCTCAGGCACATTTAAATAATTTATGACTGGATAAAATCATTTAAATAATGGAATAACTTCCTTCTTGCCTTCTTTCCATAAATTTTAGTTTAAAGGAAACTCTCAAAATCAGTTATCCCATATTTCATCTTCTTTCCCCCACCTTATAACTGTTGGTGAAGTTCCTCACATGATGGCTAGAGCTGTATGTGGTTTTTATCTGAACGTGATGATTCACCAAAATCAAAAGGCTGCTCAGAGAAGGTTCAATTTCAATGATGTTCTGACAGGACTGAAACAGGGTTTCGATGGGACTCTTCTGGCAACGGTTTTTTGGTTGCCAGTTTAGCAGACCATTAGAAGATCTTCCTGTAGAGGAAGGAATGGAGAGTGGCCATTGGCAGCTTGGGATTGTTGGCAGCTAGTGGAAATTGGAGCAAGCTAATTTATTTCAGTGAATACCCTGTCCAGTTCCAGGATCAGGGGAGTTCAAAGATGACTTAAAAGCCACCTTTTCACCCCTAATCCCCTCCTCCCCCCAAATTCAAGTTGCATCAAGAGGCTTCAGTCAGGAACTGGGTCATTGTTAAGCCCTACCAAATTCATGGCTGTGAAAAACGCATAATGGACCATGAAATCTGATTTACCCCATGAAATCTAGCTATTGTAGGGGAGACAAGATTTTACAGAGCTGGGTGGCTGGAGAGCAGCAGCTGCTGGCTGGGAGCTCAGCTCTGAAGGCGGCGACACCGCCAGGAATGGTGCAGAGGTGAGGATGGCATGGTATGCGAGGGGGTTATCACCTTTTTGGGGGGCCAGCTCTGGCCTTACAGGTGGGCAAGTGAGGAATTGTCCTAGGCCCTGTGGTCAGGGGGATGCTGTGGTCACCCCCCCACACGCACGCAGCCAGCCCAAGGCCCCTTTAGCTCCTGAGCAGTAGGCCTGGAGCTGGGAAGGGCAGGGCTGGCCGCCCCAGCCAGGGGTTCCTGCTGTGCACTGGGCTCCTGCTGCTAGTGCTGCAGAGGCTGGGGAGACACAGGACTTCCTCTTTTCCACACGGGCTGCTCACAGGGTTGAATCAGACCCATCTCCGGGAACCTCCTCCGGCCACAGGAAGCTCCGTGGCTGCTGGCTGGGAGCCCAGCTCAGAAGGCTGTGCCACCGTCAGCAGCACAGAAGTGAGCGTGGCCTGGTATGGTATTACCACTCTTTCTTCTGCGCTGCTGGTGGCGGCGCTGCTCTCAGAACTAGGTGCCCAGCCAGCAGCTGGCCGCTTGCCCCTGAAGGCAGCAGTGCAGAAGTAAGTGTGGCAATACTGTAACCCTGTACAATAGCCTCACTACCCTCCTGTGACCCCTTTTTTTGGTTGGGACCCCCACCCAATTTTATTTGTTTAAATGTTTAAAATCCTATGACTGTGAAATTGACCAAAATGGACCTGGAATTTGTCATTGTATTCAAGTAAACAACTTGAATAAGACCTGGACTATCTGGTCCTTTGTATTATCAGGGCAGATCTTTTTCTGTTTACTGTATTTTGTATTGTACAATAACTGTCAATTACAAGGAAAATACTGTACATACTAAAGAAGTATTTTCTCTTTATTTGACTTAAAGGGGAAAAGGACAAGTCAGTGGAGACTAGAGTGAAGTGCAAAGAAGTGAAAGAACAGAATAGAGAAATAATTCATATTTTTAATTTTTCTGAGATCAACAGAGAAGTATTATAGTTTTAAATACGTTGAAACCAAAAAATATTTTCTTGTGAAGAACATTTAGTGGTGCAGTATACAAAATGCAGTGTACAAATACTTCTTTAGTGCATGTGGAAAATTATTGGTGTTGTTTTGAAGAGCAAGCTTAGAATTTGCTTGGCAAATTCTCCAGAAGTTGCCATCTGATTACATAAAAAAGTTCACAAACAGCATTTTTTTTTGAACTCAACAATATCAGATTCATTAATATTCTTATTTCTAGTGAATGCAACTAGCTTGTTTTCACAAAGTCCTGGTATCTTCCAGTTCTATATTAGAATGAAATCTGTCACATCATTTCATATCACTTTCCAGGATCTTGAATCATGGCATCTAGACTTGCTATATTCTGTAGAGAAAGAAGTGGACAAAAAGGTACAATGTGAAATGCATAGCAATTAAAATTTTGCAGCACCACTATTTGTGGCAACGTTTTCTGCCTTAGTTAACTATTTATTGATGTTATGTTTGTTTGACACTATCTCTTTCCAAAAGCCATGTAATTTTCTGCATTGGAGCCTAGAATCTGTGTTTGTGATTGCAGAGATTTGTTTTTCATTGCATTTGATGAGAAGTGTTTGCATGCTGTGGTTTGCTTTCTGAACTTGCTGGATTCTGTTGAAAACAGAAATATCCTTTTTATTATTCCCCTGCACCCCAGTTGTAATTTATGAAGACAAAGATGTTGCACTGTTTAGGGTTGTGCTTTAATATGAATAACCCAAGATTGTGTTCTGGCAGTCTATTATGGAAATCTAGTCAATCCGTTTTTAATTTGTGCCAAATATTCCTGGCTGTTTATGCAGCTTGGAGGAGAATAGAGAAGGACACGCGCACAAGCTAGCTCCTCAGAGGAGCCAGAATGTGAGGCCAGGTAAGGAGCTGTGGAACAGCTGCTCTAGCATGTTTGCAGCTCAGTGCAACATAATTTATAATGCAAAGGTATGGTATGTTTTAAATAATAATGTTGCAGAGGAGAGCTCCTAACATATTTTTGGAAAGGTGTGGATGGGAAGGTCAGGTATTGTGAGATGGCAATATAGCTTGCTGTACAGGAGAGCCCAGAAAGTATGAATGGGCTGTCATGCTTGGGAAATGGCCGACTTGTTCCTGCAGATATCTGTTACCTGTGGCAGCTGGAGGCTGTGACCAGCTGGTGGTCATGTCCCCTGGCTATTGTGCCCCCGGCTCACAGGGCCATGCTTGATTCAGTAGAATACTTAACCATGCACATTAGTGGTTTCCTGAAGAGGCATGAATTTAAGCATGTCTATGCTTTGCTGAGGTTAGCCTATGATGCAGTGGAGGGGTGTGAAACTAGGTGGGATAAGTACTACCTTTATGTATGCTTTATTATATGAGAAGTGAAACATATGGGCCTTTAGCTGAACATCATGAGTGCTGCTTCATTTCTGTTTACATGAATTTGCAGCTGTAATTCCTTTTGGTAGCATTATCATGGCACAGCTTCAAGTACTGTAGTTACTGATAACTTTAATGCAAGGTCACTATATAAGCAGTTGGAAAAGCATGTAGATAGGTTTTTTATATCAAACCAATTAGTGTTCTCTATAGCGGAAAACTGAACAAATGAATATGTTTTACACGTATAGAACTAATTTAGAAAATGTAAATGGACAAAATGGCCAGGAACAAATTCTATCAGTCTTTTATGAGACTGTTGCAAACATTAGATTCACACACTTTTGCACTTCCCTCTTCTCTGGTTTAAACAGCAATTTAAAATTACCATATTTCTGTGTCTCGTTGGTGTCTGTCTGCATCATCAGAGAAGTCAGCATATTTTTAGTTTGGCTTCTCATTTCCAGAGTATAAAACAGTCTTTCTGCATATCCTATATTAACAGTTTCAACGTAACTTGCTCCTTTGTGCTAGACAACTAGTTGTTCTTCCTCCTATTGCTGCTTTTGGAGTTGTGTTCTTTTCATATATACCAAAAGATTCCTCTTGTGCTGAGAAAAATCCAGGATGGAGAATGTGAATTTGTGTAAATCTGATGTCTACACTAGGCTTTAATGTCAGGAGAAGGATGAAAGATGCGACCACCCTGTTATCAGATTTGCCCGTCACTTTGAGGTATGCTTATTTATTAGGGTCACCTTCCTGGAAGAGGGGGTGTGATTCTATTAGTGTGCTGCTTGTGTTACTTGTGTGTTCATATGGCTACAAGTCCCCTCCCAATGGAGCTATCCTGCAGGACCTAAGGTTTTCAGATTCAAATAAACCCCCCACAGATACACACAACCATTCCAGATTAACTGAGTGCGTCTGAGCAGACCGGGCTATCAGCACTCTCAGCTGACCCCTTATACGTCCCTGAACTCAGCAGGCTGGGTGAGACAGCACTGTCAGCTGTCACCCTCATGTGCCCGTTGCACCGCACCAGAATGGAGCACACTTATGAGCAGGCTGGGTCCAAACAGCATTTTTCAGCTGTTCCCTTATGTGCCCCCTGGACTCAATCATGCTGGGTCAAACAGCACTTTCAGCTGTCACCCTTATGCGCCTCTGGACTCCGTAGGCTAGGCAGAGCAGCACTTTTCAGCTACCCCCTTTATATGCCTCTTCACAACACAATTGTTCTAGCAGTAACCCCCTTGATAAGCAAACCCCATAGGATTTTGGGCACTCCAGGGATCTTTGGCTTAGGTAAAAGAAGCTTTGCTACAGAGCAAGATAGGGAAGCCAAGAACACAAAGGAGTAAATGCATTTAGAGAGAGAGAGAGACTGGCAACCAGCTTGATTACAATAGTTAGTTTAATGGCCAGGTGTATAAAACTTAAGATACTAATAGTGATGCCATACAAGGAGAGAAAAACAATCTAACACTTACAATACAACAAAATTACAGTAGGGGTATTGGAGAAGGCTAGCCCAGGTTTGATTACAAAAGTAGAAAGTTATACCTGGATTAAAGAGAGAGAGAGAGAGAGAATTGGAAAAGATTGGGGAGGGAGGGAGGAGGAGGAATCTCACCGTTCCTTGCAGCTCAGAAGTTCCCAGGAGACAGGCTGTTCAGCTTAGGGTCAGGAACACTTGAGGGAGAGGCAAAACCCACAACAGGATCAGTCAGGAAAGCATTTGGGTCCAGGCATCAGAAGAGGAGAGCAAGAGAGAGATTTGAACTTGGGTAGGAGTATTTTGTAGAACCAGGTTTGTTTGTGGGTAAACAAAGTCTCAATGAAATACCCCAGGGTGGTTTTCTCTATGCTGGACAATAGGAGCTGATCACGCCCAGCTATGGTCAATGTTCCTTGGGGGAGCTCACAATGCAACCAGGCAGATTCAGTGTTTTGCATATCAAAACTAGAATGGTCTGATAACTGCAGAGCTGGATGGGTATAGGTGTGAGTTCATTTACATCAAGAGCAGAGATCTCCCATAATGCAGTGTGTTCCTGCCTTGCCAATCCCAGAGTTCAGTGCGGTACCTGCTTTGAAGCTTGGTTCTCCATTCTTCATGCTAATTCTTGTTCCATCTTCAATGTAAATGAGGCTCCAGTTCTCCATTCAATGTGCTAATTAAGATGCCTCTTTTTACATCTTCTGTGTAGCTGAGGCATGGGGAGTTGTCTTAATCCTATCACCCTTGTTGGGAGGGTTTTAGGTGTGTCTCCCACAGCCTTTTCATAGCTTTTGTTTCTGGTTCAAGCAGAGGCTGGGGGGCATTCAGGTGAGCCAGAGAGAGAATAGGGGTTTTTCACCCTGGTTCCTTAAGAACACAGAGCTGCCAGGTAACAACCCCCATAAAAGTATATTTAAATAATGATTCCCAAATTGTATTCACGTTCCTCTGAACTAGAAATGGTGGTCATTGGTATTTTAGATTGTAAACACTTTGGAGCTACAACTGTCATTTACTCTTTGTACAGTGCCTAGCACAATGGAGCCTCATTGTTTTGCTTATTTTTCTTTGTATATATGAAATTAATGCTTATCTCTGTAGCATTATGTCTCGTGGATACTTTAAAGTATCCTTTAAAATTGTTTCTTCACCATGTTTTTCTGTGCCAGAAAAGCATTGAGATTTTTCAGATTCTAGCAATTAAGGATATAATTATGTAGCTAGGATTTAAGACAGAGAGAGCAACTATGAAAGATAAAAGAAGTAATCAATTTAAATAAAACATTCAAGGAGCATTTGGCCCTGATTCAGAAAGGTAATTAAGCATGTGCTTAAAGTCGGCCATATGCTAGAACAGTCTCTTTTGCGTCAGTGGGGCTACTCAAATGCTTAAAGTTAGTGATGTCCTTAAGAATATTTGTTGTACTGAGGCCTACTTCCATGTGGAATGGCTTTCAAAATCTTTATTTTTATCAAAAGATTATCTTTTTTAAAAAGCATACAAATGTTATTTTTAATAGAATGTGTTACAAAATGGGATTTAAATTATATGAAATATTTACATAGGTTCAGCTAAGGGAAACATTGCCATTTAAAATTTTTAATAGTGTATTTTTGGCCTGATATCCCATATATTTTGCTTTGGTGTAACTCTGCTAACTTTAACAGAGTTATTCCTGATTTACATTGCTTTAAGTGAGAAGGGTATCTTCCTCATTTTGTTGAAGGACTTTTGATACTATTTCTTAGCTACAAATTCAGTCTCATCCAGAATCCCTACTGATTATTAAAACTACTGTCTCTATAGAATCATAGAATCGTAGGACAGGAAGGCACTAGGGTCATCTAGTCCATTCCCCTGCACTTATGGCAGGACTAAGTATTATCTAGACCATCCCTATCAAGTGTTTGTCTAACCTGCTCTTAAAAATCTCCAGTGAGGAAGTTTCCACAACCTCCCTAGGTAATTTTTTCCAGTGCTTAACTACAATGACAGGAAGCTTTTCCTAATGTCCAACCTAAACCGCCCTTGCTGCAATTTAAACCATTGCTTCTTGTCCTATCCTCAGAGGTGAAGGAAAACAATTTTTCTCCCTCCTCCTTGTAACAACCTTTTATGTACTTGGAAACTATTATCATGCCCCCGTCAGTCTTCTCTTCTCCAGACTAAACAAACCCAATTTTTCAATCTTCCTTCAAAGGTCATGTTTTCTAGACCTTTAATCATTTTTGTTGCTCTTCTCTGGACTTTTTCCAAGTTGAGGCCTAATCAGTGTGGAATAGAGTGGAAGAATTACTTATTGTGTCTTGCTTATAATACTCATAGACTCATAGACTCATAGGTCAGAAGGGACCAATATGATCATCTAGTCTGACCTCCCGCACAAGGCAGGCCACAAAACCCTACCCATACACATTTATAACAACCCCGAACCCATGACCGAGTTGTTGAAATCCTCAAAAATGAGATTTGAAGACCTCAAGCTGCAGGGAATCCACCAGCAAGCGACCCATGCCCCACGCTGCAGAGGAAGGCGAAAAACCTCCGTGGCCCCTGCCAATCCTGCTAATACATCCCAGAATGATGTTTGCTTTTTTATGACTGCCAGATCCCTTTCTGCGGTACTCTTTTCTAGGGAGTCTTTTCCCATTTTGTATGCGTACAACTGATTGTTCCTTCCTAAGTGGAGTACTTTGTATTTGTCCTTAGTAAATTGCATCCAATTTACTTCAGACCATTTCTCCAGTTTGTCCAGATCATTTTGAATTTTAATCCTATCCTCCAAAGCACTTTCAACCCCTCTCAGCTTGGTATCATCCGCAAACTTTATAAGTGTATTCTCTGTGTCATTATCTAAATCATTGATGAAGGTATTGAACAGAGCCAGGCCCAGAACTGATCCCTGTGGGACAGCTACTCCATATGCCCTTCTAGTTTGATTGTGAACTACTGATAACTACTCTCCGGGAATGGTTTTCCAACCAGTCATGCACCTACCTTATAGCACCCACCTCTGACTAGGTTGTATTTTCCTTGTTTGTGTATGAGACGGTCAGGCGAGACAGCATCAAAGCCTTACTAAAGCCTCCCACATATACCGCTTCCCCCCATCCACAAGGTTTGTTACCCAGTCAAAGAAAGCTATTAGGTTGGCTTGTGTGGTAAAGTTAGGCCAGATGGGTTCAAAAGGGTATGCCAGAGCTGATATGTGAGCCCCAGGATGCTAAAAGCCCTTTTCCCTGCAGGCAGAGGGATAGGTTACTCCAGGTCAATTGGAGGCACCTGGACCCAATTAAGAGCCTAATCCAGGTGTACTTAAACCCTGCCTTCCCTAAAGACTGGGGGGAACATAGGAGAAGGAGAGGAAGGAGCAGCTAGACGGTTGTGGCAGTTAGAGGAGGATCACTCAGGGACCAGTAGTAGTGTTTCCCCTATAGCTGGAGAAGCAGAGCAGGAGAGACTGACCCCAGCCTGCAGGAAGGACTGGTGGCTCTCTGAGCCTCCAGGGCTCCACCACGACCCCTGCAGCCCTGGGAGGGGCCCACAGAAAGAGACCTCCCTGGGTCAGATACACGGACTGGGACTACCCGCCCTGCCCTGTGGGGTTGAAGGTCGGCCCTCAGCCTGAAGTAAGGCCTGCACCCCACCGCTCTGTGAGAGAGGTGCTGGGGGGAAGGGAAAAGCCAAGAAGCTCGTCCGGCTTGGGGTGGAATTACCTCAGACCCCTGGCCAGAAGAGACTGGCCGGCCGGTGAGACCCAAGAGGGGACTTGATTTGCCACCTTGACATGGTATGTTCTTGACAATTTCATGCAGACTGTTACTTATCACCCTATTATCTTCTAGGTGTTTGCAAACTGATTGCTTAATTATTTGCTCCATTGTCTTTCTGGGTACTGAAGTTAAGATGACTGGTCTATAATCCCCTGGTTGTCCTTATTTCCCTTTTAATAGATTAGCATTATACTTGCTCTCTTCCAGTGCTCTTGAATCTCTCCCGTCTTCCATGACTTTTCAAAGATAATTGCTAATGGCTCAGACATCTCCTCAGTCAGCTCCTTGAGTATACTAGGGAGTATTTCATCAAGCCCTGATGACTTGAAGGCATCTAAGTAATTTTTAACTTTTCCCAATTTTAGCTTCAGATGCTCCCGTTTTCACTGGCATTCACTATGTTAGATGTCCAATTGCCACTAACCTTTTTGGTGAAAACAAAAAATCATTTATCACTTCTGCCATTTCCACATTTTCTGTTATTGTTTTTCCCCTCTCACTGAATAATAGGCCTACCTGTCCTTGGTCTTCCTCTTGCTTCTGATGTATTTGTAGAATGTTTTCTTGTTGCCCTTTATGTCTCTAGCTAGTTTAATCTGTTTTTGTACCTTGGCCTTTCCAATTTTGTCCTTGTATACTTGTGTTATTTGTTTATATTCATCCTTTGTGATGATCCTTTCTGCTTTTTGTAGAACTTTTTTGAGTTTCAGATCATTGAAGATCTCCCAGTTAAGCCAGAGTGGTCTCTTGCCATACTTTCTATCTTTCCTACGCAGTGTAACAGTTTAGTCTTATGCCCTTAATAATGTCTCTTTGAAAAGCTGCCAACTCCCTTGAACTGTTTTTCCCAGTTCTCCCCGGAACTTGCTTCCCATAGGGTCATACCTACCAACTCCCTGAGTTTGCTGAAGTCTGTCTTCTTGAAATCCATTATCTTTATTGTGCTGTTTTCTCTGCTACCTTTCCTTGGAATCATGAACTCTATCATTTCGTGATCACTTTCACCCAAGTTGCCTTCCACTTTCAAATTCTCAAACAGTTCCTCCATATTTGTCAAAATCAAATCTAGAACAGCCTCTCCCCAAGTAGCTTTCTCCACATTTTGAAATAAAAAATGGTCTCCAGTACATTCCAAGAACTTGTTGGATAATATGTGCTCTGTCGTGTTATTTTCCCATAAGATGTCAGGGTAGTGAAAGTCCTGCATCACCACCAAGTTCTGTGCTGTGGATGATTTTGTTAGTTGATTAAAAAATGATGTAATACATACGTTAGAAAGCCCTTTTGTAAAATTTAAATGAACATAAATACCTGGAAATCATTTGTTTTCTTAAACAAGTATGTTTCTGTTGTGCAAACACGCCTCATTATGGCTTACTTTAGCATTATTTTACATTTTTCTTTTTAAGTGTCTTTTTGGTTCATAGTGGTGCCATTTATTGTAGGTAAGTGAGGTGAACTGTATGTTCTTACAGGATCTGACTCATTGGAAAAGGTGACTTGTTTTCTTATAGATATGCTCTTAACTTTTCCCACAGAAATAAAACCTTCCTGGCCCTTTAAGGTCTATATCCATTAAGAACAGAGAGATACATTTTAATAATTCACACATTGAAAGGATAGATAAAATCAGTCAAGTAAACACACTCTATGGTGCAAATTTTGGACACTGTTAGATCCAGGAACAGAAATCCTCTGCTCTACTTTGTACGTGGCATGTCAGACTAGTCATACAACTTCTTTATATTTCAGTTCACCTAACTGAAAAATGGGTGCTATGGCCTACATCACACGGTAGTGGGGGATGTATTCATGTTTGCAAAGCACTCTGGGATCTAATGTGAAGGGGAGAAATAAATGAAAAATGTGATGTCATTATTATTATCGTGGTATTCTCAAGCTCTGGTTCAGTTAACAGGGTGCTGTCCAGTTGGTAGATCTACAGGGTGATGTACTATAAACGTGTATGTTTATTTTCACTTTCCTCCTACTCCCTAAAATGATTGCATTTTTTTTTTAAAAGGCTGGAAAAGTCTTGGAATTTTACTTGTAGTTTTAAGTCGCTCTACAAAAACAAAGCTTGGATACTGGATTCTCAGCGTGGCCCAGTTTCTACCAAGTCTGATTAGTTCTTGGAGCAGGTAGTTATAAACCTCCTCTATTATTATTTCTGTGGGAGCATCCAAAGCCATGAATTGAGACTGGGGCCCCATTTTACCAGGTGCTGTACAAACTACACTGGCACAGTCCTCATCTCAAAAATTTACAATCCAATTTGAAGAATCCTGCTTTTTGAGTGCTCGGAAACCGATGTGGATAAAAGCAAAGCAGTAAGGTTTAATTTTCTCTAGGGTTTTTATATTCTAGAAGAGTGTAGTCAAAAAAGAATCAAATAATAATATAGTGAATAAATAGCATATAATACAACAACTGCGTTAGGTAAAGTAGCACATGGGGGAGGTTTAAACTTATTGATTGTCACATGTTACCTATTGCCACATATACTTTGGCAGTTTAGTTACATAAAACATTATATAATTAGGTGGCATTGTCTTCATTAAAATGAATTACCAAATATGAAGGTTTAGAATAATTCATAGATTTTTTTTTTTGGTAAAAATTTTTAATTAAACTAGAAACAAAGAACTAAATTAGCAGTGACAAAGCTGCATGGTAACCAGAAAAATTTAATTGGGCAGTGTTTCAGCTTGTGATAATTAATAAAATATGTGAAGCATATTTGTTCTGTAGCCTTTCAAGCTGAAGAAAACAGGAAGCATACATCAGCTGCATTACCTTGAGGTAAGACCAGCAGACGTAACAAGGATTGTGATGGCAGGAGAAGATAACTACTGAATGGTCAAGATGTCTGAAATCAACAAATAAATTGTTCTCACTGTATTGACAGTACAGGCCAGACCCCATTTCCCTGGATGTATGTTATGCCTTTAATGCTGCAAATAATATTTTGTTTAGCCCTTTCCTTCTTATTAGAATTCATGAGTTTAAAGACTGAGTTGTTCAGGGCATTAATAATAGCTCTTCACCTCTAGGTAACTGGTTCAAATCCAGCCATAGCTGGTAGTGACAGACTGTAGTTACCCTCTGACAGCTGCTCAGTGCCCTGTCTTGAAATGAGTTCTTGGTCTCAGTCCAGGTCTCTGTGGACAAGTGCCCGTATTACAGAAAACCAAAACAAAACCCAGTCACCCTTGGCCGTTTTAATGCAAAAGGCAAGGATTGAATGTGCATCTGGAGAGTTAATTATTCTGTCACCCCAAAGGGGATCTTTCCTTTGGCAGCTTGTGGCCAGGCAGCAGTCACACCATTTCGGAGTGCCTCAGTAAGCTTGTGCCTTGAGTTTTACTGACTCTCTAAATCTGTGCACAGCAGCTTTGTAAAGTGAGCAACGTAAGCACATTCTGTGACCACCCCAGTTGGAGCTGGGTTGCGCTTGTCTCGATGAGAAGCTGTTGTTATCTGTGCATCTTAGAACATTTAAAATAAACTAAAATATTTTAGAAAGATATATAAACGGATGTATTAAACATCTTACTTGTGGAAAGACTAATGAGTTTGCTTGAATACAGCCCCTTTGGTACTGGAGACCACAAAGTTGTCTTGCCTCGGTAAACCATGTTATTTATGGGCACAATTTAAAAATCAGTTTTTAGGATGGAATATCGGTTCACTAGGCATGTAAGTAATAGCCACCTCTGTTCTATGCAGGCAACAAATATACCTCACCTATCCTTTCTCTTAATGATTTATTTTATGGAAGCAATAGTTTCATGTGGACTTTTATAGTATTCCCTCTGCTCAGTAAAGTAATGCTTAGCGTCTGAGTTAAATCCATAAAGAAAAAAATAATAACGTTAAGGTTAGGTCTCTGGTTTGCAAATAAAGCATTGAAAATGGATGAACCAATGTAATGTTACCTTTCTGTATCTACAAACAGCCTAACTCGATAACTCTGCGTGGTTACTTGCCCTCAAGTATCTTAATGGTCTGTTGAATCAGAAACCTAAAAGGTCAGAAATGAAGTGTTAACATTTTAACTATTTCCCTGCTGATGAATCCAGCTAATGTGCATATTGCACAATTCCAGTTTGCCTCCCACACCTCCCTGTGCAAAAAGCCCCTACTGTCCCTGTTCCCACTCCAGCTGTCAAAGCCCCAGCTTCCCTATCCCTCATAACAATGTGCATAATGCAACCATGTGTGATCAATATAAAAATCTGCAGTGCTCTGAAAGTATGGTTTAGCAATGCCTTGCAAGTTTAGTATAGCGTGAATTTAATATTAGAACTACACAAGGACTACTGTATTGACTTTTTTTTTTCAGAACTAATTAATTAAACCTGTGCTGTTTGTTGCTTTCTGTGCAGTCAACCATGCTCTTTTTCTTGAAATCCTGTCCTCTCTTGGCTTCTATGATGATGCCTTTTCTGGTTCTCCTTTTACCACTTAATGGCTCTTTCAGCATGTCCTTTGCAGGATCTCCTCAACTTCCCCATCTTTTGTGGAGGTTTCACAGGGCTCTTTCCTTCATCTCCTCCTCTTGTGACACCTTAGGTCTGGGTAATCTCATCCACAAATATAAATTCCTCTACTGATCTCTAAAATGATGACTCTCAAATCTCTCTCTCTCCTACAGACCTGTCTCCCTCTGTCCAAACTGAAACCCCACCCTGTTTCTCTCTTTTACACCTCCTCGTAGCAGTCCACCCATCAGCTCTAGTTGTGACATAGCTAAAACAGATACCTCCTTCCTCAATCACTATAGACAACACCACCATCCTGCTTGTCACTCAGGCAGTTTTGGAGAATGTCTGTTGCCACGAATCTCCCATTTTTTACTTAACACTACTCAGTCTTTACTACAGGTTACCTGGAAACAACTAGAGCTGTTCAAAATTCTTTTGCTGGAAAATACTGTTTCATGAAAATCCAACATTCTATGGCAACATGTCAATTTTGACAATTTTGCGTTTGATAAGGTTAACATTTTGATTATTTTTATTTTAAAAACATTTTGTTTTGAAATTTTATATATATTTTTAAAGTCAAAATCCAAACATTTCAGTTTTGTCAAAATAGAGCATTTTGACTGACCCAATGTGAACTTTTTTTAAAATAAACTTTGCTGGAAATTTTAAAAATTTTGGCTTTTGTTCTCTGACTCAGAATGAAAACAAATGTGAAAATGTCAGAATTATCCTATGGGATGGAAATTCTGAGTTCCAATAATCTCTTCAAAAAATGTATTTCTCCCCATCCCTGGCATTCAATCATTACACAAGTATGTCAAATGATCCAAAAGTTGCACATACAGAGCTCTCGGAATGGTGTTTGAAACAAATCTTTGTCTTTTGTATAAACTGTATAGCTGTATGATCTGTGGATGTCTGTGGGTTTGCAGGGCTCTAGACATTGAGTTTTGAGCACAGGCTAAAGGTAATATTACTTTTAGTGCACTAAAAACATCCCAAATGTATACTGTATGTATCTTAGAGAAATAATTTTTTGAAAGTCCATTTCAAAAGTCCATTTGTGGGCACTGCCTCAAAACTACTTAAATTTTGCATGAAGATGTGCACTTTTTATCCACCAAAAAGCTAAAATTCTGCAGTGGTTTTTATATGAGCATACATAAATCACACCCCCTTAGTGAGTTACCATTACCTTGTGTTTTCTTAAGACGCTTTACTAGGTTTAAATTTTCCTGATTCCTGATTGTGGTTTCATAGGATTTAAAAAGTGAAATTGTTGCAACAATCTCTTTAGCCATTCGAAGCACTGTTGCTAGGTCCTGTAGTTTGTGCTGTATAAAATGAATGACATTTACACAGTTCTGTTAAGTAGAAAGGCTATCTTCTGTCCTTGCTTACAGTGGTAAGGGAGGGAAGATTCTGGCCCAAAGTTCTTTTTTTCCACAGTTTATTTTGAAATGAAATCATCAATCCCTAGAGGTTTCTGTGAATTTGTTTTTAGGCTAATATTACTGCCCAGTGGTTAGGACAGTAGTCTGGGACCTAGAGCATGGACTTGAACCGCCACAGACTTCCCGTGTAATCTTGGGCAACTCACTTAGGCGCTCTGTGCCTCAGTTTCCCCCATCTGTAAAATGAGGATAACAGCACTGCCCTACCTCACAGGGGTGTTGTGAGGATAAATCTATTAAAGACTGCAAGGCTCTGAGTACTGTGATAGTGAGTCCTATATAAATACTGGGGTTGTAATTGTGTGTGTGTGTGTGTGTGTGTGTGTTGATTAAACAAAGGATGGCAATCACTGGAAAATATATTGGATTTGGAATATCATTTTGGATTCTGTTTTTTAGCAATAAAAATTATGGAATTCTAGCTGCAAATAATTTTTTTAATATTATAGGGTTTTTTTAGCTTGAAATACAGTATGACTAGAGATTCTTCCTAGCCTTATCTACTCACAGTGGGTGAAATTCATCTTCTTCACAGAAAGCCATTTGTGCTGTTTACACTTTGTCTCTGCAGGGTTTTAGGGAAGTGTTAGAAAATCATTTCCACGATCCCATGAGCAGGCTGCAGAGGTAGGGTTTCTAGAGCACTGGATCCATGTATTTGTGCTATGGTGCAATCCCAGCCCGGCCTAAACTCTTTGCACGTCCTCTTACAAGACAGTCAATTTGAGGTCTGGCTGGAGCGTCACCCCCAAGTTAGCAACCACTGCCCTGCACACACAATACCAGTAACCCTCATCAGAAGCATTAAAGGTTGTGAGGGCGCTTGGGTTGGCTTTTTGTACCATGTGTGAGTTTCATAAAGTGTAAGAGCTTTTTCAACTCTATTGAGAGGTCCTGGAGAAAACTTTTTGTCATCTTCTGGGTTAGAGAGCTGTTTCTCTCTAGCCTGTTGTGAAGGAGGGTGACAGGACCTGCTCAGATCTCTTTGTAGTCTCTTAAAGTCAAGTTTATAAACTACAGTCATATGTAGAATGGCTCTACCAAAACTGCTAGTACAAGATGTAGCTGACTAGATTTTGTAACAGTTATTGTTAAGTAATTAGAAAATAAAAAGCCCTTTGGCAGTTGATTATTTTTCTAATATCAATTTACTCCAAGTAAATATGTCATTCTAAATTATCATCCATATGACTAGGGGGAAAAGCGCAGCAGCAACAACGGAATACACTTTTTGGTTTTCCAGTATTTATCCAACAGTATTTTAGTTAATGAGAAAACAGAATAAGCTAGCTATCTTCTAGGCACAATTCTAATTTTCTATATGATTAATTAATTGCAGTGGGGTCTGTATGTACTAACATTATGCAGCCACGTGTATGCCTAAAGATTTCCTCATGATTCAAGTTTTTACTCTGATCACCAAATAAAATAAGGATTATTTCCAGCTTCTTGGCCTCTTTGCTGAGCTCGAGCATACTCGTACTCTCATTGTACTGTAGGCAGTGAGAGTCTTGCCACTGTCATCTTTGGGAGCAGGATTGAGACTCAGATTTAATACCAGTTTGACATCTTACATGTCCTCTGTCTGGAAACTATGGTCCAATTCCAGCTTGACCTAAACTCATTCCACATCCTCTTACATGCTATGTTAATCAATTTCTATATGAAATTTCTAACTATTTGTCTACATTTAAGCATCTAAAATTGGAAGCATCCCAATTTAGAGGCCACCTTAGACATTTTACCATTTAGAAGACCCTAAGGTCTGAGGGGAGTGTAAGAGAATCAGGTTTAGAATTCAGGGGTTCCTAATTCCCAGTTTCATACCCAAGTCACATGCATAAAGAAATCAAGAAAGAGAACTTCCTTTTGGTTTCTTGGCTTGCAACAAATGCACTATAACATAAATGAAATATATATATGTATATAAACATTTTAATGAAGTTCCCCTGATAATAGGAACTGTTAGTATTTAATAAATTAACCTTACTATTTGACTTCATTTTTTGTTCTACATTTGTTTGAGAGATATGGGACATTAAGGGGGACACTATGCTATAAAATTTATTAAAACTGAAAGTATTCCTAAAATCGAAATAGCTTCTTTCTGTTTTGCTTTTTTAATTTTTCTGTTGTCATTGTCCAAGATAAGAGTAGTCATTTTTACTTTCAGGTTTTTATGCACTAGCACAATGCTGCAATGTCTGATTATACACACTACAGAGCAATATTTATTTTTAAAAATTTGTTCCATTTAAATTAAAGAAGAAAATCAAATTGTTGTTGCTCCTAGGTTTTGCAAAACCTTGGAACAAACTAAGTTTTTTTTTTTTAAATTACTGTGTTAGATCAGACAATGCCCTTTAAAATTCTAAGTCCTTGTTTTGCAATTTAAAAATAGAGATAGATAGGTGCCCAATATAATGTTGAGACTGTATATTAAAAATAGCTTTAAATCTTAAATTATTAATGTTGTCTTGCTACCAGTGATAGACTTTGATAAACATTTTCCAGTAATTTTCAGTAATTACATTTTGCTTCAGGTTCTTTGTTAATGGAATTAACTGAGCTTGCGCAAATATGCTTATCATTAACGGGGAAAAAAAAAAGAATTCTGAGATTACCATGACAGTAAGTAATTTCAGGAGGTTAACATAAGTCTGGGATCGATATAGCAATCCTAAGAGACAGAGAATTTATAACCCAATGTTTGCTATCTGGCAGCTTTCCCTTAAAGGCTTGAAAGCACATCAGTGGCAGATAGAATGATACATGTTTCAGAGATGAAATAATGAAATGAGAATCTGGAATGGATGCACAATCTTGCCTAAAAAAATAAGGGTTTAGAGGATACTTAGTACAGTGGTTTGATAAAAGGTGATGATTATTTTTACCTTTTATTATTACCTTTCATATTTCAATGTACACTTGTTGTATACATCCTTCTATGTGGAAGTGTGTGTGTGAGTTTGTGAAATATGACCCTATCCTTCCTTCAGGTATGTGCAAGAATGGGAAAGAGAATGAACAAGTTACACACAAATAAATATGTCAAAGCCCAAGATATGCTTTTATCATGAGGAAGGAAATGTTGAAAGAAACTGAAATGTTTTGTTCACTGTGGGCAAAAATTGACATTTTTGATACTGATATCATTGATGTTTGACAGTTAATGACTGTGATAGAGCTTTGGAGGGAGAGCACTGTGGATTACTATGCAAGGACAATTCAAGATGAAATTTGGGGATATTCTGGAAAGTCCAGGGGATCTGTCTGTACAGATTCATTGGCCCTGCAATATTCTGTGTGCAGACAGGGCCAGTGCAAGAGTAGTAGGCATCCTAGCTGAACCTCCAGCTTTGCGCCGCTCCCTCCCTCACAATTAACTTTTGAAAATGAATATTGTGCATTAGTATGAATAAAAATTTATATTTAGATTTATTTTACATGAAAAAAGAGATTATTATGATACTGACTGTACATTCTCATTGTTCTACACTTTTCACAGGATATATACGAGAAGAAATGCACATTATAATGTGTTCTATGGCCCACATGATATAATACTACGTGTTCCTGCAACAAAGTTGTTCTTTAGAATTGAACTTTCCATGCTTTCAGTTTAGCAAACGTAGAAACAAGTTCCTTCAGGTCAATGTTTTGTGCAGTTTCATGTTCTATTGACAAGGTGGATAGTC
Organism: Mesoclemmys tuberculata; assembly: GCA_007922155.1. Taxonomy (NCBI): domain Eukaryota; kingdom Metazoa; phylum Chordata; order Testudines; family Chelidae; genus Mesoclemmys; species Mesoclemmys tuberculata. The sequence goes on along the minus strand of ML675603.1, from coordinate 74,287,265 downwards.
CAAGTCTTTTTTGCGTCATTGAGGAACAAATGTATGTTTTGATCAAATTTAGCATGGAAAAACCTCGCTCACCACTGGCCACAGAAATAAGGAGGGTCAAGAAGATGCAGAGAGCAATAAATGTCTGGGGCACTATCAGCTTATTTTTGCGTACAAAGCTCAATACATCTGATGGTGCTGCAAACTTTGGAACTCGTGTTTCAATGGCTCGCAATTCATGCACAAATCTGAAGCATCAATATTTTTGGAGTCCCCATATTTTAAAGCTTGCTTTAGCTTCAAGCAATGTTCTATAATTTGCTTTAATGTTCTATCTGCAAACTGTGAACATCATAGACGAAGCCAAACACAGAATTAATTTGATGCATCTGGGTGAATCTTTCTTTAACCGATTGTATTGCTGTGTCAAAGACTTCAAAATAAAAGTTCACTTTCCTTGGGGCTTTGAATAGGCTCATCGTCTGCTTCACATATGAACAGCTTCCTCTTTTTCCAGAATGGATCGGATCTGGTCCAAAGTATGATGGTATCTCCAAATCCTCAGCAAGTTCATGTGCATCTACCAGTATTTTCTCAAACTCTTCATCATTCCTGCAGTGTACAAGAAACTTTTTGGTTTCTCTCAGTAAATTAATGGCATCATGTATGTCAAATTCCTTTGCCTGAAGTTGTTTGCTATATTGATCTCAAAGAGGATGTCATACCACGAAACAAGAGAAATAACAAACTTGAAACTAGAAATCCCTTTTGCAAGAGCTTGTGCATCTACTTGTGAGGTATTGCCAGACGATCCTATCAGGATAGTGTAATCAGAGATTTAAATTAGTGCATCAAAGGTATTGCCTAGCTGATAGCAAAAAGGCTTCAAGGCATTAATTCAACTTTCCCATCTTGTTTCACTGAATGATTTCACTGTAAGATTAGGCACATGGCACATTAGAACTTCCCAATGATGTGTTGAAGCTGAGAAATACACATAAACACGTTGTACTGGGTCAAAGAAAGACTTTGCCTCCAAGTGACTCTTGACAGCATCATTAACAACAAAATTCAAAGAGCGTGCACTACAAGGAACAAACAAGGCTCATGGATTAATATCCAAAATTCTTCATTGCACACTGCTTTCTTTCCCCTTCATATTGCTTCCATTATTATAGACTTGCCCATGCAAGTTTTCAATAGACAATGACATCTCTTTTAACTGGTGAAGGACAGTGTTCATCATACCAGCAAGAGTTGTCTCTTTTAGTGGCACAAATCCCAAAAAATGTTACTTTATGCAGACAGGCTCACAATTATCAGTGTCTGAAGCTATGCCCACAAAGCGGAGGATCATGGTCATTTGTTCAACTTGGCCTACATCCGTTGTACAATCTAGAATGATTGAAAAGTACTTGGTAGCATGAGCAGATGTTAGGATTTTTTCTTTGATGTTGGATAAGAGCTGAATCAGTTCATTCTGCATATCTTTCCCAAGGTAGTGTACCTGTGTATCATTGTCTTTTATCTTATGGAGTTGCTCATCCATAAGTGGGTCAAACAAAGGTAGATATTTTACAAATTTCAAGAAATTCCCATTAACAGAAGTGTGCAGTTTTCCGTGTGTTACCTCAAAGGCCAGATTTTTGCATACCAAGAACTCTCACTAAAGCAATCAGTCATTCTAAGATTTGCTGCCAATACTTTTCTTCTTGTTTAATTTTCTTTGATAGTTTTCTTGTTTTTTCAGTCGCAGTTCAAGTCCTTTCCACTTTTGAAAATACTCCAAATGTTTACTGCTCCTCTCATGCACTGCTAGAATTGCAGACTTGTTTTTCCAGTCTTTTGAACCTTTATCGGAATGAGATGACACACCAATCGTGTTACTAGTAAACAACTTGCAACAGAAACAAAACGCAAGTCCTTTGGTACAGAATACTGTAGCCACTGACTATTGTCTGTTGTCACTGACACTTGTCTATTGGCAAATTTCCTTTTGTAATGGTTTGTTGTCAATTTTCTTTGATTACCGTCTTTAGGGAAATTGAATTGCTGAACTTGTTCTGGCCCATGTTCCGCCAAGATTTGTTGTGCACAATCAACACATTTGGGCCAAGTAGCAGGGTCACCATAGTTCAAACTGGTGGCATATTCACTTTCACGTCCTTACAAATCTTGATCCTGGTGAACTTCATTTGGTTCGTCTTCTACATTCAGATTATTTCTTCAAATTCTACTTCAAGCTGTGAGACTGTAGACTAAACTGTTGTTTCAGCTTCAGTCTCAGGTTGATCCTTTGAGCTACCTTAATCTTAATGTTGTGGAGTTGGACAAAGATACTATAGAAAGGAACCTTCTGGTTTAGCTTGTTCTCTTTCTTTTTCAGCCTTCCATTACGATATTGTGCCCCAGACAGTGTTTTTCTGTCTTCCATGATGCCACATGAACTGAAACACAGCGAGGAATATAATATGAAATTTTGGGAAAGACTGCATTGTAAATACCTGGAAATCTTATATGTATGTCAGTGTACATGGATCTTAGACCTTTCATTCCCACTGTTGAAGCCTGTTTGTATACTTACATAGTTTTATGAATAGTTCGTTCAGTCTTTTGTCAACCACCGCCCCAATTTTGCTGCTCTCAGGGGCCACCTAATTTGCCTACTGGTTGCACCAGCCCTGGATGCAGAGCATCTTTTTGAACTTGTTTGCTTATGGGTATGTACCTTCCAATTTTCAGTTATTGTGGCAAGAGTTATGATACTCTGTCCAGAAGCTTGCTGGTATCCCAGGCAAAGAATTGTATCTACACAAACATGCATTTATGATCATGCCAGACTGAAAGAAGAAAAAGGAACAGGTCAGTTAAATGACTGTGTAGCCCACACTGTTCTGTTCTGGTTTTCATTCATGCCTTAAAATAGAAACAGTTTTGGACAGGGCCCTGATAATTGCTCACCACAGAGCAGCCTCTGAACAGTGCTACACACACTTACAAAATGTATATAGGTTATTATTATTACAGGGGAGGACTTCGCACCCATTCTGTTAGCAGTTGCTGGAATCTTGCAGCTGGATGCTAAGTAAGCTAGGCTGTTTCACTGAAAATAAGAGGTCAGAATGGTCACTGGAGCAGAGGGAACAAGTGCCCTAACTCAGGGAAATCCCCCTAGTGAGAAAAGTACTGAAGCACGTGTTTAATTTTCATATAGATTACATTTAATGGAAAGCATGTCCTTCAATACTTTCCTGGATATTGGGCCTAGGGATGTCACACACTAATTTAGGAACCTGTAGGCAACCCTGAAACTGAGAAGAATCTTGCCATTTTCATGTTGTTCCTGGTGCTTTGCAAAGCTATGGCCAGCATCAGAGCCAGGCACTGAAGTATCCAAGGGAGAGGATCAAAACAACTCCTAGGGAGGATTAGAAAATCAGAAACTTTCTATTCCCCTTTCACAACAGACAGGAGGCAGAGCTCTTACTTTCAGCAGCCAAATAGGGGAGAGCGGGCTTCTGATTTATCAAGCACAGGCTGTCTGGAAGCAGATATAAAAGGTGTAGCCCATAGGGTGGTCTGTTGAAGAAAGACTAGATGTTTTCTATTTGGTGTTTTGTACACATTGAGCTATCTAGCATTCAGTATAAATTATCCAAACTACTCATAGTGGTGTCCAACCAGCAGAATTTCATTCAATAAAAGATTTACCTCATACACCTTATCTCCCTCTCTCTAATCTACTGAAATGGCAATTTATTCTACTGCTTTCCCAGTGTCTTTGATTTGCTGATTACTCTATGATTTTTAGTATCTAACAAAGTTACAAATTTAAGCTCTCGGGCTCGTCTTTTGAAAGTGTTTACAGGTTTCCTTTGAGGACGAGGACCAATAGGTCAGATGTAGAGTGATCCCTTTGTGAAAAGTGTTCACCCATAAGTGATAGGGTGTTTTTATCTTTTATCATTTTTCTGGGCGAGTTCATTCGACAGTGTAGTGGTGGTTTGGTTTCACCCACATAGTTGTTATTGGGCCATTTGGTGCCCTGGATGAGGTAAACCACATGTTGTAATAGGCATCTGTGGGATCCATGGATCTTGAAAGGTGTGTTGTGGGGAATGTGTTGATCACTGTCGCAGTGGAGATATGTCTGCAGGTTTTGCATCTATTTTTCTGGCCGTATCTGGTGCCACTTTGAGTTGGTGTGTCCTGCTCTGTGAGTCATGAGCTGCTAATGATGAACTTGGAGGGGTTGGAGGATGGGGGTTGTTTGAAGGCTGGAAATGGGGTTTCAGGAAAGATTTCTTTCATGATGGTGTCCCCAGTGAGCATGAACTACATTTGTTTGATGATAACCTCTATTGAGTCCAGTGTGGGGTGGTAGGTGACAACTAGGTTATGCAGTCAGAAGGGGTTTTATTTCTGTATTGAAGCAGAATCTCTTGCGGTATCTATGTGGCCCCTTACATGATGCGATCTACGTCTCTTGTGGCGTGTCCTTGTTTGAAGGTGGTTTTAGGATAAACTTTCCAACACCACCTGTGATAAAGATCTCCAAGAAGTCCCCACCCCACAATTTTCCCAGGAACTTAAGGAGATCATCAAATACTTCCAAATTACTCCAAGAAAACTCTACAAACTCAAATCCCATGAATCCATCCCAGGGACTTCTAGATGCTTTTGAAGATGCATAAACAGGGGAACCCAGACAGACCCATCATATATAGCCATGACATTCTTATCAAGGGAATATTGGAACTCATAGAAACCATCCTCAAACTGTTTATCACACTCCAGGACACCACTGGCTTCATCCACAAACTCCACGATGTTAACAACCTCTTTCAGAACATCACCGTCACCATTATGGATGTCACTTCCCTTTACACCAACATCCCTCATAAAGATGGCATAGCTGCCTAACTACAAGACAATGGACTCACTCAGATATCCATTCCAAGCATATCGCCAAATTAATCCATTTCATCCTCACCCATAATAATTTTATGTTTAACAACAAATGTCGTTGAAGCCATGGGAACAGCTCTGGATACTAGGATGTTGCTGGGAAAACCTTTCCCAGACTGGAAGAAGAGCTTTGTGTGGCTCAAAATCTTCTCTCTCTCACCAACAGAAGTAAAAGATTTACCTCGCCCATCTTGTCTTTCTAATATTCTGGAACCAGTGCAGCTACAACTACATTGTATAGAGAGGGGGACACAGAAAAAAGTTAAAACAAACTTTTTTCATTAATGAAAAAATTACGAATGGCTACAGTATCCAAGATGCTTTTAGAATATGCCCAGACTTTAAAATCCTTACAAACTTTGATTGCATTCTCTACTACTATTAACTTTATTTATTATGTCCCCTCTATGATACTTGGGAATGTAAACTAATACTTGAATAATAGAGAGGCAGTGTGGTCCAACAGCTAGGGCATTGGGCTGGGACTCAAGTAGGGTGACCAGATGTCCCAATTTTATAGAGAGAGCCCCGATGTTCTTATGTAGGCACATATTGCTCCCCACTCCTTGTCCTGATTATTCACACTTGCTGTCTGACCCCTTATATGTCCCTGAGCTCAGCAGACTGGGTTGAACAGCACTTTCCAGCTGCCACCCATATATGCCCCTGGCACTGCACCAGAATAGAGTAAGTCTTGAGCAGGCTGGGTCAAAACAGCATTTTCCAGCTGCCACCCTTATATGCCCCTGGATTTCGCAGGTGGGGTAGAGCAGCATTGCCAAGCTGCTACCCTTATATGCCACAGGTTTAGCACATCACTATCCCCACTCTCACTTGACGAGTGTTCTAGTAATAACCCCCTTGATGAGCAAACCCCACAGGATTTTTGGGCTCTGCTGGGATCTTTAGCTTAGGTAAGAGAAGCGTTGCTGCAGAGCAAGATAGGGAAGCCAAGAACACGAAGGAATAAATGAAGTTTGGAGAGTGTTTGGCAACCGGCTTTATTATAAAAATTTTTATTGCCAGGTATATAAAATGTAGGAAACTAATAGTACAAGGAGAGAAAAACAACCAAACAGTTACAATATTACATGATTTCAGTTGGGGTATTGGGGAAATCTAGCCCAAATTTGATTACAAAAGTCAGGTTTAGAAAGGTTTATACCTGGACTAAGAAAGAGAGAGTGAAAGAGAGAGCGAGCAAATTAAGTCTGAGGGAAAAAGTGGGCGTAATCAGAGAAGAGACGGAGAGTTGGGGTCTTATCACTCAGTGCAGCTTGAACTGGTCAAAGGTTCCCAGGAGACAGGCTGTTCAGCTTAGGGTCCAGAGTGCTTGAGACAGGCAGAGCCCCCAACATGATCAGTCAGGAAAGGTGAAGTCCCAGTGGAAGTGATGCAGCTTCTGGATCCAGATATCAGAACAGAGGTTTGAACTTGAGTAGGGGTTTTTGTAGGGAAGAAACAATGGTTCAGGGGAGAACACTAGATTTGTTTATGGGTAAACGATGATTCAAGGGCATATATGAGAACTATTTTGTTTATGCTGGACGATAGGAACTGATCATTCCTGGCTATTGGCAGCTTCCAGGGAGCTCACAATGCAATCAGGCAGATTCAGTGTTTTGGATATCAGTAAAGGATCTGTGATTAGAACTGGTCTGATAATTGCTGAGCGGGGTGTGTGTAGGTGTGGGTTCATTAACATCTGGAGCAGAGGGGTCTCATCATGCCCTGCTTCGCTGATCCCAGAGTTCAGTGCAGTCCTTCCCTTAAAGCTCGGTTCTCCATTCGGTGTGCTAATAGAGATGTTTCCTTGTTCCATCTTCGATGTAGATGAGGCATGAGAAGTTACTTTAATCCTGTCACCCTTGTCCAGAGGAGTTTAGGCGTGTCTCCCACTGCCTCTTTATTGCTTTTTGTAAGTCTTCCTTCTGATCAGTTCTGGTTCAAGCAGAGGAAGGGGGGGCTCCTTTGTGAGTCAGACAGGCTGGGTACTGTGCCCTGGTTCCCCAAGAACATAAAGCTGACAGGTTGAGTTAACTTGAGTCCATTTTCATAGTGAGCAGCAGATTCAGAGACCCTTCTGCATGGCTGCGCCACTCCTGCTTCTCTGCACAGGGCCACTTTTGGTCTTCCATCTCTTTTGTTTTAAAATAGAGTAATCCATCCCACGGTATTGGAGTTTAGTAGAAGGACTATGTAAATCTTTCAAAAAGGGGTGAATATCACCTTTGGTTAACTTCTGGGCTTTCCTCTGCATTTCAGTACAGAAATAGTTTATTTAAGATTATATCACAAGTTAACGAAAATTTAGGGGAGCTCAGCTGATCTTCTGGGGCAAATTTTAAAACATGCATTATGTGATAGCTGATGTGTGTTCAAATGTTGCTGGTATGTAGAGAGGACCAGTGGAAAGTTGTTCTTTGTTTTAAACTGGGGAAAATAGGAAAGAGAGAGGCAGCTGTGTGAATTAAAAACAAAGAACAAAGATGGTGTTGCTTGTATTTTTAATATTTTATCTTTCTCTGAGTCATCACAAATATTACTTAAACATATAATTTTTATATTATAGACTCAGACTCATAGGTCAGAAGGGACCAATATGATCATCTA
>ML675603.1:74263663-74274705 GCA_007922155.1 Mesoclemmys tuberculata | reverse complement strand
ATAGGACCCCTAATCAGGTAAGCTCCGCCCCCAACTCAGAGCCCAGCACCTCAGGCAATAATATGATTAGACAATTTTGTGAAGCAAGTGCAGTGTTACTTATAAGAAGCAATTCTATTCTCTCAGGTAAAATGCATATTTCAGGTCTGGTTTTCACGTTTTTGATTTACCCATGAGACTAGAATAGTAGATAGGCAGTTTTTAAAAATGCATATTATGTACCTAATAGGCCAGTACTGTTGAATGTATATTATTATATTTCCATAACTTTTGAGCGCATGCTATTGAATATTTAGCATAACTGTACTTTGGACATGTTGCTATAGCAGAAAGCAATGTGGGTTAGTGATGGCTAAGGGAACTCTCAGAATCCCAGTTCCATTTAAAGATTCCATGAGTAGTATTTCATTCAGATTAGGTGGTTTTACATTTTCTGGGACATGTACATCAACTTATCTTTTTCTGTATTTTATTGCTATAATTCTATAAGTAGGGTGTCTAGGAAACATTCTGTTTCTCTTATTCAGACTGAACTGAGGTAAAGCTAAGACTTATCTACACTACAGTACCTGGACTGGTATAGCTATGTTGGCAAAGCCCTGTAACAGAAATGCATGTAAGACGGCAGAAGGCGTTCTGCTGATATTACTGTACCACCTCCCAGTAGAACATAAGGTATGCTAAGGCTACATCTACACTACAGGGGATATACTGACAGAACTATGGTTTTGTAGCTATGCTGCCATCACCTTGTAGTGTAGATGCAGCCTACATCAATGGAAGACGTTTTTCTATGATAGCCAGGTTGACGGAAGCATTCTTCCATTAATCTTGTTGCATCTACGCTGGGCGTTGGGTTGGCATAGCTATGTTGCACAAGGGTGTAGATTTTTCACACCCCTGGGAAATGTAGCTATGTTGATCTAAATTTTAAGAGTAGACTTCGTAGGTGTAATGAAAACACTCTTCTATTGGTAAAGTTGTGTTCATGCAGGAGGTTTTGCCAGAATAACTACGTTGGCTGGGTGCTGAGAATTTTCTCCACACTCCTACCCAGCATAGTTATGCCAGTTAAATTTTGTTGTGCCAACCAAGATTTAGCTTCTGAAATTCATTTTAAATGACTGAGTTGTATGGTCATATAGAAAAATGTTGGCCTTGTTCTTCCTTTTAATACAACATGAACTAATACATATCTTCTTTGGGCTTTATTTTCATTGAAATTTAAGTATTATGTCTTTTCTGTCATATATCTTTCCAAAACTATTAAGACGACCAGTAAAGTGCCATGACAAAGCCATCTTCTGATTGCAGAATATGTTGTTCGAACTAAAGAGATGTAGGGCTTTGATTATAATCTGAAATACATGGGAGTGAATCATCAGGCCTTAGTTTTCTCAATAAAAATAGTACATTTTTCAAAATACGTGACAATGTGAAGTTGCTTATTTCAAATCAGAAATCAAAGTTGCTGCAGATGCACCACTATATACAGCTGCAGTAAATCCACCCCTTTGAGAAGCATAGCCTTTGGTGAAATAACATTTTGCTTTTAAAAAGCTTAATCTAGAACACAGAACAACAATCCAACTGAAAAAGCTTTCCATAGCAAGTCAAACTGAATATAAGAGTGGCAAATCATTAATAGTTTTTGTGAGATACATAGTATGTTGGATGTTAAAAACCTGATGAAACAATCGGGAAACCAACCAAATTATCCCCTTTTTGGCCAGCATGAGTTAATCATACAAGTAATTTGATGTACAACACAAAATAAAGCTAATAAATGCAGGTATACTTAAAAAACATTCCCAATTAACTTTGTGTGTTACATGATTTTTTTAATGGGAAGATCAAGGCCATGTATATTGTGGAATTAAAAAATGAACTGCATATAGAGATTAACAAGCACATGGTAGGCATTAATAGTAAGAATGCAGCTTCCCTACTTGGGCAAACTAGGTCATACCAGAAATGCTAGTGAAGTTAAATTATTCGCTATGCAGGGCATGGAAGTTTTACATGTATATCAACCATCTTGAAATTCTCATATATCACAGAAAGCCATCACATGATGATTTTGGAATTAGTTAACATTTATATGCATGCCCAATATAGTCAGAAAACTAACAACACTACAATGCTAAGCAATGCATCATAAAGTATTGCAAAGACATCACAAAAAGTGACTGTAATACCAAACCAATCAACAACAACAAAATCAACATTTCTGTGAAAAGAGAATGTGATGGAAGAACAGTCAGCCACCAAAGACCCAGAATCCAAAGTCTACAATGCTTTTTTTTTTTTTAGGTGCATTATTTATGTATGTATTTGGGAATTTTGCAGTTTACTTTTGGCTGTCATGGAGTTTAATAAGGTTTTGCTGTTTTAAGGTGTCTGTCACTGTCATCTGGGTCTTTAAGGGAGTTCTGGGTTCTGCCTCCCCTGTGACTAGTTTACCTCTCAGTCCAGGGGTGATGTGATAGGGGCATATATGTGAAAAGACCACAGGCTGACTGCGGAAAATATGGGCAGATTGAGTTCAGTCAGGACAAATGGCCAGTGGAGTAAGACAGCTGTGTGAGCTTTGACCATAGAGAGAGAGATTTTGTTCCCAGGTAGAGAGCCTTAGGAGAGAGCAAGACTGCAGGGAAGAAAGCTTCACCAGGGGAAAGTCTAAGAACTGTGCACCAGCAGGAAGCTAGGTGGAAGATTTCTGGTGTTTTGAACTGCTGAGTTAGGAAAGTAGACTCCCAAAGGGGAGGGTTATTTTGAAGAAGGAAAATTGAGGCCGTGGCAGGGTGTGATGCTGAATTGGGTGAGCTCTGCTCTAGCTTCCCTGCAGGACCTCATATTTAGCCTCTAGTACCCTCTGCACCAGCTGGGTTGTGAGACCTCAACTGTTTCCTTGCTGACACAAGAAAGATCTACCTATCATCATAAGGCAGCGGTAAACATTCTGCATCTTTAGATAGGTTTTTAGCACTTGAGTGTAGGGTGGATCAGTAGAGAAGCCTGGTGCATGGTCATAGAAACACCCTCTCTTCTATATCTTTAAAAGAATAAACTCTCTTTATGAACTCAGTGACTCTTCTGATACAAATATATATGTGTTAGTACTATTTTAATGATCCTTCAATGCAAGAATTAGCTAGAGGTTTATTTCTCTGCAGGATTTATCCTCATTGTGTAGACATCTTATTAATTCTTCACTGATCTGTTAAAACTCCAAGCCTCCTTCCTCTGTTGAGGAGACAATTAATGTTATCAAAACTGTAATTTTTAAGTGAGAAATGATAATGACATTTTGAAATTATCTCGTGACATAACACACGCAAATGTATGAGAAAGGTAGCTAATACAAATTATATAATATATTTCTATTTGCTAAATGTTGGGGAGAATGCATTGCTTGAAATTCTTTTGCTCTGGTAGGAATAAAGTAAGCTCTCCCCACCCTTTTCTATAAATGGTCTCAACTGAAATATTGAAATTCAGAATATCTATTTATACAATGGAATTTGAGGTAAGCAGGAATATTATACACCAGCTTCTAAATGCTGGTAACTGGGTAAATGGAGAGCTTAAGGTTTTAGTACAATTAATTCACCAATTAGTTTGAGCTACTTGAATAGATAAGTAACAGCTGTATCTGCAGTCTTTGAATAATGTGTAGTTGTTGTTTTGCCTAATTGCTATAGAAATAGGAGTTTATGCAACTATGTGCTCATATGGTAACGGCTTAACCATGTTTTGTGAGGTCATACGGTACAGATTGCAAAATACAGTGTAAATGTTAAAACAGTGAAATTTTCAAAAGTTGTTATGCAAATTCTTTTGTCTAGGTGTTATGCATAAAACATACAAATCTTTCTGTGTGCGAGTTGCTCTAGTAATTAGGCATTGGCTTTTAAAGATAGTGAGAGATGCTTGCATGATTATATTTGCAGTCACACTTCTGTTGTATCCTGGTCTAATACTGTGCTCTTTTAGAATATATAGATATATATATAGATATATCATATTTTCACATTCTCCTAGAGCTGAAACATTTCCTTTATGTGAAAACAATGTTGGCTGACTGAGTCTAGAAATTCTGCTATTATTTAAACAATATTTTCCTCTACTTATTTCCATTTTTAATAAATGAAATGCTTTTGTTTTAAAAAAGAATTTTTATTTTGACGTTGAGCCAAGTATCTGAATGGGTAAAATCCATTACTCTGTAACTGATGGAAAATTAATGGGATAATTAACTTCTTACATGGCTTACTGTTGCAGTTGGAAACAAATACATTGATAGTACTTGGACTTTTCTTCTGGCTTCTCATTTTGACAGATCAACTGCAGCATCAATGTTATACCACTAAGTTGAAGTGCTTTAGGGTATAGACTCAGTGCACAGTGAAATTAACTAGACTGCAATTCTAATCAACTTCACTGTGAAACAGCTGCATGTGTGTATGAATACAGTTGATGAACTCTGTTTACCAGTAATGTGCCATCCGGTAAAGATCATAATTTGCAAATTTAGTATTACCAACCCATTTTTGATACTCAAAAATAATGAGTCAGGCCCCCAAAATTATGAGATTACAAAAAATAAATTATTTGCCTTCTGGGTTTTGAGGCTTTAGGGTAGATCACTTTTTCAATTTTTGCTCCATGACCATGGGAACTAGAAACTGTTTTTTAATTAAATCTGAGTATTTTATGTAATCACTTGCATCCAGAAGCTGGGGCTTTAAGCACAATGTCAAATATTGCAAAACTCACAAAAAACTGAGAGTTGGCAACATTATAGAAAACTCGTTGAAATGCTTATGCAGATTAGGATGCCAATAAGAAGTGCCAGGTGTGCCTGATATGTAGGATATTCATAGTTTAATCTGGATTAGATGTGAAGATTAAGTGAAATTCAGCAGTTTTGACTGAGGTTTCATTTTCAGATTTTTGGATTAATTCACATCTAGAAATCAATGCAAAATGTTAAGTGGTGCAAACCTACTTGGATCAAAACCAACATAGTATTTGCAAAACCCATAGAAAGTTAAGCCACTAGGTTTTACACTGTTCTTATGATTAATTATTGCTTCCAGGTTCTGTAATTCCCAGAGAAATCTTAGTTTATCCTACTGAGTATATGTAAAATTAATTACGCCTCTGTGTTTTGACCCTCTTTCTAAGAGTTCAGTTTAATGAAGCTGTCATAAGCAATTATGGATATAGATATGCCACAAAGTAACAGGAAAAGCATTTTATTGCAGGCTGCTTACAGATATTTTACCTCTACTCAATACAAAAGACACCTTTTGATTTCCATTGTGTTCTTTGCCCAGTCCATTCATCTTTAGATAGAATTGGCTGGATATAAGGAAGCAGTTCAAAAGCTATGTGTATTCTAATTTATTGTGCAGAGAGATTTTGTATCTGTTGTAAAGAATAATAGCAGATAGTCCATTACATTGTGTTCTATAAAGGGCTTTACTATTATCACATGGATTCCTAGTTCTTTCTTCAGTAACTCCATTTGTCATGTTCAGAACTGTATATCGTCAATTCATGAAGTTTCAATATATGTGCAGTCAGGTTGTTGATTTCAACCATCTTAAGCACAGTGTATTATTAACTGATGTTGTTGTTTATTTGTATTGCTGATACATTTATGTGCGACAGTCAGGTATCAGGCCCCCATTATTCCAGGCTCTGTACAAACACACAAAAAAACGATACCTCCCCTGAAGAAATTGCAGTCTAAACCCTAATCAAGTACTGAAGAGTTTTATCATTCATTTATTAGGTCAAATACTGCAGCCCTTCCTGAAGCAATGAAGTTGTTGAGCATTTTTCCTGAGTAAGAACTGTCTAAAAACTGGATCAGGGCTTCAAGATATGGTCCATTATTTATTTTATTACATGTATTTATAAAGGACTCGCATCATAGCATATAGGAACCAGTTAATAAACTGGCAGCCATTACTATGGCTGTCTGTTACACTTTTCTCTTTCATCTAACATCAGTCTCTATAGCAGAGTTTGATGTCTCTTAGGTAGCTTTGTACATCTCTTTAACCATAAACTGCTTTCAGGTTGGTTCAAAGTCTTCATGTTTACACTCTTTTTTTTAATTAGAAAACTCACCTTTTCTCTTATACATCTTTATTTTATGGTTACCCTTTGGATGAAATTGCTTCGGGATAATCCAGTTTGTGTGATCTACTCAAGAGTTGCTTTCATCCTGTGCTCAGTGGTTGATCAAATGAGTGATTCACTGGGGGTACATAGTTCAAGAGAGAATGTGATATTCTTAAAGTACATAAAAACAGGACAGAGGCTAATTTTATCGTTGGCATAGTAAATGAGCAGAGGTAATGAAGTCTAGTTACGACAAGATTTGTTGAATTGTAAAATAGTTTGTAAAATGCTTTGTTACATCGTCTTTATTTGGTAAATAGATGTATATTAATGTTCAATAATTGTGAATTATTTAAGAAAATGTTTTCTTCAAACTGTAGGCAAGCCTATCTGTCAGGTTGTCTGGAGAGGCTCGTGACCTTGGGTGCCTGCCTCAGAGCAGACTGTTAAGATGCAGGCCCAAATCCCGAATTGGTACTGTGTTCTATACTTAGATTTTACCAACCAAGTGTTAATTGTAAACTCCTCAAGCACTGTAACATGGAGTCATAAACAGTCCCCTTGAGTACTCTGGTCTATCTCGCCACCCAGGCAACCTTGCATTTGTGATAGATGCTCCCTTACACCAACAATCACAACAATATTCAGGTTACTCCCTGTCCCAAATGACCAGTTAGCTACCCTTTGTCAATTGCACTATAGACCTCATACCAAAGACAACACTTATAGCCAATCCTGTGAGAAACTACATAAAGACTTATTAACTAAGAAAAAGAAATGGAAGTTATTTACAAGGTTAAAGAAGTTAAACATGCACACAAATGAGTTATAGTCGTAGGTTCCAACAGGTAATAGAAGCTGCTGTGATATGCAAGCTTTCTATGTTCTCTAGAGCTTTCCCAAACTAAATAGCTTGGGGATCCCTTTCTTATGCTTAGAAATATTACCTTCTCCAAATTCCAAACAGCATAGTGATTCAGTTCCTTCTAGTCAGGAATTTTTATTCCCTTCCCCCAGAGTTCAAATGAATAGGACAAGTGTTTGCTTCCATTTCTTCTTCATGGGTGTTGGGAATCAACAAAGTCTTGTCCTTTGATGTTTCACAATGGCTCACTTGAGTTCAGTGCAGCTCCTTGCATGCAGGACCAGCACTTTACATTAATTAATGCTGCTTTCTTGTTTGGTGAGTTACATAGTTACAGAGATTTACAGTGCAAACACTCAGTATAACTTAATACCATGGGACTCGGATGTCATGAGTGAAATCAATACATGCAGCATCCTACAAGCATTTCATCAAGTCTAAACACTTACATATTCCTATAAACTTAACATCTGCTTGAACGATACTAACAGACAGGTTAGCCAGACTGGTTTCCAGCTATGCATTTGTCAGTGTTCAGTGAGGCCTACAGTCCATGGCATGAGCTGGCACCTGATCACACATCATCACCTGTTACACTCACTTGTGTCTGTCTAAAAACAATGGGCCTGATGCTAATCTTATTAGCACGTAGATGTAGTGTGACCGCCATGTTTGATGGGGTAAAGCACAAGTGAATGCTGAAGCCAGTTATCTTGGCTCACTGGTTCTCTCCCCTCGCCAGGAGAGATGGTACCTGGGCTGCCA
Organism: Mesoclemmys tuberculata; assembly: GCA_007922155.1. Lineage (NCBI taxonomy): Eukaryota > Metazoa > Chordata > Testudines > Chelidae > Mesoclemmys > Mesoclemmys tuberculata. The sequence goes on along the minus strand of ML675603.1, from coordinate 74,266,937 downwards.
GTGCTGGGAGGGACAGTCCAGCTTAATGCTGCTGCTGGCGGCCACTCCAGCACCAGCTGCTGTAGCGATGTTGCTGCTCCGATGCTGCTGTGGCTGAGGGAATGCCGCATTCTGGGCTCCTGCTGCCCATTCCTGTATCCCCTTCTCTTCTCCTTCCCCTTACTCTCCCCACTGTCTCCTGTCCTATCCCATCGATGGCTCTTCCCCTGACCCCATCCCACCTTCTTGCCCTGCCCACCACGGGCACTCGCTGTTGTACAGAAATTAGGTGGGCACTAGGACCCAGGAGGCAGCATCCAGCTCTGGAGGCAGGGACTGGGGGTGTAGGAAAACAGCTGCCCCCCTTCCCCAGCTGGCCAAGCAGAGCAAGCCCTACAGGGCAGCTTGGAGCTTACAGAAATTGGAGGGGGAGGGGATTCAGGGGAGTGGCACATGATTCCATGTGACACCCACTCACTTCTTGCCTCTGTTTGGGGGAGCAATGCCCCCCCCAAGATCTCCCCAAACTACACCCATATATTTACACCACTGTAAATCCAAAGTCAGAGGAGTTAGATGGGTGTATGTAAGATCAGAACCAGAACCAAATTTTTTTAGTTTCGGTTTACTTAATGTCTTGACAGAAAATACATTTCTCCTTTCCCTTGAAAACTTTCTAGTCTCTGGGTTACAAAACTTTTTTAGGGGGAAAAATCGTATGCAGTAAAGATGCTGGACTGCAAGCCTGATTCTGCTGATTTTTACACAAGTGTAATTGCAAACAGAATATGCTCCCCTATACAGACTTAATTCATTATGCCTCATATGACATAATATGAGAAACTTCTGCCAGTTTTCTTTTAAGTAGAAATAAAGTTCTACTCCAGGAGTCTGAGAATTGATAGGAGGGACTGGCTGTGACATGAATTTCCCTAAAGAGGGTAAATGGTTCCAATTTAGAGCTCTCTCATCGGCACAATAAAACCATGAGAGGCGATAGCTATGTCGTCAGGAGAACGCTGTCCACACCAGTGCTTTTGTCGCTGTAACATATGTCACTCAGGGTGGTTTATTCACACCCCTGAATGACATAAATTATGCCAACATAAGCTGTAGTGTAGACATAGCCTTAATCTGTTAAAAAGGCTACTGGGGATGAGGTTGGATAGGGAAACCTCTCATGGCAATATCCTTTAAAGATATGTCCCAAACCGTTTTGCTGTTTGAATACACCCAAGGTATATTGTGGTGGAAATGTGTTCCTCCTGCTGTTTGTGGTTTTACTAAGGGACTGAAATAATACAGCCCATGCTGTATTTTCCTCCTCAATATTTATACGTTAAGGATGTTTGGAGAAAGAAGGGAGGGATGCCCTGTGTCCATTTTTCACTGTTTACAAGCGTATATAGCTATTATTCTGCATTTCTATTGGTACGACAGCCACATATTTCCATCATCTACAGTATAATACTCCAAATCATCTGTATCAAGGTTGAAAGGAAAGGAGAAGTGTCTTAAATACATTATTTCAGTGTACAATTTTTAAAAGGAGGAAGGGAATGCCTCATGCTGAGGTATACTGTACGTCTTCAATTACTTTGTGTTCTTGGCATCTGTTCTTATCAAGTCAAATTCTTGTGTGGCTGTGTTACTAGGAGAAGGTTATTATCCAATTATGATTTTAATTTCATGTGCTTTAAAGTTAATGTTCCAAGTCTTTGAAGCACATGAGTGTTTTTTTTAGTTCAAATGGAAGTGAAAAAAGTGATAATCTGTCAGTTTTTTAGCAAATTTAATCTATTTTGCTTCACCATGAGTTTATTCTTTCCTTCTTAATGCACCCATTATGTACTGCAGTTACTAGGATTCCAGATAATATAGTATCTTGAAATTCCTAAACATTTGAAAGACACACATTTCGAAGTTATCTACCACCATTGTATCTTGTCTCTGTTGTAAATAGAAGCTGGTATTTGACCTTTTTTCACTGTTTAGTTAACTTTTGCTAGGTGAAAGCAGTATTGCTTTTTATTTACAGTGAATGTGTTTTTAGAACATATGGCATTTTTGTTTCATAGTGTAATAGAGCTTCAAGATATTGCTTGTTAGAGGGCTGGTTAGTTTAGGGGATTCTTAGGGGGCTATGGACCATCACCTCTTAAGTGGTTGATCCAAATGCAGCTCAGCTTGGTAGCTGATTGCAAATTGTTATCTAATGATTGTTTAAAATCTTTTTAAACAAAAAGAATCTTGCTAGTTCAGCTACCTCATGTAATATCCATTCTTTTATCTACACCAGTCTCGCAATGCAAAATGTTATGCCTTATTTCTAATGAACACACTTATAAAGGTCATGGTCACAAGACCACTCTAGTTCCCATAGAAGAACATACAAGATTTCCCAATTTTATATTTGGAAAATGTAATTTGATATACTGTAAGGGTCAGATTTTCCAAAATTTTTAGCACCAACAGCTCCCAGTGTTCACAGTAGGATGTGCTGAGTGCTGGCTTCTTTTGAAAAATCTTATACTAAATGAAATATAGCCCAATAATCTAGATGTAGTTTTAAATGTTTTTCCAGTATTATAAGGAAGCCCAGTGCTGAATCCCTCATGGGATGGAAGTACTTTGTGTTACTCTGCAGAGCCATCTTTAACAGTATGTGAATGCTGACACTTCTGGGGTTGATGTTCTACTGACGTAGGCCAGATGGAAGGATAATACATCTACTTTTGTAAAGCACTTTGAGGACTTTAAATAAACCATGCGAGATATATGTAAAGTATTATTTAATATTTAATATGTCCCATTTTACCCCATATTATATTGTTTGAAATAAAGCTGAGATAAACTCCAGAATATTGCTTGCCAATGGAACTTTACATCTTCCCATCCGGATAATATAGATATAATTAAATAATCTGGTATTTGGTAGAGATTTTTCTTGTAACCTAAAGGAACATTATGAATTAATGATGAACAGTCATTCTCATCATGATATTAATTTTCTGGAATTATAGATGAAAAGTGTCTAAAGCATGTCATATTAATTCTTGTAATTGATCAGACTGCTTCTGCATAGAAGTACATAGCTTAATTTACACCAAGAAAGGGTATTATCAGAACATGTGTGGCAAAAGACAAATTTATTCATGGAAAAAATACATGAAAAAAGTGTGAGGAAAATTTATTTTTACCATTACAGCTGTAAGTGTGCTATCCATTGTTTAAAAATATTATTGGCCCCTATCTCATAGACTCATAGACTCATAGGTCAGAAGGGACCAATATG
>ML675603.1:74149049-74253640 GCA_007922155.1 Mesoclemmys tuberculata | reverse complement strand
CCGCCTCTGTTGAATGCTTGAATGTTGTGTGGTATAGCAAGGGCAGAGGGCACTGGGAAAGTTCTAAAAGGGCGCTATCTAAGTGCTAGAATGCTCCAGGCTTTATTCCCTGTAGACTAGCCAAAGGGTAATTAGGGTCAGCTGACACCAATTAAGGGCCCCCCCAGGTGCCTGATAAAAACCCTCTACTCCTGAGAGGCAAGGTGGGAGTTGAAGGAGTAGGTGTGTGGTGAGCAGAGGAGTGTGTGAAGATTGTGAAGAAGAACAGAGTACAGTGGTGTGTGGAGTTGTGGGGAAGAACAGAACGGAGTACGGCGGTGTGTGGGAGAGAGGTGGAATCCTGAGGAAGGTACTGGGCTCAAGAAGCCAGAAAGACAGAGGGGGAGAAAGTAGCCTAGGGGAAAAGCCTGCAGCTGCAAGTAAGGTGCCAGCTGCACATAGCTGCTACTCAGAGGGCCCCTGGGCTGGGACCCAGAGGAGTGGGCAGGCCCGGGTCTCTACCCCCCTCCCTGGGAAGACGGGGTAACTGGAGACGCCCTGACCCACTAAGAGAGGCAAAAGTGCGAGACCCACTAGGGAGAAGCCGGCCGTTTGCCACAGTTGTTAGATAGTTAGTTATTTTTTAGTTGTAAGTACTTCCTTGTTACTCAGTTTTCCCCATTTGCACGGTTATTTGAACTTTTTACTTTGGGGATATGCCAGGATTCCAAGTCTTTAAACATTGTCTTTCCTACCAGGAGGCTATCCTGGTTATTAATGGACATTTTTGGTGTCTGAAGTCTTTGGGGAATACCCATATTCCCTCCACCCATATTCCTCTGCACTTATTTTAAAACCAGAGCTCATAAAGATAGGAAATAAAGTTCAGGCTCTTCATGATGATGAACCTTAAAATGAGCTTCAGACCAGGATTCTGAGACCCCCCCTCTGCACATCTACCCCAGGATCCCAGTCACCAAGAACATCCCGGCGTAAAGCTGCTGGTACCTCAGCTATCTCAGGATCTCAATCATCGAGAGATGCCAAGGAGAAGATGGTGGTTACTGTAGCTACCTCAAGTCCCCGGTCACTGAAAGAGTCCAGGGCTGAAGCACCCGCATCCTTGCCCATGGTATAGACAGCTTCATACTCTAAGCCAATGGGTACTGACAAGAGGAGCAGGAGTGTTAGGTCTCCATCAAAGGTGTCTCGGTTACCAGATATCTCCGGCCTCAAGAGGAGTGCTGTTGAGGCTCCAGGTGCTTCTGGTACCATGAAGATGTCTAAGGCTGCTTCTAAGATTCATGGCTCTACTAAAAAGAAACCCCTGTACTGAAGACCTCTTCTGCTTCTGGTGGTCACATCCATGCTAGAAGGAGATCAGTGCCATCAGACTCTTCAGTACTTTCTTACCTACTATGGCCCTCTGGATATCTACATCTGAGTCTGTACCTGGTCATATTCATTCCTCGATACTGACTAGCCAGGTACCCGCCAACACGGGCTTGCAATGTTTCTTCAGTGCTGCTGAAGTGCAGGTACTGAAAAGACCTTTTTGTCTCTAATGAACTGGAGTCTGTACTGCTTACTAGTGCCACGCATCTCTGGGCACAAAGATCTTCTTGGTCATCATCCACTGAATATTTGTTGAGATCTTCTGCTTCCCCAACCTCTGCTGTAGAAGAGTACAATGATCACTTCCTTTAGAATATGTGCAGTTGAGCTCACTCTAACTCGTAGCTCTTTGTTCAAGGGTCTCCTGTCTGTTTGGGGAGACATTACTTGCCTCTACATGTAGAAAGAAGGGCGGCATCCTCCATCTTTAACTATCTGGATGACAAATGGTGGCTTCCTCCTATGCTATATTGTCCTCCTCAGTGTCCTTATTGGGACCCATGGGCCCTATACTGTCAGCAATTTCTAAGAGCCTCAAATGCCTTCTTTAGGGAACATAGATATAGGCATTTTCCTGTGCCTTTGCTCCTTCCTCACCAACCAGAGTCTGTAGAAGAGAACCTTGAGGAGCAGGAAGCAGGGGCTGACGAGGAGGTGACACCACATACAAATATCTCATCATCATCATCATCGCCTGACAAGGCTGTAACGCCACCGCTGCCCTCCATGACAGTTGATTTTTGACAATTCCAGGACCTGATGAAGTAAGTTGTGGATATGCTTCAAATTCCTGTTGAGGAAGTCCAGGATTCCCATCATAAACTCCTGGACATTTTACACATCTCAGCTTCGACATGGTTAGCACTTCCAATTAATAAGGCTCTTCTAGAGCCAGCTAAGATGATCCTGCAAACTCCCACCACAGCACAATGCCAAAGGTACCCCATATAATGAGGACTAGAAGAACCTTGATCTTTTCAGTATCAAGAGCTTCTCTTCTGCAACATTATAATTCAGGATAGTGAATCATGAAATGCTCATACCAGCTGAATTCTAACAAATTTAACACTTTGATTGAACATTTACCAGAGAAGCACTGTGAGCAATTCAGAGTCGTCATACAGGAAGACCATCTTCTAGCAAGAACATTATTGCAGGTCTCCTTCCCAATGGGGGTGTCTGCTGCACCAAAGGTGGTCTGGTGGGGTGGGGGCAGGCAGACGCAGACTCACCTGACTCCACTGTGTCCCAGCCCAGACCCTAAAAGTGGTGGAACGCTTCACCAGTGGGTCGGCAAGACTTCAGCCAAAACACCCGACCGGTGCTCCATGACAAGCACAGCCAAACTGGGGTCAGCTATCCTTGGGCTTCTTCCTATCCTTTCACGAGGTGTACCTGAGTCCCAGTCCTCCACCTCCTTGAGTATACAGTCAGTGGTAACCCCAATAGTTCATCAGCGTTGGACATCTCCAGTGATTTTGGTAGTTTGGAGTTGTTGCTGGAATGGCAGGTCTCTCTGATGGGCTCAGGAGCTGGCAGCATGCGGGAGGTGTCTGTCTCCCTCGGCGTCTGCTGCTCAACTCAGGTACCGGGCCTGCTCAACTGATGTGCCGGATACAATTCTGGTTCCCGTCCCATCCCTCTGCTGCTGGTCTGGTGGGCATGGACTTCTGGGTTCTGCCCACCATTGGGGGGATGGCCTCCCTCAGTGTCAATCTCAGAGGGAGGCCACATCTCCCAGCTACATAGGCTGCTTTGGTTGCAGCTGGTACTTCAGCCCAATATGTTTCCATCATGATCGTGAAATGACAACTATCTTGGCTACAGCTGTCAAGCTTCCCTACGGAAGTGCAGAGTACTGTTGAAATTCTATTTGATGGTCACAAATTGTTTGTAGAGACTACACATGACTCCTTTCACACCTTGAAGGACTCAAGGGCCATGTTATGATCCCTTGGGAACTATACGCCTGCAAGCAAGAGAAAGTTTATCACATGTCAGATGGCACATAGATCTTGCCCAGCCCATTTTTCTCTCTTCCATAGGCCACCTGAGCCTCCAGCTAAGCGGCCTTGATATTCGAAGAAGAAGTCAACTACTTCATTCCAACCATCTGTGTCATCCAAGTGCTAGGTTTGATGGCTTTGTCAAGAGTCTAAATCCCTGTTGAGTGGTGGTTCAATGCTACACCACTCCATTTCCCTCCTTTCTTTTGGATACTGCTTCTTTCAATTTCAGACTGATTGGGGTAGCATAACATCTGACTTTTGGAGGTCATAACATGATTATTTCATCCATTTCACCTCCATTCCTCCTTTCAACCCTCCTTCCATCCATTTTTGGGGATCCATCTCATGATCAGTTACTGCTATAGGAAGTCACCTCCCTTCTGTGCTTGGGGCCATAGAACCAGTTCAGCTCAGAGAAAAGGGGCTCTATTCCAAATACTATCTGGTCTCTGAGAAAAATGAGGCATCTCTGGGAGTATCATTTCATGTTACAACTCTGCCAACAGTTAGAGGTGAAGAGGCGTCCTTTCAAAATTGGAAGTCATATCCTTCTAAGAAAAATAGAAAAGAGCATAAACTCTGGCAAGTCAAGTGTAAAATATAGTTAGGCAGGCCAAAAAAGAATTTGAAGAGCAACTAGCAAAAGACACACACTAACAGCAAGATTCTTAAAGTACATCAGAAACAGGAAGCCTGCCAAACAGTTAGTGCGGCTACTGGACAATCAGAGTGCTAAATGAGCACTCAAGGAAGACAATGCCATTGTGGAGAAGTTAAATGAATTCTTTGCAGTGGTCTTCACTACAAAGGATGTGAGAGAGATTCCTGCAACTGAGCTATTCTTTGCAGGTGACAAATCTGAGGAACTGTCCCATGTTAAGGTGTCAATAGAGGCAGTTTTGAAACAGGTTGATAAATTACACAGTAATAAGTCACCAGGACCAGATGATATTTACCCAAATATGAAATTGCAGAACTACTAACTGTTGCATGTAATCTATCCCTTAAATCAACCTCTTTACCAGATGACTGGAGGATAGCTAATGTGACACCAATTTTTAAAAAAAGGCTTCAGAGGCAACTCTGGCAACTACAGGCCAGGAAGCCTAACTTCAGTACCAGGCAAATTGGTTGAAACTGTTGAAAAGAATAAAATAATCAGTCATAGACTAACACAATATGTTGGGGAAGAGTCAACATGGCTTTTGTAAAGGGAAATCATACATCATCAATCTATTAGAATTCTTTGAGGTTGTCACAAGAGTGATCTAGTGGATATAGTGCACTTGGACTTTCAGAAAGCTTTGAGAAGATTCCTCACCAAAGGCTCCTAAGAAAAGTCATGGGATAAAAGGGAAGATCCTTTCATGGATCAGTAATTGGTTAAAAGATAGGAAACAAAGGGTAGGAATAAATGGCCAGTTTTCATAATGGAAAGTAGTAAATAGCAGGATCTCCCAAGATCTATACTGGGACCTGTACTGTTCAACATATTCATAAATGATCAGGAAAAGGGGGTAAACAGTGAGATGGCAAAGTTTGTAGATGACACAAAATTACTCAAGAAAGTGAAGTCCAAAGCGGACTGCAAAGATTTTCAGACTGGGTGACTGGACAACAAAATGGTACATAAAACTCAATGTTAATAAATGCAAAGTAATTCCTGGTAGGAAAAAAATATTCCAATGATACATACAAAAATGATGGGTTCTAAATTAGCTGTTACTACTCAATAAGGAGATCTTGAAGTCAGCTTGGATAGTTCTCTGGAAATATCTGCTCAACATGGAACAGTAGTCAAAAGAGCTAACTGTGTTAGGAACTATTAGAAAAGGGATAGATCAGTGATACTCAGACTGTGGCTCTTGAGCTGCAGGTGGCTCTTTAATGTGTCTCCTGAAGCTCTTTGCAGTATATGATATTAAAAACCTGTGTGATTTAATTATTAACAAATCAGGATGCTTTTATTATGTTATTAACCAATTATAATTGATAAAATAGTACCTTGATCAGTCATTTGGCTCTGAGAAATTTTTAAATGCCACTGTTTAAATCCATGGTAGGCCCACACCTTGAATACTGTGCACGGTTCTGGTTGACCCATCTCAAAAACATATATTAGAATTGGAAACAATACAGAGAACGGCAACAACAATGATAAGGAGTAGGGAACAGCTTCCATATGAAGAGAGATTAAAAAGACTGTTCACTTTAGAAAAGAGATATCTAAATGGGGGTATGGCAAAGGTCTAGAAAATCATGAATGATGTGGAGAAAGAGCATAGGAAAGTGTTATTTTACCCCCTTCACAAGAGCCAGTGGTCACCTAATGAAATTAATAGGCAGTAAGTTTAAAACAAACAGAAGGAAGTACTACTTCATACAGTGCACTCAATCTGTGGAACTTGTTGCCAGGGAATGTTGTGAAGGTCAAAAGCATAATTAGTTTAGAAAAAAAATAAGATAATTTCATGTAGGATGGGTCCATAAGTGGCTTTTAAGCCATATAGTCAGGGACATAACCCCATGTTCTGGGAGTCCCTAAATCTCTGACTGCTAGAAGTTGGGACAGGATGAAAGGGGGATGAAATCATTCAATAATTGCCATGTTCTGTTCATTCCCTCTGAAGCATCTGGCACTGGCCACATGTAGAAGACAGGATACTCGGCTTGATGGCATTGTTTTGACCCCATATGGCCATACTTACAATCTTACGTTTTTATTCAACCTCCTTCTAGAGTGGTGTCTCATTCTACAGAGTTGCAGTCTATTTCCTTGGCATTACTCAAGAATGTTCCAGTTGTTGAATTTTGCAGATATGCAGCGTGGACTTCAATACCATACATACCTTCTCCAACCAACATGCTTTGGTTCACGCTTCTAGATCGATGCTGTAGTTGACATTGTAGTTCTGGCTTCAGTATTAGACATGGATCCAAAGGTCCCTTCTCCCTATGGGGATACTCCTTGGGAGTCATCTTAAGTGGAGCACCCACAGGGATGCTACTCGAAGAAGTTACCCACCTTGTGCAGTAAATTGAGTTCTTTGAGATGTGTGTCCTTATGGGTGACTCCACTGCCCTCCTTCTCCGCTACAGCATTTTCTCTACAAGACTTTGCAGTAAAGAAGGAACTGAAGGCAGTTTGCCTGAACAGCCCAGTGTATCTTCTGTACAGGGCATGAGGATATGTAAGGCTCATGCAGGGACCACACTGGCAGTGCTACCAAGAATGTCCAATGAAACGTGTAGGGGCACATGCACACCTAAAGTAGAGCACCCGTAGAGGGACAGATCTCAAAGAACTCCAGTTGCTGTGAAGGGTGAGTGATCTCTCCTTGTCTCTGCATAGGTTGCAGCAGTAATCTAGTCTGATAATCACATAGAAGTTTTTATACGTAATGCATAGTTCAGATTGGTACAGCCCTCAGTAGTCTCTTCAGTACAAACTGAGATTTAGATTTAGGTCAGAGTTTGTTTTAGGCCAAAGTTTGCCATCTCCAGTCTCTCAGATATTCTTACTAGTGTAAGACAAAACAACTATAGCCTAATCCATTTTACATGTAGCAATGGTTAGAGTGCTAGCATCTTGTGGACTGGTCACCTACCTCCCTTTCTTAACATTGTTGTTATTTAACATTTAGAGAGTGACTTGCTCTGTCGCATAAAACTTCAATACTGACCTCAGAATTATTAAAGCAGAATAATTGTCCAAATGAATTAATTGTGATTTGAAATGGTTGGAAAATGGGTTTTTTCCTATGCAAAATTTTTACAAAGACTAAAAAAGAAGTGTTTTTCATTGAAATTCTCAGTGGAAATTTTGGACTTTGTCAATAAGCCCACAAATAATTTCAGTTATCAGCAATAAAAAACTGAAAATTTTCTGCCCCAAACTTCCTAAAACCAGATAATTTTCAGCTGAAAACTGAATTTTGTTTTCAGTTTTTGAGTTTAATTTTCTGACAAACAACCACATTTTTTCAAGGAACACATACTTCCTGTGAAAATTTCTGTTTAGTCAAAGACCTAATTTTTCATTGAAAAAAGTTTCATTAGAAAGTTTTATACCAATCCTGCTATTGGACAATCGAATGTATTATTGATAAGAGAATATGAGAGCTTATTCAGGATTTTTCATGACAGTAAATTGGATGGTTAAGGTTATATATAGTTTTTTGGTATGTGCTGGAGATGAATGAATGCCTCTTGGTGTGCTGGAATGTGTTGTCAACAGTGTTGTATGGAATGTAAAGGTGTCAAGGATTGCAGAATATTTTTCCCTTTTTGTTTTCATGCTTTCAAGGACTTAGGTGGGTGAGGTGGGTTTTAATGCAGCCATACCTCGCTGTACATATAATTTAGTTATGTTTGTTTAGTGTCAGTTCCAATGGAGCCACATGATTAATTATTTTGCTGGTGGGTCCCCTCACATGCACATTTAGTAATCAGAGGCAAAGAAAAGAATAGCTATAGTTATTCAAGCATCCATGTTTGCAGCAGTGATATATTTAATAAGTGACTGGATGGCAGAATATAGATGTGTTCAGACAAGAGCAGGAAAATAAATATCCTTGTTCTAAACTTTGTCATTGTTCTTGGCATGTGCAACCGTTTCTATGCCACAGTATATAGAACACCTCTCATTAACCAGTGGATCTAACCATTTTTTGCTGAGCAACCCACTCCTTCCCATTCACTTACAAGCAGATGTAATCTTTTAATCATGAATGCTTTTGTAATCTGTCCAACCTTTCTTGTGCATTCCTGCATTAGCCTTTTAGGATCTTGGCATATGTGTAATCTCTTTATTTACTCTCTAGTAATGCCAGGTAACTCTCTTTATTTACTCTCTAGGTAACCTTCTCTTCCTTCTCTTATTACTTTGGATAGAAAACTAAAGTGTAAACTATAATGAATTAAAACTTAAAAAACAAATAAAAATCCCCAGTACCTTAAGGAAATTAATTGCCAGAGGTAAAGCTTTTATTCACTTTAAGCTAAGCTTACTCATCATAAAAACAAAAATACCTCCGACATGCCCATCCAGGTATTACAATAATGTTAGAGTTAGATTTGGTTGTCTCTCAGACTATTTTTCTTAGAAGATTCTTTTTTTTTTAATAAAAGAAACTGACAGAGAAAAGGAATGAATGTACCTGAGGGTGCTAAGACCCTTGAAGGTATGTTGATAGGGGTAATGCAATTCCTCAGAAAAAATACAAGGGTTATGAAAATAATATTAAATTATTTAATACTATGACACTGGGTTTTTGAAAATGTGTTCCCTATCCCTACAAGCTGCTTCCACAGGAGAGAGCCTTGAACCCTGTGGAGCTTTCCACTGACTTTAATAGGGTTTTGCATGAGTGTAAGGGTCTCTTCACATGCATCAGGTTGCAGATTCAGGGCCTTACATGGCCCAGATCTTTGTTATAAACTTAGAATTGTGACACATCAATAAAGGGAAGATAATTGGAGCCATTTTTGAAGACCATTAGAACATTCTTCTGCATCTTTTGTCAAATGTCAATAGTTCCTTTCATTTCAGTAACTTGTAAAGAAAGGGTCAAAACTGGAGCAAAGACAAAAAGAAAATATATTTAACATTCAGAATGTTACGCTTTATATGTTTAGAGCTGTGCAGGTTCTCAAAAAAGTTGTTGAAGCTTAAATCTGAGCTTTTAACAGTTGATCTAATGTTGGCTGAACTTTCTCCTTCAAAAGCTTAGAGGGGAAGAAGTTTGTCATCTTTGATTTTGATGAAGCTAAAGTTTTTTAGGTCATGTCTAAATAATGTGAATGAAAGGCAGAGTGATGAGAGTCTACATGGTTCAGAGGACAATCTTGTGTCAGAGTCTATTCTTTCTGACATTCAGTAAAATGTTGCAAAATACTGTGATACTTCATTGCATTCACCTTATAACCTTCTACCTTTCTCATATATTCTTACTAATATTATGCATATTTGGAAACTGTCATTTTTACTGATATAAGATCCAAGGTGACATAATGATTTCTATCTGCACTTTGTATTTCAGTATTAGTCATTTATCAGTAAGATTGTAACTGAAATGATAAATGTTTTAAAAATACCTTCAACATAGAAAAATTTGAAACTCTTAGATAAGGTGGGTATTGAATTAGTTCTCATTAATTTATTGTTTATTGTAAATTATAATCATAAAAATCTCTTAAGGTTTGCCTGCCTCTTAAAAAAAACCCCATAAAAACTCTGATACACAGACCCTCTTTGCCTACTGATTTAAATAAAGTGGAAGTTTCACTTATATTCTATTCTGAAAGTAGGTTTTGTTAATCTAAAAGAAAATATGATATACATGTTATATTTTAAATTTCAATATGAGCCATAGTCTCAATTTTCTATTGCAAGTATCTTCAGGAACACAGAACAAGTCAGTCTTCACTAGTTCTACAGTATGCCATATTATAATTAACATTCAAATTTTAGTATAGTGGGTTTTTTTTAGATCAATTCATTAGCTATTTATACATAAAAAAAACTTCAAGCACATGAAAAAGATACAGATCTTGATTCACCATTATATGACTCCAGCTTTCTGACTTTGTAGTTCAATTGAAATAATTTATTAAGACTCAAAAAGCCTTTGACAAAGTCCCGCACAAAAAGCAGTTAAAGAGACAGAAGTTATCATGAGGTGAATGGCAAAGTACAGTTATGGATGTGAAACTGGTTCAGTGACTGAAAATAAAGATTAAGAATAGTAAATGATCAATTTTCAATGTGGCTAAAAGTTAACAGAGAGGAGACACAAGGTTCCATGGGAGGACCAGTGTTGTTTAATATATTAAGTAATGCTCTGGAAAAGAGGGAGCAAAATGTGCAGAAGACACTCCATTATTTAGATTAGTCAAGGTCAAAGAAGACAGTGAGGAAACTCAGGGAGACTTAAGTAGGCTAAGTGAATGGGCAACATGGTGGCAGTTGAAATTCAGTGTGAAAAAATGCAAGGCAATGATGTGACGCCTTGCCAGGTCACCCAGAACTCTAAGCCACTGTTATACCGCTCTGCCCCTGCAAGAGTGAGCTTCGCTACTGCTAAGCTGTGTCTCATTTTTCTGACACACCAGCTTGACTGCACAGTCAGCAAACTCCTCAAGACTCGGCCAGTCCAAACCTTGCCTTGCAGATAACAATCAGGAAACGCCAATTCCCTAGTTCCTGAAAGACATCTCTCTGCAGTGTCCAGTCCCTCTCACTGGACACTCACAGAAGTAATTAAGTTCACTACCTCCAAAGGGACAGAGAGCACACATCAGCCTGTTAAATTACTTCACTTCAGTATAACAGCACTGAAACAGTTTTATAATAAAATAAGAGTAAGTTCATTAACAAAGAACATAGGTTTAAGTGATTTCAAGTAAGAGTGAAAGATATGAAAGGTCACAAACAAAACATGCTCTCTAGTGACTAAAACTTAACTAAATTAACTATAAAACCTAATTTTCCAGAGACTTCAACCCCCTTGGCTGAAGGGTCCACCTTTCTTAGATTTCAAGAGCACTGGCCTTTTTTCCGTCAAAGGATGGATGCCAAAATGGCTTTCTGTTTCTGTTTATATTTCCCAAAGTCTTTCAAGAGCCAGGAAGCTTTTCTGGGGGCACAGTCTCCATCCCCTTCTGTGATCATCTCCCTCTCTTACTGGATCGATGGCTATGTTTACCTTGTATGTTAATGTACTTCCATTGTTTCTTGCCTTGACTTGCTCATTTTACACTGGAGACACAGTAAGGGAGGACAAACAATTCTTTTGCCTGGGTCAGGCTGGGCTTATGCTCCGCTTGCCAAACAAATTTTAAGAATGTATGTCCAGAATACATCTGTAATTCTTCGTACATCCCACAACAATATCATTTACAAGCATTTTATATGTTTGCATATGATGCCTTACGTGATACCGAAGGGAGGTGGGGCAATGAGTGTGTCAGACCTGATGTGAGTTATGATATAGTGTGCTCTTTGCTCATTGGCAACGAGGAGTCCCCTGGGTCACAAATGCAGACTGGAAGAAGGAATTTGAATGAATCATACATCCTTCTGAGTTGTAAATTCACTGAGTAACTGGGTTATCTGGGCAGTAACCCCTTGTACCTTGTGAGGGCAGACTCACCCCATTGTGGGTCCCCAGACATCACCCTTATGGATTAAGGGTCAGGCACCATAGCCTTCTGGCTATGGCATGTTCAAGTCCTCCCGAGATGTCAGATTCCAAAACAAAAAAGGGAAAGTGCAAACTTCAGAATGAGGATTGTCCATGGGTTTGGTGGACTAATCTGTTCTAGGCTTGTCTCCAGTTCTTGTTCTTGTTCTTGACTAGTATCTTTTGGTTGGTCCTCTTAGGCTCTCCGCTGGAAACAGGCTTCTCTTGTCAAGGAAGTAGCAGAGCTTTGCTCTTCTTCCTCATCAGCCCTGAACTGGGCTAGGTCTCCCTCTTTTAGCTCCCTTCTTCACGCCTGACATTGGCTTGTAGGTATAGCAGGGTGGGATCAACAGGGTCTACAGACTCTCCGTAACCCTCTTGTTGCCAGTGATCAGTTTTAATCTTCTTAATCCCTCATGACCACTGTGGGGCAGAGAGGCCTGATTAATTTGTGACAACTCAAGAAAAAGGTCTGGCAGGAAAAAGAGCTTAGGACAGGTCAGTGAAGACCTTTGTGCTGCAGTGGTCAGAAAAAGCAACTAGATGTCACTATGCACAGGGAGGGGAGAGAGTAATACTAAAAATCTTACAATTCCGCTATGTAAATCAGGTATCTTCTTACCTAGAATACTGTGTTCATTTCTGATTACTGTGTCACAAAAAAGATATAGTGGAGATAGGTGTCTCTTGTCACCTATGTCTGAACTCTGAACAGCTTTAATATGAAAAGATATTAAAGAGACCAAGCTATTTACTTTAGAGAGGAGACATGATAAAAGTATAGAAAATATTGAATGGCTTTAAGAGGGAGGTCAAGCACTCTTATTTTCTCTTTTATATAATACAAGAACCAAAGGGTATTCAATGAAATTAAAAGGCAGAAAATTTAAACCCAATACAAATACTTCAGCCTATGGAACTTGTCATAAGATATACATGATATCAGGAGCTTAGCAGGATTAAAAAAAAGGGTGGGACATTTATCTGAATAACAAGAATATCCAGAGTTATAATAATAAGGATTTAAAAAAATGACCCAAGAGTTTTTAAAGATATAAAACTTCGTAACATAAAACACCTTCTAATTTGGGGAGATGGGAGGTGAGAGAGTAGGAGGAAATCTTATTGGCATGTTGTTTCATAACCATCTGGCCTAGATGGATAACTGCTCTGATCCTATATGGCAGTTATGTTCACTCACCAGCGCTGCAAATCTAGCTCTTTCACAGACATTAAACCGACTAAAATAAATGAAAATAAAAAGGAAGCAGTGCTAAGATTAGCAAACAGGAAGACACAGTTATCAAAGTGAGAGATTATGAACATATGCATAAGCTTCAAAGTCTCTTCAAGAGAGCATAGAATGCAGCCTTGTGATATTAATAAAGTAGAAATATAAGGTTTTGGTTTATAAGCATTTCAAGAGAAAGGACTTGGGTCAAATATAATTCTGAAATTATGAGTTTTAAGTGCTGGCCAAATGGAGCAGCTATTGAGAAAATTGCCAGTTGCAGTTGACTCTGCAAGACATAAAAACAACAGTTGTAGAAATTCAGCTTTAGAAAGCTAGCAAATATCCAAGGCTGGATGGCACTTGGAAATCCCAGTTGTGAGAGAGCCATTGAGGAATCCACGAAGAATGGAAAAAATATCATGTTTGAATAGCACCAGCATCAGGAACACATCGTGCTATAGGTACAGGCCCACCTGGCACCATCCATAGAGGTAAATATTGTGGTAGGCATGAAAAAAAGAATTATCTTACAGCGATACTGTCGTTATTACAATAAATTGCCATACGAGATACATTGACACCTGTGCAATACAGAGAAGAATTCTTGTGCGTTGAAAGTACCACTACACTTATGTGGGTGTGCGGAACCCAGACACTGCACACCCAGCTCGCATGGGTATAAACAGCAGTGTAGATGGTAAGGTACAGGTTAGGTGAGTCAAGAAGAATGCCCTACATGCTTGAACCCTAGGGTTTATATCCTACATGTCTCTCTGTTACCCAAGCAGTGCCTCCATGGCTACATTTTAGCACTGTAGTGTCCCACTGCCCTCTGCTGCTGGAATCTTTCCCTGCTGCAGCAAAAGGCTCCGGCTGTGAGGATTTTGACTCTGGGAGGTGGAGGGAAAGGCTCCAGCATCTCCCTGTTGCTAGAGCTTTTCCCCACTGCCTTCCCGTTGCCAAGAGCCTTTCCTCTCCACAACCAGATCCTCTCCCTGCTACTTCCCCCCTTCTGGAGCCTTTCACTGCTGCATGTAGCTACACACTACAGTGACAAGTGAGGACACAGCCTGCGTTTCACTCTAGTGTATAGCTATGCATATCCTGACCGGCTGCCTCAAGTGTAGACAGGTGCAATACAGGCAAGAAGCTGCAACACAGTGAAACTCAGGAGACTGACAAAATGTGGTTCCTTAAGTGTGATAGATCTTTTAACGAAGGCTGTTGAGAGTATTACTGAAAAAGCTAAATGGAAACACAGACAAGATTAAATCCATAGTTAATTATCTGGTACCGGGTGAAGTGCAGCAATGTGGTCTGCTGTCTAACTATACTGCTGTGTAGTTAATGAGTATTTTTGCTAACGGTCAAGTTTCCTATTTTGGGAGTGTAAGACTGCAAAGGGAAAGAATACATCTTCCTTTAAAAACAAATAAACTGCACATGTAGAGTAGAATGGCTGCTTGCTTCGGTTTAATGTGATGTGATATAAGCGTTACCCCTCAGAACATCTTCTAAACACTGTTGATGTCCATCAAAGTATCTCAGTTATAATGACTTCCTCTGCTAATGTCCCAACACCAATGTTTACATAGCCAGAGGTGTGCAGTCATTGCCTATATCCAGAATAAGTAGACATGGAAAAATTAGATTTTTATCAGGTAAATGTCAGTAAACATCAATTTCACCATACATGCACACAACCGATAAAATATTTCCTTCAATAATAATTGAAATTTACTAACAGTCAATGTAGGAAAAATGCTGCTTGAGAATGTATTGGAATTTGATTGAGGGATATTTACTTTGTATATTTTTACATGTGATGTTGATAGTTTGTGTTTTTCAACTGTTAAAGCTTTAACTCCTTGAATATCAACACTTACTGTCATTAAAGAATTCTGACACCCCCCCATAATTTCCCACAACTGTAAAAATTTAAATCAATACAAATTGAAAAATGCTTTAAATCCATAATTTTGGGCAACTGTTTGGATTAAAATTGATAAACATCTAAAAAAATTCTTAAAAATACACATCAATATTATCAATCAAAATGATAAAAAATTGAATTCTCCCAATTCTAAATACAAGTTACATTGCTATGCTAGAGTGAGAGAGAAGATGGGGTAATGAAAAATATCTAGAGGATTCCTATTGAAGGCCATTTCTCTTTGACACATACTCACTGTAGTCGATTGCTAGGGCCTGAGAGGCAGCAGGAGGTTGTATGTTTCAGTACTTAGGAAGGCATTGCATCCACTTGAGTTGTCTCTCAAAAACATACTTTTAACATCAATCTAATGTCACTTCATGATTTTCCTGATGTCAGATATAGTAGTATGACTGCTTTTGAGTGACAGATCAACAGTGGACACATTCCAACATCCATCCTAATTTCTAAAACTCTGTGCTTTTTTACACCACGTTAGATTGGCCCCATAATCCAGGAAGAAAGGTTATGAAAGTGGGAAAGATGAATGAGTTGATTAAATAAGATTTGATTTAATAAAATATCTGGCACCAAATGCACATATGAACATGAACTCTGGTGTTTAATTTTATACTTCATTCTGTTGACAAGACTTACATCTGAACACGTGCTCTTGTACATACGTGACTAATATTCTGCCTTCTAGTTGTGTTTTAGCCTTTTTGTTATATATGAGCTGCTTCCATGCAAACATGAGAGTGGGGAAGGGAAAGAAAAATAAACTGCAAATCAGCTTTAAATCATATTGATAGGTTGGAGCCCGAGGAAGACTGTACTGAAAAATGCTTCTAATTTAATGGTGTATTTTCACATGAGCAGATGCCCAAGTCAGACACAGAAGGTGAAATCTGCACCCAATTGAAGTCTTACAGTTCAACTACAGTGGGGCCAGGATTTTGCCCTGAATGTCTGATTCTTTCACAATGTGTAACCCAAAATATGTTTGATTTTCCTCTGGTTTATATTCTTCATATAATAGTCTGTACCTGTATAATTGGTGTTTAGATTCCATAATGATAGACCCCCTAGAAACACCTACGAAAGATAATTAGATAAAATGTTGTTGTCTTACTTCCTTTCATGTATTACAGCCCTTATCCCGAGTGACAGTTTCTATTGTACTTGCAGCACCTAATGTATTGTGGTAATAAGGTATTAGGAAAGATAAATCTCATTGTAACACCACTCTTATTAGGTCATCTTCCTTAGGAACCAAGTGTTAAGTGGTTTTAAATACGTGATTGTTAAATAGCCCAAGCACACTCCCATTGAAGTGAGCAGCAAAGCTCCCATCAACTTCAGAGGTGCAGAATCAGGGCCACAATAAGTCTCTGTAAGGCATAAACTATACTAAATTTGATGAAGACGTTATTTTATTTTTTTTCTTAAATGTTATTTATCAGTGTAAACCTTCAAAACAAAATGTGAGTGATTTGTGCAACATTAAACATATTACTATAATTCCCAAGACAAAATATCGCCATATTCTGTATGTACTCTCAGGGGTGTATTTGTGTTTTTGGGTGGTTGTTATTGTACATGCACAGGCACATAATGCATATTTTAAAATGTTTATCCACTTTACATAACATTGCTTTTCTTAGTATATTTGTATTTCTTTGATCTTCTACAAATTCTCCTCTGTTCTTCTGATTAAATAATAAGTCTGGGGACTTTTGCATGATAGTAAGTAAATATTTTATCACTTAGAATTTTGAAGATCTCATGTCTTGTATTCTTCTTCAACACCACACAATGGATGCAATTAGGAAAGAATGTTTACTGCAATTCAGTATTTACTTTTGCTTAGATATTTGCAGGTATTTGCAGTGTTTCCTATATTTAGAATATTGAGTAATATTGCAAATGCTATGGAAAATAACTAGTTAGTGTATTAAATATCCAGTTTTTAATGGCACATGACATAGATAGATAGTGCTTTATAGTGATACAGTATGAGAAGTCATGGCTCCTGCTTGAGAAACCTATGCCAAGATTTTCAGAAGTGGCTACTAATTGTAAGTCCCTCAAATTTTTGGAACTCAACCTGAGATATTTTAAAAAAACCTGATTCTCAAGGCCATTCAATATTTTGTATACTTTTGTCATGTTTCTTCTCAGTGAGATGCTGTTTCTTGGTTGGCTGGCAGAAGGCTTCAAACCATGATTTTTAAAAAGTGAGTTCTTCTTCTCTCAGGTTCTCTTTTTATCCTTTCTTGTGTAAGGCAAAGCTTTTCTTTAATTATTAAATATGTATCATTTTCTCAACCTGTCTTTTTCTTGTTTATACGTACCGAGATCTGTGTACTGAATTTCTTTAAATTCTTCCTTTCTTGCTCAAGGAAAGAATCCTTGTTGTTTAGTATCTGTAAGTTCCAATTTGTTCTTTCTATCTCTCAAAAATATTATATATAATTGGTTATTTGCTTTAGGGAAGAATTTGTGGAATTGTTTTTCCTGATTAAAAAAAAAATAATAATAACCTGCTGTCGATCAAGGTTTTCTGAGTATTTTTGTGTTTTTTAATGTTGAAATGTTTCTTTTTCTTCTTCTTGTGCCTGGTTTATACATATTTCAGGAACATTTGACTTTGAAACCAAGAGCCATATAGGCACATTGTATGAAGCCCATGGACATTACTTAATTTGCATACAAATAAACATCCTACAATAATATTACCTTGCTCTTAGGTAGGATTTTTCATCAATATATCTCAATTAAAAAAATATAACAGCCTCACCATGTGAATATTTGCTTGTACTTTCTTCCTCCTTGATAAACAGAAATTGCTGGTGATTCAAATATGCTAGTAGCTTGCAGGTATCTATCACATCTTTAGCCTGCATTTATGGGGAAGGCATGCTCATGCGTCACTTTTTGTTATTGTGGCTTTCTTTTGGTGCCCCGATATGTGATATATTGCTAACCTTACTTTAGCTACTATTTTCTCAAGATATTCTATAGCCAGACGGTACATGAAAGTACTGCAAAGGTGTGGCATGGTAGAAAAATAATTTTAAAATTATTATCATTTTCTAAATTTTTATTCAAAGAATAAGTTTATGAAATTTTGGTGCTTACAAAATGGCATCATGACAACAGCATAGGTATTCAACCTGTGTAGAGGAGGGAATGGAATGTACTGTTCCACAGCACCCCCTCTAGCCAATTCGAAGCAGTATTCAATCATCCTCGCATGAAAGGACACTTGTCATGTCATTGGGCCCTGAATGTGGAAGATAAGCATAGAATGAACATTTTGTCTTCAGGGCTCCCATTATCCATCAGGAAAAAATATATAGTAATAACCACTTTTTAAAAGAAGAGAAGTTGACTTTTCCTCTTGTCTGTCTCAGGAATTAGAAGAAAAGATGATGTTCTGTTATCTTTAGACCTCAGGTCTCTTTGTTTGGGGGAAGAAAAGAGCCAGAAGTAAACACAGGATAATTTCAAACATTTTGAATGGTCTCTTCTGCAATAAAAGCACCCATAATCGAGACTTTTTTTAGCTGAAAACACCATTACAGATGTAGAGCAAATCAAAGAATGTATCCTCAGCAGCCTGTGCCTCCAAATTTTGCCCCCTCCCCAATAATAAGTCTTAAAATCTCAGCTGATTATTTAGATAAACATATTTAAGACAATTTGAAGGGAGATCTGTTCTTGTTTTTGCCTTATTAGAGGCATCAAGCTAGTTAAACAATGATTCTTTAGCCTTTCCAAATGCTTGCATCTGAAGGAATTTGATGGAACTAAATTAAATAATTTAATTATGAAAAGGAATATGTATTTGATTGCCATGCACTAGAGTTTTAATTAGTAAAGTATTAAAAAATTACAGAGTAACATGTTTCCTATAAGGGAACTATAGTTACTTTCAGTCTAATTAAATACAATATGTTTGTTGTCATAAATCTTTACAAATCTCAGTTATGAAGGAATATCTTTATAATCACTGAATCATGTAAGTTTCTAAGTTCTGCATTTACTGCAATACTGTATAAAATGATTTCCTTTGTGTTCTGTTCATTTTGAGAAGTTAATGTACTATATTGCATTTGTTTAATTTCCATAACGGTTATCTAATATTTTCAAACCAATTATTCTCCTTTTGATATACTTGCATAACTTGACACAATCTGTCTAAGGCTAGAATTAGACCCTGACCACAAATGACTATACTTCAGCACCACACTGAAAAGGTGCTTAAAATAACACATCTGGCTAGTTCTATAGCTAACCCTAGCAGGTAGAGTAGGAATCATTAAAATCAATGTCCTAGCAAGATTCTTCCAACAAGCTTGTGCTGCTGTCTTGATGTGTTTCCAGTTTAATTTGGGAAGCGAAAAATAAGAGTAGAATCTAATGTAAGCTTCTGCAGGACAGCGAAGAAATCAGAGGAATACCAAATATTCTCAAATGACTTATCAAAAATATTGAATAGATTAGACTTTGGATACCATGCACACCCCCTGGATGTACATGGAAAACTTATCTGTTCCGCCTGCTATATTGAAAACAATACCTCTTTTGGTTATCACAAAGCTCAAAACAAGGGTCTAGGATAAGGTATACTAGTTGTTTGAGACCTTGGAGAGTCCGGAAGGTGGCTGGGTCAGGAAGCCCTGAGATTTCATGCTAGGATTCTATGCAGGAAGGAAAGGGCTAACTAGCAGAGGCTAGACACAGCTGGGGACCCATTAGCCTCCCAGGAAATCAACCTGGGTCAGTTGGTTGCTGAAGGTTGAAAGCTACCGAACAGCCAAACAGCCATGGTGAACGACTTTAGCTATCCATGGATTGAGATTTGTGAGATTGTTTAAAACCCTTTTAGGGGTTTTCCCACATCTCTTCCCTCTAAAGGAAGAAGGAACCAAGAGACTTAGGGCAAAATCACTCGAAGGAGATTTGGAGTTCTGTTTCTCCTTTGTTCTGATTAACCTTGACCGAAGATCGACTCGGATTTTTGATTAACCACTTTCCCTTAAAAGAAACTTTGCAACCAAGTTCAGGGTAAAATGTTTAAAGAATTTTGCTTTATTTTCTTTGATTTGCCTAGGTGTCTTATAGCTTCAGGACTACTTGCCCACACTGTCAAAACAAAAAAATCCTTGACTGTTCCAAAGCACATTAGAAAAATTGGATGTTGCAACTTATCGTGCTGGGTCTAGTAAATATTTCTGACATCCCAGACATCATCCCTGATTTCTCCCATGAGCCCATAGTTAGCTGGTACTAGAATATACTGTTTATCTAGATCAATGAGGTCAGATTTTTTAATTTGAAATTGTCTGAACTGATTTAACAATAAATCCTTCATAAATCAGATTTATTTATATCTATATCTATATCTCTAACTGCAACGTTTCCTCCACACTGGAACAGACTTCACAGATGTTCAGCAACCCTTGCCCAAGTTTCAAACAGTATTGCAAAAACTCAGAAAATCAGGCAGAGCTTGAAGACAAATTCTCATTCTGTATATATCTCTACCTTATGATGCAATACATATAATCAAATAAAGAAATTGGGAAGCAAAATTTCAGATCTCCTGGATTGATGAAGTAAAAATTCTAGACAAAGATCCTCAAAATGTCCAAACCCCACACCTCATCAATATCATAGAGAAAACATTTAAATGAAAATATATACATGTTGCTGTTGAATCCTAGTAATCACTCATAAAATGAGCTCAAATAGCCTGAATCTTTTTCTGCAGAGGATGTGGGTAATTAGGTCACCGCATAAATATTTTCTAGGACTGGCTATATACCTACGACAGCATCAAGGAGGGTAGGTGGCATAGTAGCCTTTATGCAATCCCCTTTGTGCTAGTGTCATCTTCTTGAGACCAGATATGCCAGCTCTATGATCGAGATTCACTGGTAGGTAATGACAGGTGGCTGTAATACATTGGAGGGAAGCAAAGTCTGATTGCAGAGTCTCAGGATTGTTTTGTGAAGCAGTGGGCCTAATATGAAAGAAACATAGCTCAAGACAGATGATGTTTGATTAACACTCAAGTTTCTCATTAATGTTCAGAATAAACATGTAAATTAAAAGAGTTTGCTTGGTATGCCCATATATTTCTTCCTTATATGTATAAATATTCTACATCACCTACAAATGGACCTAGTATGATGAGGCTAGGCAAAATTTGTGTTTTATTTTTTAATATATTTTAATTTTGACCATTAATATTGATGTTTATTTTTAAGCATTCTTTCCCATTTTTATCAATTTTTTTAAAAGTTGACAGTTTTGGGAAGTTATGGGAGAGTTCGTTCTCAAGCAACATTTTTCTTCCTTTGCTTATCTGTAAATTTCAACTGTTATGGTTTTGTGTGTGTACAGTAAAATTGACATTTGCTGACAGTTACTGATAAAAAAAACACCTAATCCTTCCAAGCCTCAACTAATAGAATATAGGGCATTAAGTTCTCAAAATGACCAGAATATGAAGGAAATAATTGTATATAGCATTACAGTGCAGGTCCTAGAAATGTCCATGATTTAGTGATTATGAAGATATTTGCCTATTTTGGTAAATTTAAACCAAGGCTATACGTTTGCATAATATACAAATCATTCTCCATTTATATTACATGCTTTTCATAAAACAAAGATTTACAAAACTGATTTACAATGATATTCTAAATAACTCATTTTTGATGGCTAGTAACTTGAAACGGAATCTACAGAGTGCATTTTATATTTAACACAAATAGTAAAACTAGTGTATTTACATTATCAGTAATAATACCTAGCTTTTACATAGCGCTTCTTAGCCATATATTTCAAAGCACTTTGCAAAGGAGGTCAGTGTCTTTATCCTCATTTTACAGACGGGCAAACTGAAGCTACACGGATGGTGGCAAATTCGCCGCTGTCACATCGATTGCTCTGGATCAACTGAGTGGTCTGTATAGATGTGCTCAGTCGATCCAGGAAGCGACACAGGAAAACCACCCACAAAAGCAGGGTAGCGCTGCGTCGAAGGGAGCACTGTTCCCTTCAATGCAGCGCAGTATGGACACCGCGTGGAGGAGACGCTGCAAAGTCGACAGAAGATACGCAAGTGATTTATGTCACTTGCGTATCTCCTGTCGACTGCCGCCGAATCGCCAAGGTAAGTGTAGACCGGGCCTGAGAAGTGACTTGCCCACTGGCCAAGCTAGGAACAAAACCCAGGTCTATTGAATCTCAATCCAGTGCTCTATCCACTGGATTTCCTTATTTTAATAATATTAAAATATTAACAACACCAAGAATTACACTTTCTGAGAGCAGTGTTATGTCATACATTACAAACCAGACAAAATTGCACAAAGAAATAGGAAAACATCTACATTTTTGCTCAGAGTAGTCTCTTTAAGGTGGTGAAAGTGTCTGCTGTATTGCTATAGTAGCACAAGTACTTAAGCAGAAGACCCAAGACTCATTCCATATGGATACAGTATTTCAGCACCCCAATGCTGGCATTAACTTCATTTAACCTAAATTAAGAAGCATTTTATTATAGGAATGTTTTTGCAATTTTAATTGCTTGCTGCCATTATATATAAAAGGAATATATATTAATGAAATGTAAGGAGATCTGAGAAGACAAGCGCTAATAATGTGAAGGTAAGAATTTGGCAAGTTAAATTAGGAAATAAAGATTTTTGGTCTGAATGTTTCAAATATATTGTCGCTTTTATGCAGCTTTCCCAAGTACGTGTATATCGTATTATTTAGTAACCCTTGCAAATGACAGCAGGGAAACCAACAGGCCTAGGGAATCTCTTAGATATTCCTTCTGGAGATTTACCCCCAAATGTTTGGTTGTGGAGGGAAATTCAATATCTCCTTAGAAGGGTATGCAGAACTGGACCACAAACCCAGCAGAACCCATGGGAGCTAATGAGGGACCAAAACCATCTGTGCAGAGGCTTCTTGGCTCTGTGACCTTCCTTGCTCCCTGGAAGCATGGCTCCAACAGAGTCTCAGTGCCAAGGACCGCCCTGCTGTTGGTCATATCAGAGATCGTCTTTAAAAGGGATCTCCATCACAGAAAGGGCCAGAACAACTTTTTATGGCTAATTCAGCTGGGCACAAAGAAGAGCAAAGCACATCTGGACCCTCTCACTCCAGGCCTCCTGCTTCTTCCCAGTTGTGTTCTGGGACTCCAGTAGCTTCTGTCGGGTCTGTCCAGTGCCAGTGAGAGGATGGATACTCCCATGTAGGCAGCTGAGACCTCCTGACCCTTCCCCAGTAGGGAAGGGGGTATTGCATGCTGAAGGTCTCTTTCTTGTGTGGAACTGAGGGACCAATCAGCCCCAGTTAGGGCTAATATTATCTATATTTTCTTTGTGTACAGATTATGTTGCCTGCTATAGCTGCATAATTCTGTATCTGAAACGTACAAAGAATATATAACTTGGGATGGAATCAGACCACCTAAGTGCTCATGATAAATTTTGCTGTAAAATGGCTCGTCTACAAAGAAGCTGTAAGCCCTATTACTATTGGCTAATGGAATTTCTCC
Source organism: Mesoclemmys tuberculata (assembly GCA_007922155.1). Classification (NCBI taxonomy): domain Eukaryota; kingdom Metazoa; phylum Chordata; order Testudines; family Chelidae; genus Mesoclemmys; species Mesoclemmys tuberculata. The sequence goes on along the minus strand of ML675603.1, from coordinate 74,230,320 downwards.
TTTAGGAAACGTGATTGGAGCTGGGTGTGTTTGGATCAGCAGGTCCAAACATATGATCCCCATGTATGTGGCTAGGTTGACTATTCCATACAATTAAAGCCATGGATTCATTACAAGCAGAATCGTGTACCTTTCTACATATATCTTCCCGACAATAATGGAGATGCACATACTTATTTTTTCAGGTACACAGAAATTTAGGTTGAGATTAAGAGTTTTAGCCTTCCTTCAAAATCACTGGGAGATGCCTGCATACAACCTGTGCATGGCTTTAACAATTTGCTTGTTAACAATATATGAAGGTTAATGTACTGTACACACATCTCATTTCAAAACACTTCTGGATCAATTTAGTTAAACGTAATGTGGTTGTAACACCATCAATGGGTGCTAATTTGCATTAGTTATTGTTGGATACCTTTGGACATTACTGGTGTGATTCTCCATACTATTATACCATTTTAAACTGGTCTAACACCCATGAGAGTTCAGTAGAGTTATGGTAGACACAGTGATACAAAATGAGTGTAACGGAATAGAGAACCTGCACTAGAAATTCTGTAATTATAGTCTGAAAAATCACCAAATATGGTCAGTTTTCATCAGTATGATATTAAAGCTAGGGCTAATCTGATCATGCAAAATTATTTTTATTTGCAGATTTTTTGGAGTAGTGTTTGACGCTGACTATTTTGTATTTCAGTGGGACAATTGTTAGATTCCTGGCAGAAATGTGAAATCTAAACAGTAAGGTTTAAGGGTCATCTTTATTTCTGGTTTTATCTAAGGTAAAGAAAATCTTGTTATTAATAACCACAGTGTTCATACTGGCAATAACTCTGGTTGTGTAATAGTGATTTTTAGGAATTTTGTAAAGGCAAAGCCATAATATTTCCACAACCCTTGAAAAGTAATTACATCTAATTTAGGAAAGAAAAGTACTCCATTTCTGTTCTTCACTTTCTTGTCTTGCTTTCCCTTTTCCCAACCCCAATGAAGATGATCCCATGGGAGCCATGCAGCAGCTGCTCAAGGACTTACTAACCATTAAAACCATGAATCTAGAAAATAAACCTCTTGCTTTAAATTGAGAATTTAAAACTCTCTTCTTCTGCATTTGATTGAACATTTAATGTAAATATTTTCCTACTTTAGCTGCCCATTCAGCAAAATGTATAAATATTACAAACCAAAACTGAACATTGAAAAATAAAAAAACAAATTATTCTTCCAGTGTGAAATAAACCAAGTGGCAAGGGTAAAGAAGGAGCGCATTAAGCAAATAGAAATCTTTGTAAACTGTACAGATTTATTATTAGAACACCAGAGTTTCTGTGAGAAAAAATTAATAGCTTTGAGTGCTACTAAAATATATTTAATATAGCTGGCAAATATGCTACAAAAGTCTGTGCAATGATGCAGAAGCCTGGAAATTGAATCTTCCATCGCCTTAAGTAGATTTCTACTGCATGGTAGCTTCATGTATTTTCTGTGGGTTTTGTTATAAAATTGTTTGTATTTCATAGTATTTTACATCAAATACAAAGATAAGTTAAGCAAGTACAATTGTTGCTGTTAAAATAAATAAATGAATAAAAGGCAGCTGATACCTCCGTTTTGACACTTTTAATATGAAAGACCATGGTAAGTGTGTGATCTCTATTGCCAAATGTGAAGGTTTTAATGGTGGTGGTTGTAATTACATAGGCATTTATTATTGTTCTGTAGAAGCATTTGGGGCAGCATGAATTAGCTAAGCTGTTGGAAGCGTTGGGTTACTCTATGGCTATTTATAGTGAACAGGGAATGTGTTGCAGGAATGTGGATGTAATCTCAGGAGGATGGAAGAGTTTGGAAGGCCAGACCAAACTATTGCTTTGATAGAGTAGAAATTCAGAGTGCAGGGTGGAAAGCAGTTCACAACATTCCCTGACTCTGAGTGGCTGAGTGACCTTATGATTAGAGTGGCAAAAAAAATTTATTCCTGTCCCACAGATATTTTTGAAAGGTCAACATTTTTTATCCTGTTCCAGACCAGGATAAAACCCAGAGCTTTCAAAGTTTTTGAAGAAAAATGAGAGAAGGACCCCAGAATAACCAGTAGCCTCATGGTTAATTCACTTTCTGATGATGCAGGAGACTTGGATTCACGTTTTCTGCTCTACCTCATTTGGAGCATGGACTTGAACCCAGTGCCCTAACCACCATCTTATTGGCTGTTCTGAGTGGTGGTGGGTTCTCTCAATCTCACCTTTTGGAGTTGTTCAACTTTGCATAAATAATTAAATATTAATTGCTGACTATGCTACAACACAGGTGAGTAGCACTAACCACTGGACTATAGGCAGTTTCTCTTTCTCAGTGCGCGATTTGGAGAAAGTACTCAAACCCAGATCTTCCACAGCACAAATGAGTGCCCTAGCCACCAGGATATTGATGGTCTCTCTAGTTTTGACCAGTCATTCCATGTTAGACCAGAGAAACCTTTCCCAGCCAAAGTTTTGTCAAATCAGATACACTGCTAGGAAGATTCAGTGGTGACAAATCATTATTTTTTGGGGGGAACCCAAACTTTATTGAAAAACTCCCAACCAGCTTTGTTCATTACACTTCTTAAATGCACAACAGTGTGCTAGCACTGGTGTGGGATGTGGCCAGCTCTACATTTGAGCCCAGAACTACAAAATGATTCAGAGGAAACTTAAATCTTCATATATATTTGTCACAGGGTGGCTGGCCCCAGAAAATGAAGCTCCCCTTGCGAGAGCAAGTGCTCCCATTTGGCCAATTTAGAGGTCAGGGTAGCACTGGGGCTATGACCTGGGCCCTAGAGAGCAGAGAGACCCAGTGAGTGAGTGGGGGAATCTCAGTGAGTCAGAGCAGACTGGTTCAGTCAGGAAGAGCGGGTGAGAGCTGCCAGGGGACTGTGGAATGTCCCGGAAGGAAGCAGAAGGGGTTACTTGGGGGAAAGGCTGAAGGAAAGGAGAGCAGCAAGAGGGGTTTGCTGGCTGACTTCACCAAGTCAGAGAGCCAGGGCCAGAGGGAAGGAGAGGGCTGTGAAGGCAGAGGAGCAGCCACTGAGGGAGTTGCCTGCTGGTTCTAAGCCAGAGCCAAAGACCGAAGAGGATTGAAGGCAGGGGAGCCTCAGAAGAGCTTAACCACTGACATATTTAGGGCCAGAGAGCTGGGCCTAGAGGAAACCTGAGAGGACTGGGGGAGTGAGGGGTTCTCCCTGCCAAGGAGGCTCCCAGGAGAGAAGCTGTGGGAGTTGCACTCAGCTGGAGTGGCTAGGGTGGCTGTCCTGATACAAGGACAGGATAGGACTATGCTGGAGAGCTGGGATGTGCTGAGGAGTGCCAGGGTGTGGTGAGGACTCCGATCTATATGTTGCATGTACTGTTTAGACTGTGCTGGAGCAATTCTGGATGATAGTATTGGGGTTTTTGTTATGCTGTATGTGTTGGGATTTTTGTAGTAAATGGATCACAGAAGGGCTGTTAATATCTTCCCACTTTGTGGTTATTTCTGTACTTTGGGTTATTTCTGGGACTAAAAAGGAGGGAAACAGAGAGGAGGTGCAGTTGTCACACCCACCGCCTGTCGAAAGGGGGTGCTCCAGGTGAGGCTGCCATATGGCAACACTATTGCTTGTCACAAAAAATCATACAGCTGCCTTCGTCAGTGCGCACTGCAGTGCCGACCTGTCTCAGTGGGGTCCTCTACTGATGCCTCTTCCTATGCCGCAAAAGCTGTTTCCTCAGTAAGCCGTACTGCTTCTCTTTCTGCACAATCTCATTGATGGGTCATGGGGGACCTGCTGAACTTCACTGCAGTGCCAACACGAGGAAACTAACTATCCATTGATAATGAAATTGATGATAACACACATCTGTGCTGGCAGAGTGTTTCTGAAGATTCTGAACACGTTTTTCTTACCTGACATACATGTATATGTATTCTCTCTCTCAGCTGTGTGAAATCTTCCCGTATCCACCAGGCCTCTCATATCTGCTGGTATAACTTTGATTGCACTTTTAAATAAAAACAGTCATCTAGACATTGGAGATGAGTCTGAACCAATGCCAAACACACTAGCAGTTTTAGTGTGTTCCAGTTCCAGGATCAGATTCAGATTTTAATCAGCTAAACCAAAATCCTACAAGTAGGGATATTCAAAATCTGGTTCCAAATTTTGTAGCCTGAGCTTGTTGTTGTTAGGTGTGCAGCTTCTCCTCTGGCTTAACCACAGACTCCTCTGCAGATTCTGAGGCTGTGCTCTATGATGCAAATTCTTGTAGATGGCACAGCCTTATAGCTCATAGATTATGCAGATCTGTGTAATTTATTTCTAACTTACGTTTTGGCATTGCTCTTGGTTTGTTGATGCATAACAGCATCTGGCTTATTATTTCTGACAGACAGTAAAGTAATTTATTTTATGGTGGGTTGCATCGTATTATTCTGGACCATGGATATTTACTCACATCAGTATTACAGATATTTTATTTAATGTAGTATTCAGATGTTGTTTGTGACATAAATGATACAATGTACTGATGCAGTATAAAATGAAAGATTGAAAAGGATGAGAAAATCCTAATGAAAAGATTACATATGGCACAATACAGTTGTAATTCTTATGCATGCAATGAATTTGGAGCTGGTTAATAGCAGTTTATTAATCCTGTTACGTTGACCTTGTTTTTGGGATGTTTTCTGTATGACTATATTGTGTTAAATCAACAGAGCTATTGGGAAAGCAAGCAGAAGGGGAAACAGGGTCTGAAGAAAAGCCCGTCCATAGTAAATACTTCAGGGGGCATCAAGAGACAATGCCCTGGCTATTAGCTCTGACACTTCTTCCCGACTCCAGCCAAGTTACAAAAATTATTTTGCCATGCTGGGAATGCAGAAGGATTATAGCAATTCAAAAGACTCTGTAGAGAGGTGAGACGGTTGTTGGGGAGCTGTATCCTCTGGTGTGTCTGAGGAAGTTAGGCCTGCCTAGGCTTTCATCAAAGGTTGTTAAGCCTATAGCTAAGATAGATGTGCATGTAGACTTTTTATTATTTGAATTCTTTTTCACTAAATGCTTTGTTCTGACTGTTAAAATAAACAATAATTTGGTTTGGCTTTTGGGTCATTATATTCACCAGTAATTACAGGCTGGCAAAGAACTGCCAGTGCCAAACACAGTTGAGCCAGCAGGGAAGCACAGTTGATACATAGGTATTAAGAGTGGGGAAAATTGCAGAACTCTAACCCAGAAGAGTTAAAGGCATGAGGTTTGACACCTGAGAAGGTGCACTCAGAGAGACCAGAAGAGGACAGAGATGCAGATAGCCCTGTGGCCATGACAACATATAGAGAGAGACTTTTAAAATTAAGATCCAGTACTGACTGTAAACACAGTTAATTAATTTGTGAAGGAAGAAATTCAGTCTTCACTCTTCAAATCTAGTTGAACCCAACATAGACTCTGTTTATACTAATGTTATAATTTTGCTAAGCAGAAAAAATTCTCAGGATAAGAAATATGAGAAAATATAGTGAGCACTAGGGCAATTGTATATAGAAGGAGCTATACAGAAATAATAGTTCTGATCAATTTCTTTAAAACTATGCTTTGGACATTGATATACAGACTAATACTATCACAAGGATAGGAAAATGTATGTTGAGATTCTGAGCTAAAGGGACTGGTAACGGGTCAAATAAACTGCTGGAGTAAGCGGACACAATTGCAATTGATTTCATTGGAGTTGTGCTTGCTTACTTTAGCAGATAATTAACCCTTTGTGGCTTAGGTTAGAGAGAGGCAGAAAATCAGGCAAATCTGCTACAAATAGTTAGGTATCCAAGAGTCAGTCAAAGCAAAGTGGAATGATAATTGGGTTTAGTAGAATAATGCAAAGGAAAAGCTCACATTTAAGTTGTGCAAGGATTTTAGGAAGGCAAAACAAGTGGGGAGCGAAGAACACATTTCAGGTTGAAAAATGGATAGGGTAAATTACATATAGGGGGATAAAGAGACAAGGAATATGAAGGATTTACAGAAATGTAAAAGTCCATATGTAATGTAAAAAAGGAAAAAGAAAATCCTTGAGAGGGATTTAATTATGGTATTAAAACTGCCATTGTGTTATGCTGCTAGGTCTTTAGGTTTTTTAATGGGACACTATAATGAACTATATATGTCTATTTTGTTCCCCCTTAATCATTTATTGCTGTCTTAGTTAGGTAGATTAGACCTTATGTGGTGTTAATAGAGGTAGTTAATCACTTATGATAGTCCCAGCTGGGACTTCGCTGGGAGCAGGGCATGCCCCCGGTCACTGGGTTTCAAACCATGTTCCTCCTGTGAGAAGGCCTTTCCGCTGTGCGACCCCCGTGATAGTTGCGTAAAGTGCCTGGGGGAAGCTCATCATAAGGACAAATGCAAAATTTGTGAGGCTTTTCAGACCTCGGACCCAAAAAGACAGAGATCCTCTTGAAAGCCTTACCAATGGAGGCAGCACTCAGACCGGCCTCCAAACCAAGCAGTTATACTTCGTTACTGAGCGTGGCATTGGTGCAGAGCATGCTGTCGACACTGGCCCCACCTCAGCACCGGACTTCTTCCTCTCCGTCGAGGAAGCGCACAGAGCGGGGGCGCTCCCCTGCACCATCCAAGAAAGCGGGATCGAGCATGGGGCCATACCAAAGCCAGACAGTGGAGACTTGCTCGCCACCACCAGAGCCTATGTCTCCAACCAGAGAGCCACCCCCGACTCCTGGGAGTGGGAGGGTGTCTCTGCACCTGTTGGCACTGTCAACTCCGGAGGCATTTCAGGCAGGATGGACTTTGTTGGCCTTGCCCACCCCACCCCCACCCTGGCCTCTGCCCAGAGAGAAGGGGCCGGTGTCGTAGGGGAAGTTGGGACCCCTTGATTGACTCAGGTGTTCGCCGGAGTGGGGAGGAAGTTCTCCAACAACCCAGTTGCCCCGGGTGGAGGGGTCGACACGGAGTCGCTCCCCCAGAAGTTGCTCCAGGTCAAGGTCACTGGAGCACCCCACATTGGTGGGACATGGAGCGAGGTCACCCTCCCAGCACCGCTCACAATCCCCTGCACCGGGCATGCCTGTTTGGGTCACCTGCAGGAGGCCGCTCCCCAGAGAGAAGTCGGCACTGCTCCCGCTCCCCGGCACCAAGGAATTCACCCGCACCAGTGTGGCACAGAACCCGGTCGCTGGAAGCTGACTCTGCACCGAGAGGGAAGCAGCTCTGTAAGTCATCTGTGCCCAGGTGCCACTCTGGGCACTCCAGTTTGCAATTGGAGCATGGTTTCCCGTGTAGGCACAGGTCGTGGCACCGGTTCCAGGTCTTGTCATCGCAATTGACAACACCAGGAGGCTGTTCTCCAGAGTGCCGGAGCACCCACAGATTGGGTCATTGCTCCCCTGCCACTCAGCACTGTACAGAGGGAGCCTCCGATACAACCCCACCATGGTTGTCTGACAGTGAGTCAGCGTCCTCCTGAGAGGATGGCTACCGGGTGAGTTGTCGCTACCAGCAAAAGATGCCAGAGCACCCTTTGGTTCAGGCAGCCCCGGGATGGCCTCAAAGGCAGTATTGGAGATCCTGGGGGTTTCCGGTCAGGCCAGGTCCGCAGTTGCTCAGGTCATCTGGGGTGCAGTACGCACCACGGGCTCTGGAGAGGGGCCATCGTTCAGCCTCTGATGACGATTCACACCCTCAGGAAGGGACCTCTGTTGGGGCCCCTCATCAGTGGGAAGGGATGCCACCATCCACCACACCCCTACTGTCGTTCTCCTCTTCTGCAGATCAGGCGGTCTCCCAGGGACACTCGGCTCCCCTGGATGATTTCAGGGCACATCAAGAACTTCTCAAGAGGGTGGCTTCCAACTTTGGGTTGGAGATGGAGGAGCTGTAGGAGGCGTCAGACAGTCTCTTTAATGTCCTGACAGCTGCTGCCCCAGCCCGGGTTTCCCTCCCTGTGCATGAGGGGGTTTTAAAGGTGCACCCGAGGGTAGCATTCCAGCCTGTTCTCTGGATCCCTTCTGTCCCTTCTTGAACTGCCTAACTCCCTTCCTGTCCAAATGGGCCAAGGTCACTTCGGATTGCTGGGTCCTTGGCATAGTTTCAGCAGGCTATGCCCTCCAGTTTGCTTCTACCCCTCCCAACAGCCTTCCCTCCCCGTCCCTCTTCAGGGACCCCTCTCACGAGCAAGTCCTCATACAAGAGGTAAAGATCCTTCTCAGCCTGGGGGCTGTAGAAGGGGTTCCACTGAACATGAGAGGGAAGGGGTGTTTCCTCATCCCCAAAGCAAAAAAGGGGTCTGAGGCCTATACTAAACCTGTGTCATCTCAACTAATATCTCAAGAGGCTGAAATTTCACGTGGTCTCCCTTGCCTCCATCAGCCCCTCTCTTGATCCAGGAGACTGGTATTCTGTCCTCGACCTAACGGACGCTTACTTCCACATTTCTATCTTCCCCAGCCACAGGCATTTCCTCCATTTCATAGCTGGCTCCCACTACCAGTTTGCAGTGTTGGCCTTTGACCTTTCCTCAGCTCCAAGGGTGTGTACAAAACATATGGTGGTCGTGGCAGCGCAACTGAGGCACAAAGGGGTCCAAATTTTCCCATACCTGGACGACTGGCTGATCAGGGGCAGGTACAGGGCCCAGGTCCAGGGCCCAGGTCCAGAGCAGTGTAGATCTGATGTGCGCCACCTGCTGCTGGCTGGGCCTGCTAATAAATGAGCAGAAGTCCACATTAACCCCAGTGCAGAAGATAGAGTTCATTGGGGCGGTCCTGGACACTACCCAAGCCAGAGCCCTCCTATCCCAGCCACGCTTCAAGGAGATGTTCCGCCATTATTGTTCACCTGCATATGTGCCCAATGACAAAAGCCAGGCACTGTCTGCAGTTGTTAGGCCACATGACGACCTGCACTTACATGGCGAGGCTGGCTCACCTAAGACTCAGACCACTTCAGTCATGGCTGGCCTTGGTTTATGCCCCGAGCAGATGTTCCCTGGACCGGGTGGTCACAGTGCCCCCCCAAATCCTGGCCACAGTAGACTGGTGGTGGAGCCCCTAGGCTGTGTTGAGGGGTGTGCCGTTTGAAGAGTTAGTTCCCTTGGCGCACAAGGGGTGTGGTTGAGGGAGGAGAGGTGCATGCACAGCAACATGAGATGTGTGACGGGCTATTCGACTAGCAAATGGAGTGTTCCTCGGCTTTATTGCCGGCAAGGTGCTGCAGGTACTGACAGACAATACAGCATGTATTACATCATCAGGCGGGGGGGGGAGGGTCTGTTCCTCAGCCTTCTGCAAGAAAGTCATTTGTGTGTGGGACGTGGTGGTCCTGGTGATGCACAGTTTTCACATAATAGCCTCTCACCTCCCGGGAATGAGGAACGATGAGGCGGACCGCCTCAGCAGGTTCTTACTCTGCCACAACTGGTTGCTGCATCCAGGTGTGGTCTCTCTGATTTTCCAAAGGTGGGGCTCTCCCCAGGTGCACCTGTTCGCATCAGCATAGAACAAGAAATGCCCGCAGTTCTGCTCCCTCTGCAGTCTGGAGGCCGGGTCGCTCTCTGATGCTTTCCTTCTACAGTGATTGGGGAGCTTCATGTATGTGTTTCCATCCATTTCTCTCCTTCACAAACTCCTGCTGAAAATCAAGAGGGACAAGGAGACATTATCTTAATTGCACCAGCCTGGCTGCACCAGCACTGTTTCAGCATGCTGCTGGACCTATAAGTAGACCCCCCACCTGGAGCTACCAAGATGGCATGATCTCCTGTCCTAGGATCATGATTGCTCGCCACACCCCGGACCTGGGCTCCCTACATCTCATGGCATGGCAGTTCCGTGGCTGAGCACAGACGAGTGAGCCTGTTCGGCACAAGTCCAGCAAATCCTGCTGGATAGCAGGAAACCTTCCACATGTATAGGGCTAAATGGTAGTGATTTACCTGTTGGGCAGAGTCCCAGGGGATTTCGCCTGGGTTGTCACCAACACAGGCAACCCTGGAGTACTTATGGCAACTAAAACTCCAGGGACCAGCCATGACCTCCCTGAAGGTCCACCTAGCGGCTATATTGACATTCCACCAGCCTTTGGAGGGAAGATCAGTTTTCTCCCACCCTATGACAATTAGGTTCCTGAAAGGGGTGGAGAGGCTCTACCTGCAGGTCTGTGACCCAGTGCCTCCCTGGGATCTCATCCTGGTCCTCTCATGGCGCCTCCCTTTGAGCCCATGGCTACATGCCCTTTGCTGCTGAAATGGAAGGTGACCTTCCTGGTGGCCATTACCTCAGCAAGGAGGGTCTCCGAGATTAGGGCGCTGACCTCAGAGCCTCTTTGTACTGTGTTCTATAAAGACAAAGTTCAGTTGCGGCTGCACCCGGCCTTCCTGCCTAAAGTGGTTTCCCAATTTCATTATAACCAAGACAGTTTTGCCCCCGTTTTTTCCCCAAGCCACATGGTTTGGAGGAGGAGAGGAGGTGGCACACCCCTACATGTTAGACGGGCGTTAGCATTTTACATCAAGCGCATGAGACTGTTCAGGAGATCTACACAACTTTTAGTCGCAGTGGCTGATCAGATGAAAGGTTTACGTGTTTCCGCCCAGTGCATCTCATCGTAGATTACTTCCTGCATCAAGTTCTGTTATGAGCAGGCGAAGGTGCCGCTTCCAGGGATAATTACAGCCCACTCAACCAGAGCTCAAGCTTCATCTACAGCTTTCCTATCGAGAGTGCCTTTGCAAGACATCTGCAGGGCTGCCACTTGGTCATCCGTTCACACCTTCATGTCCCACTATGCCATTGTCCAGCAGAAGCGACATGACGCGGGCTTCGGCAGAGCAGTGCTGCAAGCAGCTCATCTGTAACTCTGGCCCACCTATGAGGTATTGCTTGTGAGTCACCTACAATGGAATGGACATGACCAAGCACTCGAAGAAGAAAGACGGTTACTTACCCTGTAACTGTTGTTCTTTGAGATGTGTTGCTCGTGTCCATTACATGACCCACCTTCCCCCCATCCCCGCTGCTGGAGTTGGCAGCAAGAAGGAACTGAGAGGGCGTAGGGTCGGCAGTGCCTCATGTACCGCAGCATGTGCACGGGGCCCAAGGAGGCATCAAATTAGGACCTGACTGTTAAGGTATATATGAATTTTTGGGGGAACATGTTTGTTTTTAAACTAAAAAGTCCTCATTTACTTAAGAGAAATTACTCAGCCCATTTTTTGAAAATTTTCCCATGAGTCTCTTTAAGTCCCTAAATCTGAAAGACTACATTACTTGAAAACTTTAAACTTTCACATGTTGTTCCATAATCATCAGAATAGTCTGTTGCATTAGAGTAGTTCATAATGTTAAAAAGAAAGCATCTATAACTTGTTTCTTTTTGTTTTAAGTTAGAGAAACTAATGAATAATACATCATTCATCAAAAAAATAGATGACACAATTTTATACATGATAGTTTCAAGAGGAGAGTAGAAAGGGATACCTAAAACATATATTTGAAAAACATAGAATGTGTTCTATATATTATACAAAATAATCTGGTTAAAATTTGAATGACAGGGCAGTGATTTCTGCTTCTAATCCTAGTGATTACGTTAACCACTCAAGCTTTGCTCTTGAGATTTCTAACCTCATGAGAACCCCCAAGGGATAGCTTTATAATTCACTTTCAGTTTCTTCTATGTGCATCAAATTACCTTTATTCAAAACAAATTAGTCAAATGTGCTGCGGAGGTTTTGGTCCTGTAACACAGTGGTTCTCAACCAGGGGTACACATACTGCTGGGGGTACACAGAGATCTTCCAGGGGGTACATCAACTCATCTAGCTATTTGTCTAGTTGTACAACAGGCTATATAAAAACCACTAGCGAAGTCAATACACACTAAAATGTTATACAGACAATGACTTGTTTTTACTGCTCTATATATTATACGCTGAAATGTAAGTACGATATTTGTATTCCAATCAATTTATTTTATAATTATATGGTAAAAATGAGAAAGTAAGCAATTTTTCAGTAATCATGTGCTGTGACACTTTTGGTTTTATGTCTGATTTTGTAAGTAAGTAGTTTTTAAGTGAGGTGAAACTTGGGGTACACAAGATAAATCAGAGTCCTGGAAGGGGTACAGTAGTTTGGAAAGGTTGAGAACCACTGCTCTAATACAGGGGTTCGCAAACTCGGGTGCACCCCCTTGGTGGAATGCAGAATGTATTCTGAGGGACATGAGAAGACAGAGTGGACAGCGGTGACTGCTGTCCGGGTACCCAGCTCTGAAGGCAGCAGCACAGAAGCAAGGATGGCATGGTATGATAATGCCACTCTTACTTCTGCGCTGCTGCTGGTGGTGGCACTGCTTTGAGAGCTGGATAGCTGGAGAGCTATATACCATGTACTTAAATGACTCTGTTTGACTCAGTACGTTACTTTTTTAATATTTAGTGAGTGTTACGTGTTGATTTTTTTTAAAAATTGGTATATTTACTTAGGTGGCAGGAGGGAGTAAATTCCTTCAAACACAAAGAAGGGGGTTGCGATCAAATAAGTTTGAGAAACACTGCTCTAAGACAATAGGACAGCAGACAACAGGGCTAAATACATCTCTTAACAATTTACAAGCTTATATAGGAAGAAGAAAAAATTTAAAATATCAATATGTATTCATTATCTAATTACAGTCTGACATGTCAGTCATTTCCAGTTGATTATTCACGCTAATCTAATGGCTGTACCAGCAACTGAAAAGAAAACTCCCTTTTAGAGAGACTGGTACAGTGTCTATACAGTGAAAGAGCATGAATCATTCATTCGGTGAAACTGCTTCCCTTGGCCATGAAATTGTTCCCTTGGCCATGAAATTGTTCCCTTGGCCATGAATAGTTTAGAGACTAGTGCAATTAGCGTGGGATTGATGTTGGGCATGTGTTGGCTCACTTCTGGTCTTGGAACTGGCTGAATCTATTGTCTCCCTTAGCAATTGTATTGCCTGTTGTGCATTTTTAAGAAGATGACACGTGTTAGGCATGCTGACATTCACAGGGCCCATCAGCAGCGTAATTGGTTCAACAATGATTAACAATGAGTTTCCACAACTTGGTCTTCCTTACATTTATTTTATGAAATTTAATAAAAGATACAAAGGCCTTTAAACTTACACTAGCAATTACTGTGAGCATGTGTGAATGAACAAAATCCAATGTTTCTACTGTGTTGGATTTAAAAAAAAGAAGTGATTGTGTCCGGAATCCATGGCACATTTGTATGCAGATAGTGATTTCTTTTTTTAAAGCGGAATAATTTCAGTTGTTAAATATACAATACTTCTTAGTCTCATAATATGAATTTACTCAGCCGTGGGTATGATTTCTACATGCCCTTTATGGAGAGGTTGTGGATGGGGTACTTCCAATCCTCAAACTATCATAGTAAATGCTTGTTTTAATATTCTTGAACTAGGCATTTCTATCTGTATCTCTCTTAATCTTAGAAAAGACAAACATGTTATCTCCAGGCTTCAAAATCCCACATTAGCCTATAAAAACCTTTCCCTGAACTAAATTGTGTTCTGATTAGCTTACCAGTTATGATTCCTCTGTGAATGAGAGCAGAATCAGCCCCTTTATCTCTCTGTGGTATTCCCTCTTAATCTTCTCAGTTACTAGATGAAGGAGTAATGTCTAGCTGTGAAGTCCTGATCTTGCTGAAGCCAGTAGGTGTTTTGCCATTGTCTTCAGTAGGACCAGGATTTCACCTTAGGTCTTTCGTAGCATAGAGAAGAAATACCACTTCATTAACAATTTTATAGAATTCACTGGGTCAAATCCTCATCCTCCTGCATTTACTTGTCTTTGTAAATGAAACACAATTAAACATGAAGAAAAATATTGAAAACTAACAAGTTTGTGATTAAAAAACCCCCACTAACTAAAACAACATCATATGGATTACAGAGATAAAATGCTCAAGGAGAAAATAATCTCTTAGGGAAGAAACATCAGCAAGATAGTGGGGAAGAAAAGGAAAAGGCAAACTGAAACAATGGGATTATTAAACATTCTCCATCCTGATTTCTGGTACAACAGTTGTCTTACGTGTAATTATTTATGAGCTCCTTTGTGTGGAGTGTTGAGACCTCAGCAACAGTTTGTTTTTTTCCTGTGATTTTTTTTTGGGGCGGGACTTATTCTGCATCCTCACTGCTGTTGCATCCTCACTGCTGTCACATCTTCGCCGGCTGCTGCTGAGCGAATACTCTGTGAACAGAACAAAGATATAGCAGGTTCCTGGAAGGGTCCCCAAATGCAGGCTGTGTGTGTGTGCACACTAATGCTCTTTTCTTTTGCAAGTGACTATACAATTTCAAAAATATTGTATGCTGATATGACTACAAATAGAACTTATTTGGGTATATTTATCAAGGCATTAACTAGATCTAAACAATAGGGTTTTTATTTTTCCCTATATTTCCTATAATTATTCAGGTTATGCCTATTCAATAAATGACAAACTCAAGGATTAATTTAAATGTGCAGAATCCTATTTTTATTGCGTATTTACTGTAGAGCTCATGTCTGTTGTTATCATTCAGTATATAGAAGGTAAGTGCATATGGACTCTTTCAATTAATTCAAAAAGCTGTAGAGGAAAGTAGTTAGAACTAATGATGTGCAAGGAATTAGTAACTTGTACTTGTGACCCATATTCAGCCCTGATTTACACCTCATGCAGCCCTATCTATTGCAGTACATGATGGCTGAATTTGTTCCTGTATTTTCATAGAATCATACATTAGGGCTGGAAGAGACCTTGAGAAGTCATCAAGTCCACCCCACCGTACTGAGACAGGACCAAGTAAACCTTGGCCCTTTTTGACAGGTATTTGCCCAACCTCTTGTTAAAAACCTCCAATGATGGGGATTATACAGCCTTCCTTGGAAGCATATTCTAACCTAAATCTGTCTTGCTGCAGATTTAGCCCAGTACTCTGCTGTATGTGAGATTTAGGTTAGATATTAGGAAAACCTTTCAAAGGTTATTTCTATACTACAGACTTCCGCTGACGCTGCAGTTAGTCTATTGCTTGTGTGCGGGTGTACTTAGCTCTTTGTGTCAGTGCTGTGCATACTCAACAGGAGTTCTTGTGCCAATGCACAGTGTGGTACAAGATGGGTTGGTGCAACTCACCATTGTCTTTTTGAGAATGCATGGTAGGGTAGGCATAAGCCACACAGAGGTGAGTGACTCTGTGGGATCAAGTTCCCATCATGCCGGTGCTGGAGATTTTAGCTGATATCTCACACCTGAGGGTAACAAAGGCACAGAGAGCACAACTGCTGCTAGTGTCCCAAAGTCGCCCAGACCTGTATGCCGCTCTCCTGTTTACAGCAATGGTGCCTGCCAAATTTATCACCAACTAGTGTGGGAAAGAGTCCGCAGAGGAAGAAATAAGGCTGCTGTACCTTCAGGAGAGGATTGCAGAGTACCTCCATGAAAGTTGTACTGAAAGTGCCTACTGTCACGGGAAATAAATGTACACGCTTTCTAAGGTTCCCTCCCCTGCATCAGGCTTGCCAGGACTGACTCGATTATGGTGGAGTCTCAAACAGGCCTTGATTCGTAGCAAAGCTGGACCCTCTTCCTCCTCCTCCTCTTCCTCCTCCTCACTGTTCACAGACTTGGGCTCATTGGAGGTATCAACGGTGATGTGCCAGGGTAGTGGATGGTTCCCTGCTGAGCATGGCATGCAGCTTGGTACCAAATCAACTGTAGGCCTCCCTGGCCTTCTATACACCTGCTGCAGTTCCTTCACTTTCACACTGCACTGCTGCTGATCCCTGTCAAACCCTTTTTTTGCATTTCCTTTGCATTCTATTTGTAGATGTCCACCTTTCTGCAGCTGCTCCATATCTGTACCTCTACAGCAGTGGTTCTCAACCTTTCTAATGCCGTGACC
The DNA here is from genome assembly GCA_007922155.1 of Mesoclemmys tuberculata. Taxonomy (NCBI): domain Eukaryota; kingdom Metazoa; phylum Chordata; order Testudines; family Chelidae; genus Mesoclemmys; species Mesoclemmys tuberculata. Next base: position 74,214,317 of record ML675603.1, on the reverse strand, counting down.
CCGCAATACAGTTCCTCATATTGCGGTGACCCCAAACCAAAAAATAATTTTGGTGGCTACTTCAAAACTGATGATGTCAGCAAGCGCCGGACACACGTAATGCGCTGCTATGGACTGTGGAGCTTTCCCCCCGCTTCCCCCGCCCCTTAGGCCCTGGACGGATGATGCAATCACGTCTGCGCATGCGCGCAGGCATTCAGTTTGGAACGCGCATCCATAACGGTGTGTGTTCCAGCTGAATAGCGCTGCTACAGATGGTAGCGCGACTTCTCAGCGGCTAAAGCCATCGGAAATATGTATTTTCCGATGGCTTTAGGCGACCCCTGTGTTTTGGTCGTTCGACCCCCGCCGGGGTCACGACCCACAGGTTGAGAACCGCTGCTCTACAGCCTCTTCTCCCCATAGGCCCAGGTGACCCAATATATTTTGTCTACTCCAGGCCAGAGTGCCTTTGGAGCATGTAGTTGGCCTGGTCAATTGTGCAGTTGCACACAACAGTGGAAAGTCACTAAGTGTGCTCACCAAGATGGATAATCAGGAAAAGGCATTTCTAAAATTTGCAGGGTTTTAAAACAGGTGTGTGGAGGGTGAGGGGGAGATTCAGATTTCCATGGGCAGTGGAGTTCACAACTGTGACCAGAGTGGTCAGTGTTGGGCATTGTGAGACAGCCGCTGGAGGACTGTTAGGGTCAACGGAGGTGACACAATATTTACATTTGTGCTACATGGACTTTGGTACGTTGACCAGGGCTCTATGCCGCTTGAGGAGGTGGTGTTACTATTTTGGTGTAATGGAGCACTTACATCAGTGGGGGACAAATTTAAGTGTAAACATGTCCACAACTAAGTTGGCGCAAGGCAGCTTTTGTCAACTTAACTTTGTAGCGTAGACCAGGCCTTACTATAACGGTTGTTAAGCTCTGGTGTAGGCTTCCAGTGGAGAATGTGGAATCATCATCGGTGGTTTTTAAGAACACCGGGGATAGTCTAGGTATCCTTGGTCCTACCTCAGCACAGGGGGTTGAACTTGATGACTACTTGAGGTCCCTTCCAGAACTACATTTCTATGGTTTTATGCAAATGCAGGGACAAATTTGGCCCTAATGTACTGGAATAAGTGGGGCTTCCTGCCATGTTGATTCCCTGAAGAAACATTTGGGTGCACCCACTAGGAAGGTACTGAAGACAGGATGAATTGTCCAGTCATTAGGCCAGACTTGGCAACAGAGTCCTGGGAGACCCGAGTTCAAATTCCTGCTCTGCCACAGACTTCTTGTGTGACCTTGAGCAAGTCACTTAAGGTGCCACTGTGCTGGAAGTGTAACTTCTAGCTCAAGTAAACAATACCTGTGTTTAGCTCTGATTGAAGTAGCAAGCTATAGAAGCATAGCTACAGCAGTGGGACTGGCTAGAAGCCCTGAATACAATCCTATCTGAAACCCTGGGTATGTATTCGGGGCAGCCAGCCCATCCTGCTGCTCACACAACTGACTTTTAGTGTGTTGACTCAGTCAGAGCAAGTGTACGTCTGTCTGCTCAATCTGGAAATTGCACCTCCAGCTCCAGTGTAGATGTAACATTAACCTCTCTGTGCCTTACTTTCCCTATCTGTAATATAGAGTTAATGGTACTTCCCCACCTCACAGGAGTGCTGTGAAGATAAATACATTAAATATTGTGCGGGAGTCAAATGCTATGGTAATGGCGGAGTAACTGGGTGACAACCTTTAAGAAGGAAGAAGCCAGTACACCTGTGCTGGCCAGTTGACCCACAGTTAGACTTAAAAGAGAGCATCTGAGCTTTAGAGGGGAAAGATTCCTAAAGGAAGACAGGAGGGGGAGGTGACAGCTGCTGGAGCATAGAAGAGAGACCAAAGGAGCAGCAGAGAAATGCCCAAGGAAAAGAACCACAGAAAACACAAAAGTAGAGCAGTGACCATGAGCTGCTAGTGATGAGTTCTGAGGAAACCTGTTGAGAGGAGTGTCTAGAGCAGGGGAACCTTGCCAAGTTGCAGGAAGGTGTGTGCAGTGGCACCTAGGAACCAGCATAGTCAGTGCTCGCTGGGACCAAGATCAAGGGGTTGACTCCAGAAGACAGGACCCCAGGAACAGGGGTAGTGCTCACAGTCAATAAGGCCTGGGGAGTGTAACACTGCAGGGAGCAGTTTTTGGAGAGGTACTGTAATGAGACTTGTGTAATACAAATGGTAACACTTCAAAATGATTGAACCCTCAGAATAGGTCTGTCCAATTCCGAGCACAAACAGGGCAGTAAGGATTATAGAACTGCACACACAAAAAATCATATTTAGTAATGAAAAAATTGCCTGCATACTGTACTGGTGATGGGAACAGAACCTATTTAGATCAGTCATTCAGATGCTATGATCATGGGAGGGGAATCTTATAAGCAAACTAGGTAGCTCTTGTGACAACTAGTGTGAAATGAAGCAACATATTTTGAACTAGTACCTTTCATATAAGGGTCCCAAAGTATTCTGCATACAATTAGGCTTCCTAGCAGCAATGTGATTTGGAAACATTCTGTGTTGTTGTATTTGTTTTAGAGATAGGTAAAATGAAGTATAGAGAATCTAGTGATTTGTCCAAAGTCACTCAGCAAATAAAGGGCAGAATGGGGAAGAAAATCCAGGGGTCCTGACTCCCAATTTCATTCTTACCTCTAGCGCCAGCTGTTTCATCACAAGTATTGTATTATGACTGAGTTCTATCAGTTTACAAATTACAGGTACCTATAAATCTTTATAATCTGATTTGCAGTACATATTTTCAGAACACCAAGGTATCTGCTGTAACAGATCATAAATCTTAGTATTAGATAGTCAAGCTGCAAATCTGGTTTCTCTCTCTCTCTTTTTTTAAATATAAAGCTGGCTAAACTTCTTCAGGAGATTAAAAACAAATTGAAGCATGACAATGACAATGAATGTTTTTACACAGTATAGAAAAAGAAAAGAGGAAGGGGACTATCAATCAAAATTTAATTGTCAGAATTAGACCAAAAGCACTATGCTTAATAATATTCCCAAACTGGCTTTTGTGTAGGATGACATGCCAGAAAACATCCACTATCCAAAGCACAGACTGAAGTTAAGTACATAATTTTTACATAAACTGTCACAACAATGCCATTTGGTTCAATCAGAAGAATGAATTAATTAAACTTAGCCTGACAATGTAAGTATACATCTCTGTTTCCTAGAACACACAATTCTAAAACAAATTTCTCCGTCAGAATTAGGCTTGATTGTAGACAAAGTGAAAAAGAAAATTTTGGCGGGGGCTTCCATTCTCCCTCTCTTCTGTGTGGCAGTATAACAACCAGCCACAATCAAGAGCTTTACTACTGCAAATGGTTTTTGTCCCTTTACATTTCCTCCGTTAAATATAGTCTTCGTGCTCGCTCTTTAAAAATAATGAGCCAGATTCATTCCTGGCATAACCATTGAGTTTGTGAAGTTACCTCAGGAATCAATTTGGTCCAATTTATTTAGTCTTGAACAAACAGTATATCTTTAATTTGTCCATGTATGTGGTGTTTTCATGTCTGTTTGAACTGTGATATTTCTACTGGACATTCACAGAAATAAATTATTCCCCCTGGGGGAAAAAGGTCTTAAATAAAATAAGCCATTCCTTTGGAACTGCATAGACATTGTACTTATCCTTGATTTGCTTATCTGGCGTAACTAAGCAATATTGTATTCTTCAGCTAGTCCAAGACGGATCAGTACCACCAGTGGCTATCTAGGTCCATGGTGTTAAATATTCAAAACATCTCGTGCATGCAGAATTCAATTTAATACTGAGGTCTGTGTTGGTTTGGAAAATATACCCTTTATATCAGTGATGTAACTGCACACCTTTTAGACTTTAACTTTAGAATTGGTATGTAAGGTTTTCACAAAATGGACTGTTTTCACTTTGAGTTATGAATTTAAGAGGTGAAAATGGCAGATAGGAAGATGAATAGCATAGTACTATTCCAAGCACGGAAACATTCCAAGCTTTGTTTACAGTGATTTAGATACTGAATCTTAAACCAATTTCTGAATACATATGCACTAACAAATGCATATTTTTATCTTTTCTTTAGCAACAGTGTAGTAATTTAGAAATCCAAAAGTGTTTAATTTAAATTAAAGTCATTGAATCGTGATTCTGTTTTGCTGTGTGTTAATCAAAATGTCCTGCTATATATGAGGTTTTGACGTTATCTTGTGTTATCCTTGTCATACTAAATAATAATGATCAGTCATTAGAAGTGGCCGACTTATTCATTCTGATATTATTCTATGCAAATGTAGGCCTTTTTTATTAGGAAATTGTTCATGAACCAATCCTGATTTTCTTCTAGTAGTGAATTCATTGATCTTAAGTATTTGCTGGATAATTTCAATGACTATTTTGCAGCCCATAAACTGTTTGCAAACTTCTCATTTTGACTATATGCTCTTTGTTATTTGTGTCGTGTGGTCAATCGCCCAAGTCACATGGCATTGTTTCTGCTTTTTGATTGGATGACTGATGTATTTTAAGCAATAGAATAGCAAATAATAAATATCACACTTCTGGTATGAATTTCTGGATGAGTAAATATTTGTGCTAAAATTCATAGAACTTTCAGGGTTTGCAAACATTTTAACAAATAATCAGCTGCTGGTAAAATATTGGCCCAGAGTCAGCCAAGTTTTAAAATCTCATTGAAGTGAACAATGTTGTTAAGTGAGTAGCTGAATTGGGGCTCTTGTGAATAAAATAACCCCATGAATCAGATCACACAAACTTGGTGTTTTAAAGTTTCATTACTAAGGGTTATTTTTTTAATACTGTTCAACCAGCTTTTTCACTTTTCAACACCGGTTTTCATCTTCAAAGCATTCAAAAAAACCTACTGATTATTAACTCCAGTTTACAAGTGGAGAAACTGAAGAAGAGGGCCACATTTTCCTCTCAGTTATATCAGTTTAACTGTGTGTAGTCATACTGTTTGCTCCAACATGGTCTAGAGAATTGGTGACTTGCCCAAGTGCATGGTCAGGGACATGATTAGAATGCAGAAGCTCCTGATTCCCTGTTCTGTGACTAGACTATGCCTTTCTGTCATACATTTTCCCCATAGAAAATTGTTTTTGGGCCTGATGCAGTTGTAGGAAGGGGGCTGAATGATGTTCAGAGAACTCCAAGTGGAATATTATTTTAAGTTGTCTTTTTGGTTCTTTTTGGTTCCAGTGAAATGAAGCAGAAGCTCGATGAAGAGGGTAACAAGTGCAGCATCCTTTCCAAGCAGCAGAAGTTTAATGAGCACTGTTGCATTCGCTGTTGCTCTCCTTTCACTTTTCTCATCAATAGCAAGCGGCAGTGCCAAGACTGCAAATACAACATCTGCAAGAGCTGCAGCTCCTATCAGAAAAAGAACAAGGCATGGCTCTGCAATGTCTGCCAGCAGGCCAGGTAGGTTCACATTGTACCACTGCCAGGTATAAAATAGCCGGCCTATGACTTTGACTTGACTCATCCCTCTCTTTGTCAGCAATTAATGGTAACGAGCTGGAAGACATAACAAGACATGAAGTACTGTAGAGCAGTGGTTCTCAACCTTTCCAGACTACTGCACCCCTGTCCGGAGCCTGATTTGTTTTGCGTACCCCTAACTTTCACCTCACTTAAAACCACTTGCTTACAAAATCAGACATAAAAATACAAGTGTCACAGCACACGATTACTGACAATTTTTCTCATTTTATCTGTATGAATTATTAGTTTGTACTGACTTTGCTAGTGTTTTTTTATGTAGCCTATTGCAAAATATCTAGATCAGTTGATGTACCCTCTGGAAGACCTCTGTGTGCCCTCTGGGGTATGTGTGCCCTGGTTGAGAACCATTGCTCTAGAATGTTAGAGGATGCTATTAAGGATTGCTTTGGGCCAGTAATGCTTTATTCTGAGACTGTTTAGCTGGATTGATAAACCAACAAGTACTAATTAGATTTAGTCTGAATAAGAGGTGTGATCCTTAAATAGGTTACTAATGTGTAAATGCAGATGGTGTAAGATGGCCATCTATTTTGCAGCAATCACTTTAGAATAAGGTGGGGAGAGTGAAGATGGGTCTCTAGAAGTAGATTATCCTACAGTGAATGCCTGAAATGCTTTTCTAAATGACACTTTTCATAGAACACTAAAGGCTTAAGAAGTACACTACAAACAATACAGTAGTTTTCATAATTGGGAGTTAAAAAATGCTGCCTAATATGCATTTGCAGGGAACCTCAGATCGAGTTGCTTCTCCACCTCTTGGGCCTGGGATAACCAACACTTTTAAGCCAGCATGGGGAAAAAAACAATAACAAAAAACTAGCCAGCCCACATAAAACAGCTCTTCAGGCGCTATCTTCCTGGGAGACATTTAGTCTCTCATCATTCCCTTTCTCTTCATGGTAACTTAGCTAAAACCATACAAACAGACTTGGGAGGGGGGTCATGTAATCTCTGTCATCTCCTCTGTTGCTGGGCAAGAGAATAAAGAAGACTTCTCTGATCCCTTTCCCAGGCTCCATATCACTCCTGTCTAAGAGGAAGCACTGCCGTTTCTTACTGGGAGCACTCCCTTAGCCCACTGAGAGACTTAGATATTAATGGCATCCCTGTTCATGAGCCACAGCTGTCAGCTCTGTCTTACAGTGGCCTGGTAGCTAGGTCAAGCTCTGGTGCCCCAATGCAGCATGAAATATTCTTCCCTGCTTCCCTAGAGCACAAAGAAGGGGAATAGCAGGGTCACAGGGGAAAGAGGAAGCAAACTTTTAAAAATAAGTCTTGCTCCAGTATTCCCTCTCTCTCATCCCTTTTTTCCAGCAGTTTTCTTAAACTGTTAATCAATGCTGTGATCATCTACTGTGGTTTAAGGCTATCTTTCTGCAGGTTAAAAAATGTATAAAGGAAACCAATAAAAACAGTTGTGTACAGCCTGACCTTCAACGTAGGTAGTTGGTTTTTTAACATATTCTTGTCACACACTTTGTATGTGCTGCTTTAATATAAAATAGATACTTCTATTACAGAATGATAATTAGTATGTATAGTTCAACAGGATATTTGGTTATTAGCTAATATATAAAGGAAGAATATAGAATAGCTTTGAAAATGGAAAATTCTTCTCTTCGGTCTATCTGTATTTTGTTCCTTTGTCCTTAGACTGCGTTAAGTAAAGAGGAGGATTTTATGGGTAGTGTAGATAGTTATGGAGTCAATGCAATAAACACTAGCAAAAAAAAACAAGTGCCTTCTGTTAAGGGTTATTTCAGCTAAATAAAATGGGAATGGAATGCTGCTGTGTTTTAAAGTTTAATTTCAAAAGTTTAAACCTTATTAAATGTCTCATTTCTAGCTTGAATTAATTAATTCAATTATCCAGGTTTCATCAAAATCTGTTCTTTACTCCCTCAACTTTTTGTTGAATGTTAAAACCAAGTTTGTGACTATTTTGGATAGGAATGATGTATTTGGGGTTTTGTGCCAATACTTCTGTATCTATTGATCATATATTCCCAATCTTCAGTTTGGACAAAATCAAGCAATGTCATGAATGCACTTAGACGCATTTTTTTTTACTTTGTGAAACTTCAGTGATGAAACGCCCAAAATTCACAAAACAATAGATAATATATAGACCAGAACAAAGATCTCATTTCTGCTGTCCGGATGGGTTCAGACAAATAGGCAAACACTAAATTCAGGAGATATAAAATTGTATGAACTGAAACTGCTTTAAAAGTGTAAATAAAACCCACAGTGAAACTCAGCTTGACTGCCGTACATAGCTAACAGCCATCAACTGAAAAGTTTTGACATTTGACACAAATTGTACGAAGCACGCAGCAAAGTGATGCAGAAGGCGCCAAAATACTGCCGCGTATTCCAAAGTATCCTGAAAAATGTTAAGAAGTCTATGTGTAGAAATATCGGTATATCGAGATGTGCTTTATGTAAACCTAACGATGGATGCATTAAACGTTGCTGAGCAGATACATGTAATACCGTATTTATTAGCGTTCTGTGAAGTGTTTTTTACTGGCAGTTGATATTTGCAACAACTGCCTCAAGAGGACAGAAAAGCCCAGCACCAGCAGCCAGATCATGGATCTCCACGTCACGGGGGATTGGAACAGGCTGAGGAAACTTGCACAGAGTGGGCTGATGAGGAGCTGCTGCCGGGCTCCTTAGCCAGGCACTGTAAAGGCTCCCGGAAAGGCAGTGTATGTGTGTGGGGAACAAATAGCAAGCAAAGGGAGAAGCCGGAGGAGGGTGAGTGTCCCTTCAACAGTGGCTGGAGGAGTGAGGCCCCTGGAGCTGCTAGGCCAGACTGTGTATAGATAGATGGTGGTGGGTGACAACGTGTAAATAAAGAGCCCTGGTGAGAGCATGAGGCCGATGTCTGCGAGTGGTTCGTGGGTGCTGAGGACCTGCAGGGGGGACCCTGCGCAAAACCGTTACAGTGATCAAAGTCCTTGCTTGTGCAGCATGCTTCTAGATTCTGGGATTTTGACTTTAGGCGTAGCACTCAGTAAGAGGTGGTGCCTAAATGATACTAAACCAGGAGGCACTATGGCTCAGAGACACAGCTCCGAACCACAGTTCTTTCCCTACTTCCTCATTGCTTCCTCGAGTAGCAATTTACTGCCAGCCTACAACAATAGATTACTGGCTCACGCTGGCTCAACTACTTTGGCCAAGGCTATGCCTGTTCTTCGCCTTGCCCTGCCCATCTGTTTTGGGGTGGGAGAAAGTAGACAAGTAACCACACTTACGTGCATCTGAACTGATGTGTAGTGATATGAGAGGAGTTTTTACTCCCCCTTATGCCTGTGGGAGCATGTGTAATGCAAGTCGCACCCTAGCCGTATAATGAAATATCTCCCAGTTAGTTCTTCTGAAACTCTACAGTAATGTGAATGGTTAAATTGCACCCCCCTGCTGATTATTTTATTGTATGGCTCATTTATTTGTTTTACATTTACCCCAAGAATAAAACTGAAACCCTACCTCTCTAAGTCCCACTGAAGTTGACAGAGCTATTCATGTGGATAAGGATTGCAGAGTTGGTCTCTTGTCAACTCTGCTGAAATTTAAGCCTTTAACGTACCCTGGATACTGTGCCGCTGTAGCATTTTAAGTGCAGATGAGACCTGATTCTTAGAAAGCATAATATCTCCTGGGATTGCTCATTGGATTCTGTGTATCATTCAGCACGGTGACCCACCCTTGCACTTTCACAAGTGCCCCACCCTGACTCTGTACGTTGGTGCAAAGAAGAGAGGCAGATCCATTGTCCTTCCTCATTTCCTGTCCCTTTCTGATTTGCTCTTCAGAAGGTGGTGGGTGATAAGGGAAAGTCTGGGATCTCTGGATCTTAGCTTCTACTGCTTGAGGTAAAAGACCCGCTTCATCCTACCTTTTAGAAGAGTGGATTACCTGCACTGATACAAAAACCCCTTGTGTTGATGTAGGAAGTTCCTTATTTGTCCATTGTAGTGTAGACATGACCTTAGATCTATTTATGAAAATTGTAGTTGTAGTGGCTTTCTTTGTAGATCTGAAAGCATTGTTTCAATTTAGAGTTACAAAACTCTGGGGAATTGTGCCCAGTTCTTCTTCAATAATACCTTTGTCCCAACCAGTGTCCCCAACCAGTGGCTGCTTTAATTTACACAGTGTGAGAATCAGGAAGCCATATAAAAATGACTCCCTAGCTGCATCCCCTGACCTCCTGCCCCATGATTATCTTGGCCCTAGAGAGAATCTGGCCCATTATTTATAGTTTCCAAGAATTTGATTCAGCTGTGGTTATCTCCTTTATACAAGTTGTTTTAATCATCAGAGGCAGAAGAATAGTTATGTAAAAATATCAGCAGAGAGCAAATACATGAGTCAGCATCTGAAATGTACAGCATTTGCAGAAAATAAACTGGGCCAAAATATGGACACAGCTAGCATGCCCGCTTCCTCCAAAGACAATGGAAACATCCCAAACTCAGATGAAATTGTGCCCGATTCTTTTATAATTGTGCCTGATTCTTTCCTAGGCTGAGTTATCTGTTTGTGTAGTATAGGATCCATTGTATCACAAATTTTAATTCTTCTGGAATTAGTCGATAGCTGTGTTTGTGTAGCTGCTGAGGCAAACTGAAGAAAACACCATTTTCCTTTCCTCACATTTTATTAAGTGCATACCTTAAACATTTGTTGGATGTTTGTATTGGGATTTTTATTTCATTTGCATTCTATTTCTTTTCTCTGCAAAACAAGTTATCTCCAGATAAATTTTGTTAAAATTCCAGATTATTGATGATTAGTTTAAATATATATGGTATATTTTAAATTATTACAATGTCTACTTGTAGTACTATTTAATTTAATTTTAATGTTAAAGGGGAAAAACTTTCATTTTTAATATTCCCTGGTGTTGAACTTACTTATGTCAATAATTAAATTGCTGTTTAAAAGACAAAAAAAAAAATAAAAAGAATATTGTCATGTATATCTTCAGAGTCACAGTCTGACATTAATTTTATTTGCTCTTTACAGCATTTAATCTGGTACTTATTGTGGTGGATGATAATGTTCTAGTTAAAATATAACAATTCACATAAAGTAGCAAATTGTATTGTCTTAATAGAATTGGTCTTGAAACACAGGAATTCTTCTTAAAATATGTACTGCAGTGGAACAAGTAGATAATTTATCAAGGTCTCTCCTATCTGCAGTACACAGTATATTTGACCTTGATCAACTTGAAGCATTACTAACATTGAGGCAAACATGTTGAATTTAGAGCAATTGTTTTTGACCAACATTCAAAGCTTGCAACACAATATACAATTCTGCAATCATTATGCAGGTGAAAGTCCCATTGGAGTCAGGAGAAGTGTTGCGTGCATAAGGGCTGCAGGAACAGTATTGAATAAAACCCTAACTTATCCTGCTGATAATAAAACCCTAACTTATCCTGCTGACTCTGCATGGGGGCAGCCGCATGGACTTCAGTAGGGCTCTGTGTGAGAGAGAGTCTGCCTGCACAGAGCTCCATTAAAGCCAATGAGCGTCTGCTCGCAAAGTCAGTTGCAGGATTGCTTCCACTATTTGTCCTCTTTTTGTTCTGATGCACAGAGTGCAATCAATAAACTCTGAAGTATGTGTCAGTGTGCCTGTTTTGATAAGATTTATGGAAGAAAATACCCTGTACAATTCAGCTTATGATACGAGATAAAAATAACAACATGGACAAACTGGGACAATAGTGGCTATTTCAGCTCTTTGGCATGTATGTTGATGTACCTAGATTGGAAGTAATTGCCTTATGATCCTACTTAACTCTGCAGTATTCGAATTGGCTACCTTCTAGTCTGCAAACTCTGTCTCATGCACATTCCACCTAGAACTGTGTACAGCCATTTAATCTCCAGGTGCCTCAATTTCATCTGTAAAATGGGGATCATGATGACGCTTCCTTTGTCTCTTTTGTCTGCCTGTTCAGCTTGCAAGCTCTTTGGGGGCACGGATTGTCTGTTGCAAGAGGTAGGTAGAGCACTTAGCACAAAGGGGCCCCCCCATCTCAGCTGGGGCCACTAGGTCCTCTTGTAATATAAATCATAATGACAATAAGATATATTTACAAGCACAGGTGGTATGGGATTGTGGCCTTCAACAGCCGCTGTACAATTTGAGGGTAAAAATCATCATATTTGATTGAAGACAGTGTTGAAATTGGTAAAGCCCTGCAAACAGTATGTTAGCAAGTAAATAGTAGCTAACAATTGGACTCAGCATTTGTTTACTAATGCATTCAGCTGTAACAAAACTGTTGGTTTCATGATTTGGCTGCAGAAGGTTGACTAGGGCATCATAATGGTTAACAATCTTGTTTTGCATTTCATTAGATAAAACCAACTGTTAAGACAGAGCCAAAATACTTTTGGATGGTCTGCTTCAGCCACAGCTTAGAGCGCTGTGTAAAACTGGGTTTGCTTACAGCTGTATGAGAAGTGGATATGGGTATCTCTGCTGCATGTTCTGCCACTTTGAGAAAACTCTCGCAGGAGCTGGCGGCATGCAGTGCTGAACTATGGCATGGTCAATGATTATAGAAAATGTTAGCCCTTCCTTTGGCTCAGGTAGAACTGAAATAGATACACCTACTGCGGCTTTGGCGCCACTCAGCTGAAATGCAAGGGCATAAAAGAGGTGCATCACGTTTTCATCCTGTCTGGTTTTAGTGGCAAAAAATACAGCCTCCTCTGTGCCTGTTTGTTTCAATCCACTAAGTGACACAATTTATGTTACACCTTAATGATTTGCTGATCAAAATAAATATCAATAAAGTCCATTTTTCCAAGTTATAAAATTGTACATACAGCATAATGTGTAAATTCATCACCTGATGTAACCCATCCCAAAATGCCTGCTCGCTCTTTCTTTTCCCTCTTATTAGGCTGTAGCCCTATTTCTTACCTACCCCTTTCTGGGATGATGTGAGAACAGAGGACTGATGGAGGGAGCAGTCCTTGTATTACCCCCAGTTGCAGGAACTGCAGTCACTCCTGTCCTTTGCTCAGGGTATGCAAGGCGAGTGCAGGAGCAAGGAGTTGTCCTCGTAAGAACCAGGGAAGTCTACTCTGGTGTCTTTGGTTGAGTTATGTTTTGATGGCTTAAAAGAAATGTTCACGCTGGTTGCTTTGGTACATTGGTCTCTGTTGTTTCTCTGGTATTCTGATCTATTTTAGTTATTTCTAATATATGCACTGTGAAAATCCCTATTCTGTTAGACAGAATCAAGCTATACTTGCATAGGACAACACACTCTGCAATGCTGCTACCTGTTTTGGAGAAAAGCATCTAAAAATAGAATTAGCAGAGGGGAGAGGAGAGCAAAAAAGAGGGGGATTATGGCAGTGATTAAATATTGATAATACAGTTTTTTTAGGATAGTCAAGACTGGAGAAGACTGAAATATTCTAGAGAGCAGGTAGCATGGCCTAGTAGTACATGAAGCACTGAACTTGAACTCAGGAGATCTGGTTCTATTTCTGGATCTACCATTGAGCAGCTGGGTGACCTCAGACAAGTCTCTGTGACTCTGTTTACCCATGTGTAAAATGGGGGAAAGGATTCTGACTTCCTTTGCAAAGTACTTTCAGCTCTATAGAGGAAAAGCGCTGTATGAGGTAGGTGGTGGTGTTATTAAATTAAATATAAACATTCAGGAGAAGTGTCACTGTACTAGGTCAGCTTGGTGAAGACCTCTGCTCAATCTATGGCTGCAGTCCAAAAAAAGTAAATACTAGTGGTAGGATGTATAAGAATGCAACTGAAAATAATGCAGAAAGTATTAGAATGCAGTTATATAAATCAGTGATACTCGTTCACTTGTGTCCAGTTCTGATCACCTCCAAAAATATCTCAGAAAAAGAAGGTACTCAGAGAAGAGTGATAACACTGAGTACTGGAGGGAAGGAAAATCTTTCATATGAATAGAAAGCAAAACGATTGGGATTATTTAATTTAGAGAGAAGATGAATAAAAGGGGACATAATAGAGTTATGTAAAATAACAAATGGTAAGTACAGAGAAAGTAGAATGGGTATTCCTATATACTTGTTTCATAATACAAGAGCCAGGGGACATTCAAGGAAACTGAAAGATAACATGTTTAAAACTGAAAAAAGGAAATAATATTTTTGTAAACAGTAAGATTCAAAGGCTTAGACATCTGTGTGGAGGATGAGAACATCCACAATTATTATAGATAGGATAGAAAATATAAGGGATTAACTATCTGACGAGTTAGGAAGAAATTTCTCCTTTTGGCAGGTTATTCTGTATTTGTCCTTTATGGGAATCTTGCACCTTTTTTCTTTTTTTTTTTTTTTTTTTTTGAAACATCTGTTACTGGCTGCTGGTTTGGGCACAATTACAATATCTCGGTAATAATTTTTTATCCTTAAATTCCTGATCCATACCCTCAGCTTTAACTCTGTCTTAAAGTAGGTTTTTGTCTGGGAATATACACACACAGCAGCTAGTCAGTTTTACAAAACTAAATATACATGGCCAATTACCCCCTCAGTTTATCCATTAAATATTGGCTGAGTTCTTACGTGTGTGTGTATAATGTGTATGTATGATTGTCCCCCTCCCTTTCTCCCCTATTTGTATACTGCTCATTTTCTTAGATTGTATTGCTCATTGGGCAGCGGCCCTATTTACTTCTTATTGGAACTTCGGGGCACTGTCAATATGAACTAATATAACCCAAAAAATTAAGCAGCAATCCAGCAACCAGTAGGAAAGTTTTGCCCATAAAGGGAGAAATGAGTTTGAATTCCTAGGTCACCTGACCATTTTCAGACTGGCAGATTCTGGGAACAGTACTCTTTTGTCAGACTTGGGGAGAAGCGCACAAGAAGAGAGGGCAGGAATCAGTCACCATCCTTGATTCACTAACTCAAGTAATGTTGTCAACAGTCTTCAAAGGGAACCGCATAAGACCACCTTTCCTGAGGGCTAAGGGTGCTGCAGCATGGGACCATTGCATTTGAAGGCGGTGAAGAGGCGATAATGAAGATTCCTGTAAACATCTCCTCAGAAAAGGAAGCTAAAAATTAGTAAGGAGTGGAAATCACTAGACAGATCAATCAGCTAAATATGTTCTTTTGTGGGAGGCACTCGGAACACAGTATTTAGCCAGAACATTTATCCACAGAATTCTTTTTAATTTAATTGTACAATCAAGCATTTTTAAGTGATGGCTATAAGGTTAACTGATTTTGACATATGTTAGTTTTTATTAGCATGCACTAGCTGAGCTTTCAGTTTTCCTCATGCTTGTATTTGTGCAACCATTAATCCCTGACAAAACCTAGAAATCAGTAACCCTCTCCAGAGGATCCTGACATTATTAACCCTTACAACAAAAGGCAATTTCCACACTGTCCGCCAGATTAACTCTTAGAGGGAACATCTTGTGTATAGGGTTTGCTGTATGCCTGCAATCTCCCAGAGATGATACCCATAAAGAGATCTTCCATTCTAAAACAAAATGATCTCTAAAGGCCATTATTTAGAGAATCATTATTTAGAGAATAGGAATTGTACAGTTGAAGCAACAATTGAAATGTTGTAGGATTGTTATAGTAATTAAAAATTAATTGCTCTTGAAAATGCTGGATTCACATATTTAGGGGGCAAATTGTGAGCTCATGTAACAGGGCTATGCACTGGGGAGTTCTGGAGGGTCCAGTAAAGAAGTCATCTCTCTCCACCACCAGAATGCAGAGTGGTCAAAGAGAGATTCCTGGGGGCCACTGCAGACCCTTGGCTCCTGCATCCTCCCTCCAAATGGGGAATACTGTATAGACGTGCCAGTTGTGTGCCCTCCAGCCCATGCCCACAATGTGCTAGGCTGAGTAACTCTGTGCAGCATGCAGCTCTGTGCTACACAAGGAATCTGCATTAATTGTGTAGAATCCAAATGTTTTATCCTTCTCCTCCACAGGTCAGAGCCCTTCATGGTCCCTTAGCATATTTTTCATCCAAAACCATTTACCCTGGTACTTGTGAACAGCTGTCAAATTATATACATTTAGATTTTGAAAGCATTTTAAATGCTGTGGTTGATACAGGTGTCTTTCTCTTGAAGATAGAATTGGAAATACTTCAGACTTGTAACCACTATCTGTGAACAGCTATGCTAAATATGCCTTTTCTGTTGCTAATGTGCTTTGTAATTAGGGATAGTGTCATCTTAAAAGGCTCTTGTGTTCCCACAAGAGTTAAAGTGGGAATTTAATTTGTTATTTAAAATGCTTAACCACACAAATAAACCCCTCACTGCTCTTAATCTTCAGATATACCTTTCATTCAAATAGATAATGAAGCTCTTGTTGCTCTGTATTTTGAATGTGAATCTATGAGATCACATATTTAAATATTTCATGAGATGGACCACAACTATTACTGCTTATATATGCTTTTAACAAAAGGATGGGTGGTAAAATGCAAGTCCCCTTTCTTCCTGTCAAAGGTAGCTGCGTAGTTAATTGTCTGGAGAGAAGGGGGACAGACTGATGTTTATTTTGCCCATTTTTCTTTGGATGCTATGGAAGTGAACGCATGCAGGTTTCATACACTCTTTATGACAGCAGAAACTAAGACAGATTCTTTACTGTGCCTGTGTTCTCTGAAGCCCTTTTCTACTGTGGCAGAATTCTCTGAAGCCCTTCTTTAGTTGGCCTATATTTGTATATACTGTGTATATATATATATATATATATATATATATATATATATATATATGTATTTGTATATATTTGTATATTGATGTCTGACTGGGAATTTAAACACGCTCACAATGCCCTCAGGTTTTAAAACTTGTGAGTTAATTTATTGTTCATTACAAGTTCTCCACTTTCACGCTGGTTTGTACAATACAAGTGTTTCCTCCCTCACATTGTATCTGCCTATTGTACTTCAACCATGACCTGCAGCCTCCTTTTCATACTCGCTCAGGCATGGCCAGTTGAGTTGTGTCATGATTTAGGTCTACAAACAGGAGATAAGATGAAACAATCAAATTTGTTTCATTTGTGACCTAATTTCAGGTTTTGAATTTGGGGCTCCATAAGTGCTTGTTGTATCATCTGTCTCCATAGGGACAGATTTCTGAGATAATGATGGAATTCTCTCCTGAGATGACTTTGGCATGCAGTAAAAATGTTACCCTTAAATCAAGACAAAACAAAAAACAGGGAGTTGCTTGGTAAGTAGGTTACCATTTTTGTTGCTATTTGATCTTTGATCAAAAGGAGTTCTTGTTAATTCTCAGGATAACGTATTGGACCCACCTTGAGCAGCAATCCACAGTCCTATTTTCATATTTTCAAACAGTTTTCATTGTTGGCATTTTAGCTATTAATATTGCTCAAGTGTTGGGGAATGTTCATGCTACAACTTGTGAGTTAGATTCTTGTCCCTCCTAGCTGGTGAAAGTCAATGGGAAGTTGTTAGGCTGATCAGTGAGCTGATTGTCATCGGCTCCCTTAAATCTTGTTAGTCACGAGTGCAACAAGCCATCTCTTGACACAGATTATCTCACTTCCTTGGTTTTAATTTTCTTCTTTTGGGAAAGATTTCTGATAAGTTTGTGACAAGACTGCAGTCTCTGGAATCCTCAGTTGGGTTGGTTCATTGACTGGTCAAACATTGATCAAATATTGATAAAAATGGGCAAATAGTTTAAAGCACTAATTTATTACAATAGTGACAGCAGTAACAAAAAAGAGAGTGAGACTTTGTGGTCTTCAATAGGCTTAGCCTTAGATAGATATTTGTGCCTAATCAGAAAAACCAAACAGGAAAGCGGGGGGTGGTGTTACTGCCACGTCAGCCCCACAACTCCGGGCCTGGGGGACTGAGAGCTGCTCCAGCCCCACTGCTGTGACAGGGCTGAAGAAGTCACGGAAGTCCATTAAAGTAATGGAATCCATGACCTCTGTGACAAAATTATATCCTTAGTTATATTTTAATGACTTTTATAATTATGGATAGTGAATGAGTTTAGATGAGGCCAAGGCCTTGCTGGCATAAGTGTGGATTCACCAACTCTTTCTTCTTTTACATAGAATTAATGATCTGCTTAAAATGACGTCATTGGTGACAGAACAAAAATAATATTTTGTGCTGGAAGTTTTGAGGTAAAAACACACAAACCTGTGCAAACAAAAAACTGGGATGTTCAGGAACAGGGTGATACAAAACTGCATATCAGCAAAAATCAGATGTTGGGTAAATTTAAGCTTGGGCATGCATAATGTACAGGTTACATAAAATCCAAAGGCTTGGTATGTTAACAGCTGATAGGAGAAAAGTTAAGTAATGCGTAATGTGTAAGTGTATAAAAGACTCAAGGGCACAAGTCCCAAATTGGAAGAAAAACACCAGTCCAGAAACTCAAGGACAGGACTGAAGGGTCAGACCAAGAGATCAGAGGAGATAATGACCATCATGGAAGACGGAAGAACTTTTCAGTTCTCCAGAATGTGGTAAATTGGGCCACCTACCAATTCTGTCTTGTCTGTTGTTATAGCCTGGCATAAATATACATTCAGATACTGAGAAAATAATTCTTTCTGAAAATGTATAAACTTTGATTGTCTAAAGTGAGTGGATTTGTGACTCAGTGTCCTGACCCCCTAACAATACTATTTTGTCTATTATCTTTTTCTCATCATCTTTTGTAAGTGGATTGTGTTCAGTAGTCTCACGTTCTTGGTATCAAACAATGTAGAACTACAATTTTCCATATTCAGAATTGGGTCCAAGCAATGAAGAGAATTTTTACTTACGTATTCAAGACATCATCAACAAGAATGTCACCTGTCGAGGAACCCAAACTCAGGGGTCCTTACTTACACATCCGTTGTCCAGCGGATGGTCCAAATTAGCCAGACAGCAGGTTAGTGAAGTCAAAGTTTATTCTATATGCAAAGAAGGTGGCCTGATGGTCAGGGCGACCCTAAGAATACATTTCTTAAAGCTTATATAGTCTTACACAAACAAGTCTTTTACATCACAGTTTCCATGGCAATACTGTACTAAAACCTCCTTATCTAAGGAATTCCTTAGTCTCCCAATTTCAAATCCCCACATCTAAGTTGCAAGGTCTTTCTCCTCATTCTGTACTTACTGGCGCCTTAAGCCTCAAAACTATATTATTGCTACACATAATTAATTAAACATCTGCTAGAAAGGCACTTTCCATCTCATGCTTTGTCAGCCATTTAGTCGCACTGGTTCCCCTGAAAAAGAGAGAATCCATCTTCTTTTCCCTCAACACACCATGGATGACTGCAGCAACACCCGGCCATTCTTTCTTCATCAGCAGTTGATTGAAGAGTCGTCTTGTGAAGTTGAAGGTCTTTGAGACATTTAATAGTAAATGCCCATCAATTACGACAAGGCTTAGTCATGGTGGATGAAATTGAGGGCTGTACTAAATTACACTGAAAAATGGCTGTTGGTATTAGGGTTTAAAAAACTTGACAATGCTTTTTACTTTTGATATATGAGAAAGCTGTCAGTTCTTCAGCATCACCAATTGAAAGCTGAATCATATGGGCAGCACATCCACAACACAGACCATATGGATACTTGTTTGTTTACTAGCGAAGCCTGAGTAGCTTTCATATTAGCCATGATGTTGGTCGCAACAAAATAACGTTCCATGGACCAAGTTGATCAATTATGTTTTTAAACTGCTCAGCAATATTATTGGGCTATCTGGTGATGTCAGTTGTACACTAGAATGAGTAAAACACCAGTTGCATCACTGTTAGCATGAAGATAACACCCTCAATGCAAATATTGCTCCATCCATTAGATGCTAGAGACCCGTGAGGCGCTTATGCAATAAGAACACCTATTCTCTGTCACATTGTCCACTTGGGCATTCAGAAGACTTCCTGCAAGCTATTTCCTACTTGGTACTTTGTAAATTGGACACAGTTGATGAAAAAGTTCTAGCATATAAGAATTTTTGACTTTATTAAATGGTGTATTGGTGGCATAAATACCTCTAGCAAATGTATGGTCAAGTTTCTTTTTTCTAGTCATTGGACATTCTGTCCAAAAACTTCTTAATCCCAATTTGATGAACATCTGTAGTCTTTCCAGAAGTAGGGAGTTTTGATGCTGAAAAAGATGGAGTAGGAAAATTCTTATTAGAAGGTGAAGAAATCGAATTAGCTTAACTTTCATTGTCACTCATGTCACTATCTTCATCAAAAGACTCCAGGCTGGTAATGCTGCCGCCAAAAACAAAGTAGAAGGAGAATGCACAAAAGAGAACCAATGTTGATGCAGACCAGTTTTCCCTTTTTTGCTGTTTGATGGCAATCATCCATCTTTGACGGTAACTGGACGCATTACAAAAATTCAGCAAGTGTTTCTCCATCCTACCTAAACATGTCACATACTCAGAAGAACAGAACTTGCACTCAGCTTTAACAGTTTTTCCAAGTTCATGTCTATTATAAAATTTCCATACAAATGACTTTCTTTCGACTCGGCATAATTTATTACATCACTATTGTTAACATCTCTCTACTACTGGCATGCTCTCTAGATTATGACGTTTCTGTTGTATTTCAATCAACCTGTAATTCAATTCTGTTTCTTACTGATGCTGTTCAAGAAGATTCCAGCCAATCAAAATGTTTTTGGGCATACTGCTGTCTCCCTCCCAAGGCCCTTACAGACTCCCAGATCACAAGGAGAGGACGGGAGGCAGGCAGCCTCTCCTTCTTGTCGCAAACAGAATGGTCTGAGCCTCAGCAGCGCAGGAAGGCTTCTGCAGAGATGTGATTTCACACCCCTCTTGTGAGCATAGAACTTTTCATATTGTCTGTAAGGTTTGGCTGGGAAAACATGTGTATGGAGGGGGGCAGTTATGAAGGAGAAAATTGCTGTGATACATTTGTTTGTTAAGGAAGAGGCTTTTAATGGCTGTGCATTTTTTCTCTTTATGTTGTGGGAAAGGGTTTAATGACTGTGAACCTTCCCTTTCCTCTCCCACTCCCTTCTGAGTTAATATCTATGTTTGTTTAGTCCAGTGCTTAATTTGTGCCAGGGCTGATCCCTAGCACCTCTAGACTGGGAAGTTCATAGCCCTGGCACCTCTGGGCTTGCTGCATCAGTTATGAAAGTAAAAAATAATTGCCTGAGTCCTGGCACTTCTTTCATTTCAAATTAAGCCTAGTCAGTGTAGCCTGTAAGCTCTGTGGGGGGCCAACTTTTAACTTGTGTAATGTGCTTCGTGAACTGCCATGTGCACTGATGGCCTGGTATATACATACATGCAATGCTTTTTCTAGAATATTCCAACCAATCACAATGCTCATCTTTCAGTTAGTTCACGTTTTTCTTAACAGGTGACATTAGCATGTAGTAAAGTGAGCGATGAAGGCATTGAAGTAGGATTGCTAACAGACGGCAGTATTATGCAAGTAGGCCACCACCTACATCAGGGAATTTTTGTTGAAATATCTGACAATATTTTATTTTGGTCAAATAATAGGCAGTCAAGTGACTGGTTTGCCATCCTAATCCTCAGGTTCCTGATCCTGGTCAGTTTGATTTCTGTCCTCATATGGTATGAAACGGCTCTGGTGGCATTGGTCAATGGTGTCCTATTGGCAGTGGAGAAAAATCAGGTACCATACTGATTATTTTAGATCTGTATCTGCCATTCTGTGCTAGTGACTGCGAGGATCTGTTGATGTGTCTGCAGACCCTTGGAGGAGGTAAATAAGATTGCTGTAGATGGGCTCTTTTTCTTTCCTTTTGAAGATCCAGAAGGGTAGTATAGGGCAGCAATTATCAGAGCTAGTGCATGGTTCTCTATAGGGTTCTGTTCTGTCATCCCTCATGTTTCAGGTGTATATGGGACCAATAGGGCAAGTAAGGCAGTATAGTTTAAGTTGTATTTAATTCGCTGATTGAATCTAGTTCTATGTCCCTATTTCCTCTGGCCTAGCCAATGGAATGGAATGACTCTTGGCGTATGTAATGGAGATTGGCACATACATGTGACTCAACAGACCAGATGAACTACCACTTTTATGATAGGAGAAACAACTGGTAATAACTGTGAAAATTACATCGGCAGCCCCAACTGACTTCCTTCAATTTGCTGCTAAATTTCATGACACATGAGATTTTTTAGATTTCCAAAAACTACTGCCTACTCAGGTAGCAGTGATATGAGAGACACTTTTGATGTATGCCATAGACAAGAAGTGAATTATTACCCGTAGGAGCAGAGATGGAATTAGCTATATGCCACCTTTACTGTGGGTTGTGCCCTTATGAGGAAAATCTATCCCAGTATAAATAAGAATACCTTTCTGATTTGAAAACTAAAATTGTAGGCATGCTGCTATCAGCTGATAAGTCTGGTGCACTTGTGCAAATTCAAGAAATTTGTTTCATAGGCTCTGCAGAGCACTCAACAAAGAACGATTGAAAGCCTGCAGAATCCTTCCTGCCTCTCAGATATTCAGCCCTCTTTAACTGATGGCACTGCATACATCCAAAAAAAGTATCCCTGTGGACATTTCTGTATGTGAACATATTGTCAAAAACCCATTAGTATCTGGTATAGAGAAAAATGTTTTTAATGCTGAATTACAATTTGAATGCTTTTTTCCTCACATCTTATGTACTCCTTGAACCATCTCTGAGGCATTAAGCCTGTTTTAAAAAAATCTGTATGGTGGAATTCATTTTTCAAGCACAATGAACTATGCCTTTATGTCTTGGGCATTTGGATGTGATGTAACCTATGTAAAACTGGCTTTCTTGTGGCAGGTTTATTGCGTTTTGCTGCAGGGAGCAGAAAACTCACTAGCACTAGAGGTTGAGAGATTAATTTTTAGAATGCGTGTATTTCAGCTCTGCTGTCTGACACTGGGGTCTGAGCACACAGCAAAAGTAGCATAATAGTCACTCATGAAGAAGAGATAAGAAAAACATGTACTTATTTTAAAATTTAAATTTTGTAATGCAGAAGTTAGAAATATGGACAGTATGCAACTGGGAGCCACCAACTTTCCAGGTAGCAGTTTCCCTTATGATGACAATAGCAGAAAGGTTGTGGAATGGTAGTGGATGTATATGTCAATTACTA
This sequence comes from Mesoclemmys tuberculata, assembly GCA_007922155.1. Classification (NCBI taxonomy): domain Eukaryota; kingdom Metazoa; phylum Chordata; order Testudines; family Chelidae; genus Mesoclemmys; species Mesoclemmys tuberculata. The sequence goes on along the minus strand of ML675603.1, from coordinate 74,191,558 downwards.
CTTGGGTTTAAAATATATATATTTCTTTCCACTTGTTTATATTCTTAGAGACGAATATTATTCCCTAATTTGTAGTGTTTTCTTCTTTCCCTTTTCTCTGTGTCAACAGATCAGTTTCTACGTGTATATTCAGTACAATATGTGAAACAGCATAAGCGGAGGATGGGTAGGTAGCTCGATAGTGTATTTATTTAGGTATTATATTAGCAGTCTAAGAATTAGATCTGAAATAGCTGGATTTGCTGGGTTAGAATCTTGACAGAGTGGACTAAGCTTTTCATCTTTCCAACCTGCAGAAGTTTAAACTGAGTCCCATGCAGTTTACTGTGGGGGATGGCAAGTGGGAAGGAAGAAGTGTCTTTCATAGAGACCTTTAACTGTAGTCACTGATTATTGTGCACTGAGGTTAAATGTTCTATGGCCTTTTTCTTAAGGGTAGTGGTTGTTCCACTTCTGTACTCTATGCATCAGTTGTCCACGCAGTTACTGTTCCCCACCCCAGAGAAGACTGCGTTTCAGAAATTAGAAAGTAATTCTGTGGGTAAACCACTCTGTAAAGCTCTATGCAAGTTTGAGATACCAATGATAGTCCTATCCTTTAAGTATTGGATTATATCAAACCCCTTTGGTAGTTGTCTCCTTCTCTCTCCTAGTTTACCACATTTCCAAAACCTTTGAATAACAAGGACATCAGTGCATTAAGAGTCAGCTGTCATTTACTGTTAAGATACTCCACAGCTTTTATTTGGGCATGAAAATTAAGTTTTCCAAAATCTATACTATATTATTTCTTTGCATAACAGGAGAAAAGAGAGGAAATGAATGACAAGTGGAATGGTAACAGAATAGTAAAAGGGGATGGAGGAGCAGAGTAATGGAAGACGGAAAAAGGATTCTCTAGTGAACATTTTTTGTTAAAGTTTTACGAATTGGGTAACTGAGTTGTCATAACAATTCTTAACTGGCATTTACATGGCACTTAACTCTAGGTCTCACTGTGCTTGACAACATTGCAGGATGTTCTTTACAAAAGGATTAAATGTTCTTAACAATTGTTCCAATATATTAGTTGCAAACTGCCTATCTCAGACATGTACAGTATGCCATCTCTTTTCACCTAAAACGTTAGCAATAATCTAATTTATTGTGAATAGTGCTTGCCAAACTACACATCTAGCTAGCTGTGTATCTTGCTAGCCATCAATTATTTTGTAATGTGCCATTATAGTGATACCTGAACATTCAGAAAAATTACAAAAGCAGACAAGCAGTCAGAAAGACTGCATTCTTCACCTTTCCCTATATATGCATTTGGACTGTGAGAGGGGGGAAAATTCTCCCTTCTCTTCCTGTTCCCAGAAGGAGAAACCAGCTGAGTGAATGCTGTTGAAAAGAGAGAGATAATATCGCTCATTCTGAGCACGGTGAAATTCCTGGTCATTCTGAAATCTGGTGGGAGGGAATTTCACAGCCACAAAATTCTGGGTCCTTGCTCCTGAAAGTGTCATTCTAGGCACTGTTAACTCCTATGTGCCTGATGACTGCAGATGTTGTTGGGTTATGGTCATGACTTGAAGATATAGCTGGTCCCCAAGATGGCTGGGATCAAGCCCGTTGAAAGCCATGAAGATCACGATCAGGATCTCTCTGTTAATGAGCAGGGAGCCCATATGGTATGTGGGGCGTCAAGGTGATAGTTCTCCCTGTGTTACATAGCAGAAGGCCACTCCATGTTGGATCATCTAGAGCTTCTTCACTGCATTCACTTTCAATGCCAGGTTACATATAAATCTGAAACTTTATGCTTCAGTGATCCCATTTGTGCCTTGGGAATGGGATAGGACCGTCACTGAATGAATTTCCACACTTGGCTGGCCTGAATGAACTACAGTAGTCATAATTTTGAAGTTAAGGGTGGAGTTTCAGCACAGACATTTGATGAGAGCCAGGCTTCCAAGCCTGCAAAGACCTTAACAAGTGGTGGTTTTCACACTCACTGAACAGTCCCACTGACTTCCTGGTGTCGTGTACGTCTTTGCAGTCTTGGGGCCCAAATTTGCAATGTGCCACCAACAGTGCACTTGCAGAATGGTAATGTGAATCCATTAGTTAATGCACAAATTCAAGTTTGTACACAAAGATATGAGGGTTTGCATGCACATCAGATAATGAGGAAGCATGATGTTGTGTGTAAGGCACTGGATTGGAACTCAGAAAATCTGGACTCAGCTCCCAGCTCTACCACACATCTGCTCTGAGACCTTGGGTGATGCATTCAATTTTTAAGCCTCAGTTTCTTACCTGTAGAATACAGTGGATAACAATAAACCTTTCTCTTATCATGTCCTTTTATAGTGTAAGATCTTCAGTTAGGGAGTGTCTCTTACTATGATTCATACTTGGCTACAGCCTCTAGGTGCTATTATACTTGTTTTATACTGGTTATACTTTTCTCTGCTAGAATGAAGTCCCCCATTATCCAATTTCTGCTCCCCTTGTAGGTACTTATAGACAATGATTGAGTCACCCCTTAACCATCTCTTGGTTAAGCTAAATAGACTGAGCTCCTTGAATCTATCACTGAAAGACATGTTTTCTAATCTAAAGCTAATCATTTTTGTGGCTCTTCTCTGAACCCTCTCCAATTTTTCAACATCCTTCTTGACCACCGGGTACCGGAACTGGACGCAGTATTCCAATCACAATCACATAAGTGTCAAATACAGGGGAAATATAATCTCCCTGCTGTACTTGATATTCTCCTGTTTGTATATCCACGGATTGCATTAACCCTTTTGGCCACACTGTCAGCTGATTGTCCACTGTCACCCCCATGGCATCCCAGGATCGCATCCCCCATTCTGTAAGTATGGCTTGCATTCTTTGTTCCCAGATGCATGACTTTGGGGAACATTGCTTTAAGTATTAATTCTCTCCATTCATAAAGTATCTGATACCTTCGTCCTGTGCTGTAGCTGTGAGTGAAGCCAAGACATACAAACAAACAAACAAAAAGCCCTTCATACTTGCTACCACAGAGCCGTGGGTCCTTTGAGAGGAGACACATGTTCTGTGGTGCCAAATACCATGTATCAAATTCTTAGAGCTTTAAAAAAAGAAATCCACAGGCTGAGTACACTTTCAAATGGAAAAGGTTTACCATTTGATGTGTATTTTACAAGTCTGATCCATTCATAATTCTCACAGAAATTTCTACAAATACCTGCTATATCTTCTCAAATCTGACTGCCCTCAGAATAAATTTAGCACCTACTGTATTTAAGGCTTTAATAGTCTTTGAAAGGTGAAATAATTTCTCTGTTATCCCTGCTGGTAGGATTTATTAGGGGAGAGATGCATTTATGACTATCAATTTAAAAGCCTGTAGTATCATGGGATATTACTTGGAGCCTAAGTGAATTAATTCAAGCCACCATTAAATTTTGTGTGAATTTTGCTTTCTTTCATGAAAGATAGCTGTAAGTTTTAGTTTTTCAGTGTATTACTAATCTACCCTGCATTATTTTGCAAAGAGAAGGTAATTCTTCATGCTTACCAGAAGTTTTTTCCAAAGGTGAAGTACTATGAATTGTTCTACTTTATATAGCAAAAACAATGAGAGTCCTCTAGCACTTTAAAGACTAACAAATTTCTGCAGGCATAAACTTTTGTGGGCTACAATAAGTGGGTTACAGCCCACGAAAGCTTATGCCTGCAGAAATTTGTTAGTCTTTAAAGTGCTAGAGGACTCATTTTTGCTGTATACAGACTAACACGGCTACCTCTATGGAACTTTTCACTACTTTATATAGTTAACCGTAAATTTTGGGCGGTTGGCCTACATTTCTGTCTTCGTAGGATTATATAATACATTCGATTTTAAAATTTGTCTGGTCTTTTGTCTGCTTCGAACAAAGGCCCTACTGAAAGTCCTTCCAGCTTTCATGTTTCATTTGATGCCAATAAATTAGCTGTGCCTAAGAGTACCATGACTAAATGGTTTTACAAATTTCCTAAATTTGTTTTTCATGGGCCAGATTGTTACTGGAAGGACATAAGAATCATTGCAATGTTAATATAAGGAGAATGGAAAAAAATACTTGGAAACCAAATCTGTCCTTCGGAGTCATGTAATAAATTCATAATTTGGGTAGTCTCCGCCTGCGGACAGATCTCTCTTTAGTTGTTTGGTTTTACAATCTGTTTAGGTTTTCATCTTGGTTATCTCACTGTGTTTTCCCTATAAAGAAAAAATAAAGCTATAGCCCACTCCTTGTTATGATTTTCTTAGGTGTGCATCCCTAAAAGTAGATTATTTTGTGAATAGTGCTCACTTATGTGAACTCGTTTTTTCGTTGATTTAAAGTGAACAAATATATGAATGATTTTTGTGAAATTTGATCACATATTTTGGAAGATCTAGTAGTTCCACAGTTAAGGTTGAGCTGAATTTTGCATTCAAAATGAGGATTCAGCCTCTCTCTGTGGAGTATACAGCACATAGCCCCCTCTCCTCCAAATTACAGCACTTACTCTTTGAGAACAAAATTAATTTTCTAAGAACTCAAAGTAAATTGGTTAGTTAATTTGTGTTAACATTAATTTTAAAATGGTTCCTTTAAGAAATTTAGTATTCTGGTTTCAGACCATTCTTGTCCCTGATTATGTTAATAACAGAATAATACAAACTCTTCAATCTTCTAATATAGCTAAGTCACTGAAACCTTATGAAGAATTTTTTTAAGCTTATTGGTCATTTCTTGCTGTTATTCTTCATAACCAAAAGTTTCTTCTTCAGCACAGGCTGAAGAATAATGTTTTTACAGAGAATGCCACAAAACCGACCTCTTCCAAAATGGCTGCAATCTCCTATTATTGTCAGTGGGATTGAGGCCTGAGGTGCCTTCTTTCAAAATGATCACCATTTCCCAATGTTCTCAAAGACCAACTTTCCCACAGGAAAGATAATGACTTCTGAATTAAAAGAAAATCTAAACATGTTAAGGTGTGTAAGTGCACATTTAAGATACCCAAACAATCTTAATTGTAGTGTCATGATGTGGGGAATTTCACCCCTTATGAACTGAGCAAATAACTATGTGGCAAAATTGTGGGAAGAATTGGCTTGGCGGAAACTGGACTGGCACTGGAGGTTATGATATTACTCTTTGCTTATATTGCACAGAAATAAGGACATTAAAAGAACATTATTAAGGTTGCAAAGTCAAGCACTCAGAAGTTAGGAAGTGCCATGGCTAAGGTTGCCTCTGTAACCTTAATTCAGCCTCCTTGTATGTATGCATTCTCATATAATCTTTAATTACACGATCACTATTTTTCCATAGGACCCCTGCCTCATTCAGTGTACACAATGGGTCTGCATTAGGGATAAATGAAGATTGTGGAGTGAAAGAAACTTTGGTCTGTGGGACCCCTACTTTATTTGTTGCAGAAGATGGAAGGTGTGTCGTGAGTGAGGCAAGGTATTGCAGGAAGAGATAGGATGGCCTACAGACAAAGGCAGTTGAATGCTGCCCCAGAGAACTGAATTCTATCCAGACCTTTGCCGCACAGTTCCTATGTTCCTAAAATAAACACACTGAAAAATCAGAACTTCCATGTTGTGACATCATATTGACACCCACATGGGTGATGAGCAATGTGGAAACCGTTAGATCCATCGCACAGATGTCTGTCACCTGCGCTAACAGAGTAACTGATCTCAATAGTAAGCTCTCATTCTCTATATGGATTGGCACGAGAGGGAGAGGGGATTCTTAGCCAGTTTGTTTCATTATTTGCTGACTGCAGGGGAATGGTGAAGCTTAGGGATCTTGGGTTCCATTCCACGCTCTGGAGAGGAGTGTGCTATATTGGGCACATATTCTTCTGCCCGTAGACCCCTTCCACTCTGTTTCCTCCAGTCTGACCATCTTCCTGTCCTGTCTCTTCCGCATCCCTAGCTCTTCATCCTGTTCTTCTAACCTAACTAGTCTAGTTTCTACTCAGTTTTCACATCCCATTCCCAGTCTCCTTGCCTAGCAAGTCCTAGTCTCCCCCTGTTCCAATCCCCTTACCCAGCTATTCCTCTTCCCCCCCTCATCTCCTGGCCTCTAGTCAGCAGTGCTCTTGCCCAACCAGTTCCAGTTTCCCCAATTTCAGACATACAACTTGGTTAAATGTGGGAAAATTTTCACAGGAACAGCAAAAGGCACATTCTGAATACAAAGACCACCACTCTGTCAAATGTCAAGCCCCTTCTCCAAAGCATGGGGGCACAAGGGCTTCTCAAATAAAAGGTTGCCACCCTTTGTCATATATGCAAAACAATGTATTATTCCCTAGCATCTTTCTCCGAAACAGCTGGATCATTTTGGCTGAAACGCAAAGTTATAAGCAACTGAAAACAGGGTCTTATAATGGGAAGTGCCTGGTAAGCTTAATAGCCCATGCTACCACTCTATATATGGTGTACTGTACTTTATAAACGTATACACCTTTTGACATTCACATTCATTAACTGATTTGTACTGAACATTGCTTTCTACAATAGACAACATTAATTGTCTAGTTTCAATTATCTCTATTTAAATCAGGGCTGATGCTAATAAACCTGTTTTGTTTCTTTTTTTATGCTATGGAAAATCATGGCAGTGTAAGGAGTTTTTTTCTTTTGTGTGCATTTGTTCAGCTTTTCTTTCACATGACTGGCTGCAGGGAGGGAGGCATGTCATGATGTTATGTTGCCCTGCAGCTGTATTACCTTGTGCTGTGATTTTGTCCGCTTTCAGTCTCCATAATACAATTATGTCAGGTTACATTTACATGGAAGGTATCCAAGAAACCACTACATGTGCAGAAAGTAGTAGAGGTATTTCAATAGGTAGTACTCTTCCTGCTCCGTTACTGAAAATTGGTGTGCTGTCTTTTTTTAAATTCATTCATTCCTTTATTAGTGGATTAAGATTAATATCTAGTGGGTACATTTTCTGTGAAAATGATGTCTGTACTCCTTGTCTCTTAAGGCTCAGGGTTACTGTAGTTTAATTGTTATGTAACATTTTTTTATTTCAGTTTGGAAAGCATCTTTATCCAAAGACAGGAAATATGGTCTTGTGGTTAAGGCACTGACTGAGCTGAGACTCTCTGGGTTCCCTTCCTGGGCTGCCAGAGACTCCCAATGTGACCTTGGGCAAATGACTTCAATGGAATTATCCACATGCTTAAATACTTTGATGGATCAGGACTTCAATCTCTTTGTGCCTCAAAGGTCCTTCCTTTGTACATTGTGAACTCTTCTGAATACATGCTGCCTCTTACTATCTGTTGGTACAGTGCCTGACGCCATGGGGCCCCAATCTTATTTGGGACTGGTAGGCACTATAGTAATACTAGAACAGTTAATAATAACAATACAATGTTAGTTTAATTAAAAAAGGGAAATTGCTATTATTTTCCATAGGCATGGTGATTAGAAAATTGTTCCTTCCTCAAAAAAAAAATTTTTTTTTTAAATGTTCCCATTTCAAAATTCATCTTTCCCCTTATAGACTCAGTATCACAGCATCTTTGTCATCCTCCAGACAAGGAACGTTTTCATGTTTTGTATACTATAAGTGTATTCCTCAATATTAGGTAGTAAGTTTGTAAATTCCAGCACATAGAACTCTGATGTGCTGAAATCACAAGCCACAACACTGAAAGTCAATGAATATATGTCTCTAGAGCAGCAGTTCTCAAACTTCATTGCACAGCGACCCCCTTCAGACAACAAAAATTACTACATGACCCCCAGGAAGGGGATGGGGGTGAAGCCAGAGTCTCGCTGCCCCAGGTGGGGGAGGCCAAAGCTGAAATCTGAGGGCTTCAGTCCTGGACAGGGGTGGGGGAGACCTGGGACCTGCCACCCAGGGCTCAGAGCAGTGGAGCTCAGGCTTTGGGTTCAGCGCCCGGCCCCAGCAAGTCTAACAGCAGCCCTGGTGACCCCATTAAAGCGGGATCGCGACCCACTTTGGGGTCCCGACCCACAGGTTGAGAACCGCTGCTCTAGAGTGTCAGAGGGGATTTATATTTATATATATATATATATATATATTTTTTTTTTTTACACTGGGATTGCTCCAACAGGGTTCACTAGATAGGTGAGCCTGGCTTCCTCAGCCATTGCAGACTGCGCTGAAGTAAATTTAAAAAAAAAAAGCTTTTACTGCCATTGGTGGTAAATTAAATGTTAACCATGTAAAGGAAAACTAGTAGTGAAAGAAATCGCATTTTCAGTTTAAAAGGTTGACATTGCAAACAATAGAGAATATAAAAAGTTTTAATTAAAAAGGCAGCCAACATCCCTATAAATACTTACTGTACGAACTGTATCTTTCCTAAAGAAAAGGTTACTTATTACAACACAGTACAAGACTGATATGATCTTTACTATAAAATGTATGATTAGACATTACATTTAAAATAAATTTCATTTTGCTAGAGCCGCTATAAAGAACGTCTTGTTCCATACACACTCCAAATGTCCTTTAATGAGTATTGACTGGGATGGCAGCTTTGTGTCAGTGGTAATGAATTAGTTCCTGCATAAATGCATAATGGATTTCTAGGCCAAGGGACTGATTTTGAAAGAGTAAATGTATAGCACATGAGTCTTTTGAAAACTATGGGACCCCATATCTGAACAGTATTATTTCCATGACTTGCAAGCCTGTTCGTTCATTATTTTGGAGTTATATGATTAATGTCAGCTTGAAAATCTAAGCAACATTTATACAGTTTAAAGGAGTAAGAGCAAACAATTTCTATATCTGCTGTTGCTGTTATAGTCATAAAAACATAATTAACACTGAAAATTGTGGAAATCTTATTTACTTTTAACACTTTATGCCTTTAGTTCACATTTTATTTTTCTCTCATTCATCTATTGTTGTTTTGTTTTTTAAAACTTCTATTTGGCTCCAATAACCTTTGGAACCTTGGCCATGCTGGTTTATTTCTTGACTTCCAGCTGCCTCTCTTTAGGGGCATCTGTGCTCTTATAGCATGTTTAAGTAGCTTCTAAGTTAAGTCTAAAGATTGAACTTTCCTGTGCAGAAGAATATGAAAATTGCCCCCATGCTCACCTACATTTTTTTCTTTGAGTTTCATGCTCCATAGATCTGCTCCTCCATCAACAGACTTCTTACAGGACAAAATTGTTGGTTTATGGGTGTGAGCAGCATCTGAATGAGCTGTCTGCTGACAACTAATGATGAACTGGGGGCAAAGTCTTTAGGAGCAGACCATCTTTGCATAGACCCCCTACTCTGCCTATGTGCGAAGCAGACAGAGCTGTTTTGCTAAAATGATCAATTCTGGTTACTTATCACTCTAGGATTTGCATGCAGCAGTAGTGAAATGTTGCTATCCTTATTGTACGAGTAAAGAGTAGCAGAACCATTGTTAGAATGTCTTGGTTGTGGGCATCACCCTAAATTGAACCTCACTTGATAAGCAGAGTGTAGGGATGCTAAAGCCCAGTGAAGATGAGTAGGTAGGGTCACATGTTTCTGCCTCTGCCTAAAGAGTCCTAGACACTTTTTGACCTGCTCCTCGTCAGTGTTTAAAACAGAGACTATTAGATTCAATTAAGAGTCCTTGTTTCAGGTTGGTGGTTCCTGGAGCTGACATCACTGCTGAGCCAGTCTAGGGACTAAACATTAGTTCTTGGTTGGGTGTAGGGAAGTGTTGCAGTGAAAGACAATACAGAAACTGCAGTGGTGGTGAGGTTCCTCACTATCTGCTGAAATCACGAACCGCTGGGGTAAGTGATGGAACCTCAGAAAGTGACATCACAGAGTGCAGTGGCAGAGAGGCGGTGGTCAATGGCAGTAGAGAAATGGTGGTGGCAGTGGCAGGGAAGCAGTGGCGGCAGCGGAGCGAGATGGTGGCAGAGAAAGAGAGCGGCAATGGTGGTCGGCAGTGGCAGAGAGTTAGCAGTAGCTACACACCACTGCTCAGCGACCCCTGCACGCCTGCCCAAGGGTGGGAGGTGAACCCCTGTAAATGCGCCTCTGAACTCCGGGTCTTTGCTGACCAAGGACTGCCAACTGTGAGTGAGGTGCAGTAGAGAGAGGGGGGAGTGGTGTTAAGGGGCATTTGTTTGTCGGACTCTCACAGCAAGATGAGAAACTGAGGCAAAGGACACTTCCCAACTCACTGTAGGGTGGTCACATGCTTTTGCATTGTGATTGTGATGTTTTCCCAAATTAATGTTGGTTTCCTCCCCATCCCCCCTCCCTTTTAATAAAAATGTGGTTTTGATACAGAGAGACTCGGTGCTTGTGAGAGGGGAGGTGTTGCCTCTGAGAGGGGCCCAGGAGTTGTGTTTTGTTTTCCCAGGTTACCGAGTGGGAGTGCAAGCTGCTTCTATTCTGTGGTGTTAAGAGGAACCCTGAGATATTGAATCCAGCCCTTGTTGCTGTTGACTCCACCTGGCAGAAGGGTTACATAGATATGGGAGACTTTATGCCCCGTGGTGTGTATTGGTAGGGATTAGACTAAATTCCTTACCTGTTAAAACTGCAGTGAAGTCAAATACGTTACATAATTTATCTCTAGAGTGGCGCTGCAGGAATCATCTCAAACTGATAGGCTCTTCTGGGGCTCAGTTGCTCCCACTCTGCGAGTGACTGACAGTGATGGTTCTGCCCCTTACCCTGCATCTAGGCTGTGGGGCTCCCTACTGGAGGAAAGAACATTTCCAAGTGAACAGGGATTAAACTTTCCTGTCTGAGCTATCCTGATATACTACCTCTCATATTGATTCCATGAGAAGACCCATATTTAAGACCTGGAAATGATCAGAAGCTATATAAGTTGCATAGGAAATAATTTACTCAGATCTGGGTTTTGGAGAGAGTGACTTTTTCTGGTATTTTTAAACGGTGCTGCCAGGATCGAAAGAGTGCCCAGTCCAACTCTCCCTGATGTTTGCACAATACGTTCTAGGTTTCCACAAGCCATTCTTAAAAATATCTTCCTTAGCACTCTTTTTTCCTGTTAAGCCTTGTTTGCTTTTTTGATTCATGAGCATCAACAAACACGGTTAGCCTGAAAATGTAAGGCAATGAGGTTTCAGGAAATATTCTGTTCTTGAAATATATATGGAAATAAGAACCACATTCCCTGCCAGAACAGACAAATTAAAATATATAATAGTGGTCTGAGCAGGGAGTCAGGAGATGTGGGTTCTACTCCCCTCTATATCACTGATCTGGGCAAGTCACGTCACTCTTACAACCCGTGCTATTTGGTTCAGAAATCTCCATGTCTACAATGTAATTTCATCACATTAGGTGTATGGTACTTTTTCTCTTCCTGAAGATGTTGGACTTACACCAGACAAGTTCCCTTGATGGTGTTTTCTAACACTGGTTTGGACACTATTACATCCAAGCCCAGCAAGAGAAGTTTAGGGCCCCGGCACATCATATTTGCTGGGACCCCACTGTCTCCCATTGCACTTTATTTACACAGATGTTATATTTTTATGGGTATCCCCATGAGCATGCGGCCCTTATACAATTGTGTCTGCTTTCCCTCTCTCCTCAGCCTTACATCCCAAAACTAAACCATGATGTGAAGACTGCAACAGAAAGTCAAATGTTGCCATAATGTAATTTTTGTAGTATCTGTTTGTCGCATTACAGTACAGACCTGACCGTGCACCACCACTCCCATTTCCAAAAGAAATGAGATCAGCGTATGAACTAATGTCAGATCCAAACTTTCTCTCTTTTTTCTTTTTTCTTTAATTTTTCATCCTTTGGAAAGATATTCTCCATCCGATGGAGGGCTCGTTTCTCTGCTGCTGTCAGACAGCACATAGCTGAGGTTTGGCAGCTAAGAGATGAGCCAAAGAAGAGAGAGTCTTGCATTTCTGTACCCATCACTTTTTCTTTATATATTGTATATGACTGTGTGAGACTGAAAAATTCTCGTTATCTGTGTTACCTTAAGAACAGAAACCAGTCCTGTTTCTCTACTTCAGCCAACCACCCAATTTCTTATCCCCAGAAACTATTCTTTACTTCTTGTAAGTAAGAAAATATGTAAATGACACCTGTACATATTTTAATAAATGTGTAGAACTGTTTTATTTTAGATTATTAATGTTGAAATCTTCACACACATTTAGCAATGTTTGACATTGTAAATTCAAAAAATAGTACAGGATTTAAATAATTGATTTATTGAGAGAGAACTAGGGAGCAATGGTCTCAAGTTGCAGTGAGGAAGGTCTAGGCTGGATATTAGGAAAAACTTTTTCACTAGGAGGATGGTGAAGCCCTGTAATAGGTTACCTAGGGAGGTGGCTGAATCTCCATCCTTAGAGGTTTATAAGGTGCAGCTTGACAAAGCCCTGGCTGGGTTGATTTAGTTGGGGTTGGTCCTGCTTTGGGCAGGAGGCTGGACTTGATGACCTCCTGAGGCCTCTTCCAATCCCAATTTTCTATGATTCTAATTTTGTACTACTTTTTTCAGTTATAAGTCTTCAATGAGTAACAAGTTGCATAAAGACATTTTTCTACTCAATTTAGAGGATTTTTTAAAATGCCAGTGAAGCTGGCATGTTGAGTCCCATATTAAAGTTGCTGCTATTATTTATTTATTTATTTATTTATTTATTTATTATTTGTAGTTGTGGTACTAATAATTTTTTTCTAGTAGGACCCTCAGTCTGCTAGGCACTGTCCAAATACACTGGAAGAGACAGTCCTGTTCAAAAGAGTGGACAATCCAAGGACACAAACCTGCAAATCCTTAAACCTATGAGTAAATTTATTCACATAATTACAGTCAATTGTGAGCTTCAATGTTTTCAGGACAGAGATCTATGAAATTTCTACATGTCTTATCATGTCTTCTGTCTGGGACTCAGCACCTGTTTAGTATTGAAATTATACTTTAAGTGATTTTGTTGTCCTCTTCTTTCAAATATGTATTATATCCAGATGTCCCAGACTTGAGAAATCCAGATTTATAAATATGTTAAATTGCTAGTGTTTGGTTATAATGAGCAAATCTTGGAATAAAGAAGTATTTAGTACTTCGGAAAAATAATTTCCTTATGCTTTGTTATATGGGAAAAGAAAGAAATACAATGCACTTCTGTTTAATAATTCCCTTGTAATCAGGCACGTTAATGTGGAGTTTTTCTTTAATTACCACATATACAACATAACAGCAAACAAAGAATTTGAGGTGTTTTTCTTCCATGGTATGAAGTAACCTTATCTGACATAAATATAGCCTGTGAAGGATTTTGGAAAGGTGTAAAATCAATTTCATTATCAATCTGTAGCCTGGAACAGATAACCAGTTAGAAAAAACTAAGCTTTAAGACTGTTTACTCTCTAAAGCTCTTCATTTTGGGGGGCTATATCTTCCACATAATTAACATGTTGCCTTTGGAATTTTATTAAGATAGCAATTTTGTAAGGTTGCGTCACTTGTCATTCTTGTTTTATTATTTTTCCATGCTTATGTGATTGCTCCTGCTAAAATAGTACTCTCCAGTTTCTGGTAATGAAGTCCTGGTTTAGATGCATGCCTTTAATTTGAATTAATATTTACAACTTGGCATTCAGTGACTGTGCAATAAATGAGTGCAATTTATATACCAACGAGGTTGAAAATGATGTAGTACAAAAGGCAACTAACAGAAGGAGATAAGATCTATTTAGATAGCACCTGAATGACACTTCACAAATAAAGGGAAAAAATAATATTAATACCTATTGGTTGCTTTCCTGGTCAAAAATAATTTTCAAATGTTCCTTTTTTTTATTGATTGATTGAAAACGGGACAAAATATTTACAATTTATTTTTTCATTTTTATCCAGTTTTATTTAGTACCTACTGATTATCAACTTATTTGCATCCATTTTTGTAATCAGCTTATGCCACCACATATGTCAACACTGAATTTTAGCCCATGGCTTTTTAAGGCTTTTTGAATCTCAAGGCTAGCACTGAAATTTTGTGTCTGCATTAGATGTGTTTGCCACATTCCTTTTGGGGGTGAAAACAGTCATCTCTACAGTATCATATTCAAGTTTGAAATCACAATGGGGTTAGTGCAAGAATACTGTATATTCAACCAACAGATGCTGCAGGACCAGTGCTGAGCACGCAACAGAAAGAAGTTAGGGGTTTAGGAACTTGTTTTGTTCCTAAACAAAAGTCATTTGAGAAAAATAAATCATTTAGAGGAAAAACAAACAAAAAATCCCCCCAAAATAAAGTATTTTACAATTCAGAATGAAGTTTGTGCTTTTACATTGGAGCATGTGCAGGTGAAACGCTTCTTTTACCACATGTGGTATTAAAGTGGGTATAAGAATCTTCAGGGTAATTCTAATATATACAAATAAAAATGTGCTAAAATTTTTTTTTTAAGATTGGCGCTGTGGTGTTACTGTGGCTTTAAGAGAATGAATAAACTCTTCAGGTGTAGGAGCTGACCCTGAGAGGAGTAATTTGTTTTAGGTTTGACTGATAAGATGCTCTGTGTATATGATAACTATGAATCGAATAAAGGCTGTTGTTAAGTTACTAGCAATGTATTGTTAGTAAGACTAGTGGATTATTTGAATATAAAACACCACACCACACCACACAATCATAGCAGTCACTTGGTAGCATCCCATGTGGATAAGGTTGCTGAGCATTGTAATCTATTTTGATATGCTCATGACTTCCTGAAAAATTCCCCTTTTGGCCTCACGCCACTGTAGGCTGGCCTCACACCATTGCAACCTGATGTAGTTACTCTGGTATAAACGTCTTTAATGTAGATCAGTAGGCTTGGCAGAATTTGTTTTTTTATATTTTTTATAATTCTGATAGATAATATTGATTATTTTAAAGCATTTTTCATTTTTTTATTTTAAATTTTCACAGTTGTCAGAAATTGTGGGGGATAGTCAATAATTATGTAAATGACAATATATGTTGAGATTAAAAAAGTTAAAGATTCATAACCATTAAAACACAAATTGTCACCATCATATGTTAAAATATACTAAATAAATAGCCTTATGTAAAACGCTTAATAAATTCTTAAGCAACATTTTTGTTACTTTTCCTATCTGTAAATTTTGATTATTATTGATTGAAATATTTTCTGTCATTTTTGTGCAGTGAAATTGAGGTTTATAATATTTATGGATAAAAATGTAATCCTTCCAAACCTATAGACAAGGGTGACATTTTCAAAAGGACACAAGTCCCATTTTTATAAGTGCTCTAGGCATGTAAAAGCCTAAATCCCTTGGACTGTCAATCAGATTTAGGCTCCCACATAAGTGCTTTAAAAATTGTTATGCCAGGCCTAAGTGCCACATTTGGCCAGAGTTTCTGACTACTTCTGCTCATGTGATCTATTCTGTCTTGGGGCTTCTTCCCCAGGAATTGCTCTGGGGAAGACATGGGGGATAAGAAGACCTACAGCAACCTACTTGGCACGGTAGTTTGTCCCCTCTCCCATTTCCAAAATCCTGAGTCCAGGGCCACCTCACTTTCCCCTCTCAGGAAAAGTCCTGTGTGGCAGGAGTATATTGTCTATGTGTAGCATGTTTGCATGATTGAGAGAGTTTTGGATTGGGGGATTGAATGATGGGCAATATCCAGTGCTGTTATTTTTAAATTATAGTAATTGGTGAGGCCTGGATTTGAGCTGTGCTGTGCAAGTAGGGATAAATATAAAGAGGGAACATACTTTGTAAATTATAATAAAAATATAAATAGATGTAACAGCAGAGGAAATGAAATAGCAATCTAGTCTCCCATCCCTGGGAAGTGATGTGGCTAGTGGCATGGATGCTGGTTTGGGTTTAGATGTCCTAAATTCTATTCCAGGCTCAGCCATTGACTTTCTGTGTGGCCTTGAGCAAATCACATTACTTCTCTGTGCTTGTGTTTCCCCGCCAACTCTTTGTCTGTCTTATCTGTTTAGATGATCTGCTCTTCAGGGCAACGAATGTCTTGTGCTGTTTGTATGTACAGTCCCAGCATGCTGAGGCCCTCGTCTCAGCTGCTTCTAGGTAATACTGTAATACAAATGATAACAAGTGATAACAATTCCCATGTCCTACACATATAGTTGAACAGTGCAGTCTTCCAAAAGGCTGAACTGTGACTGGCCCTCATGCAGGTGCACGGACAGGGAGATGTAAATAATCTTTGCTTCTCTTGTGCCCTCCCCTTCCTTCCACCCCCATGAAGGGCCAGGCGCAGTTACAATCTCTGCACTTGAGGAAGGGCAAGACCCGAAGGAGACAGGGAATGACTTCATCTCAACACCCCCATTGGCCATGAATCTGGTCAGAGTAATGTACTGGATTTGAGTGTAAAAGTGAATGAGCAATGTTGCCCACTGACAGCTGGGCCACAGAGAGATAAATGATCTACTATTACTGCAAGCTAAAGGAGTTTCCCTCTAGTTGACATGTTAGAGGCCTCTGCTTTCAGACCTGAAGAAAAATTTTTGTAATCCTGCATGTGAGGTTCCCCCCCGCAACAATTGCATCTGCTGTCTGCAGAACATATATCTCACTATTCTGGGGGGCAGCGTGTACACTCCCCCAGCATCTCTGATCAGTGTGTCCCTCCAGAAGCACAATCCCTACTGGAATGTGCCCCGTAAATGGGGCAGTTTGGCTCCATTATCTCCCAGTATGGCCAGAGCCCAGTAGGTACAACCTGATTTACATTGTCTGTTCTTCTTGGGAAGGCATGGAGAATTTGTATTGATTTTTTTATATTTTTTATTTCCGCATTAGTGTTGCCAACTCTCTTGATTTTACTATGAGTCTTATGACATTTGGTGTTTTCAATAAAGCCCCAGCTTCTGGAGTCATGAAAATACTCAAGAAAATCAGCTGCCATTTAAAAAAAAAACAACAAATCTTCCAGCTCTCATGGTTCTGAGAAAAGCTGGAAAACATTGAACCCCAAAGGCTACAAAACCAGAAGGCAAACCAAAAGGTCCCAAACATTGATTATTTCTTAAAATCTCCTGACTTTTAAGCCAATCTCATAATTTTTAAACATTTGAGGTTTGCAGTATTGATTATATAACACATCAACGACAACCTGCTGTAAGTGGCAGCCAGCAAAAGTCCATTCATTCCACCTGGTACACACCAGAACCTGCCTTCCAAAATGGAGAGTGAGCTTTGGTCTATGTTGCAACACTTTACGTAACAATAACGCACACTGTTGTTGGAGACTGAATGGGAGGGAGTGTATGCTATTTCCAAAGCATTATGTAAGTATGATTATTTCCCCATGCTTGTGTTAGCAGCAGCAAGTAATGGTACATGCCAGTAAACTCTTAATTTGTGTAGGAATTACCATACACAAAAAGGTTGTATAACTGAAGAAAGACCTAAACAGAACACAAATTTCACTATGGGGTTTTCAATCTATTGTTAATAACAGAACTAAAGAAAAAATAACTATTAAACCAATTATTTTAAAAATTGATATTGTCCCTTTCAAAAAAGAGGGCAAAAACTATGTAAATGTAACATGAAGGTTACGCAGTTAAAATTATTAAAAATCACTCAGCTGTAATAGTTGATAGTGTCCCTCTGAAAAATACTTCTGGCTGCAAAATATTTATTTTTTATTAGTAAATCACACTTAAGATGGCGGTATCTGGTAATGATTACAGAGAAAATATTTTTTCTGTTTACTTTTAGTTTATTTATTTTGTGGATTTGTGGTCAGTCTGTGACTATTGACACTGTTTTCTCCATTTACTCTGCAATGGGCTCTGTCCACACAATCACTTGCAGGAGTTAGTTTCCCATTTTTGAGTGGGTCTTTCACTCAGTAACAGAGGAGTGCAAACATTAAAAAACAAAAATTTAAAAATACAAATGGGCAATTGTAAGATGTGAAATTAGCTTTAACTTTTTTTTGAGTCACTAGATTTCAAATAAACAATGTTATTTTATTATATTACTGTTTGTCCTAAAATATACATCCCATTACAGCATTTGAACAAGGATGTGTTACTGTTGCTATTGGAATTTTAATTGTTGTATTTCCTGACCTGGGTCATTTTAATGATCTGTCTATTTTTTAACTATATCTATGGCTCCCATTATCACAATCCCTGAGTGCTTCACAACATTTAAGGTATTTATCCTTGCAACACCCCTGAAAGGTAGGGAAATACAACACCCCTTAGCTGTTAGTAAGAGAAGCTTCTTGAGTGTTTGCATTCCTTGCTTCCCCTCACACCCCCTCCTTTTCTCAGATTAGCACTTGAGAAATTCTTTTATTATTCTGCTGCAGGCTGTTTCACTGAGAGTGAGCTGCCTTTTCTGAAAAGAGAAGCATTGTTTAGGAGGAACTGCATACACTGCGCCTTCCCTTCTGCAGAATTGTTCTGTCCACCTATATTATATTATTTAATTGGCTTTCAGGAGCTGACGAGAATGCCCTTCTCTTCATTCCTTTTTTTTTTGGCCTCTTGGATTTCTTTCTCCTGCAAATTTCATAAGTCTTTAGTTTAATATTGTACAATAAAATAATTACTGAATAAAATATTAGGACAGAAGTAGAAAATGTACTTCAGGGGTGGTTCACTGAGAAGAATAGGAGACACGTCAGGAATAGAACACTAAAACTCCGTCAGGTAAACCTGCTTATTTTATTATTTCTTGTTACTTGTATTTAAAATATCAACATTTCCTGTCTTGAATGGCACTCAAATATGATGACTTCATTCATCATGTTGTGCATCTATCTATGATCCTGCACTGCAATTCTTTCAATTCATATTATTAAGCATCTGTTTTATTCATAGTACCAGGATTATCCTTCAGTATTTAATGTGAAATGGATACTAAATTGGCAGAAAACATGGCTAATGTCACAAGAATTTAAAGTTTTTTCAGTTCTTCATATTCAGGAAGAACATTTCTTTAGAGAACATTTATTTGGAACTTAGGGCAGCTTTGTTTTTACTGAAGCTATCATCAATGTACATTTGTGATGATTTTAACAGACATTTTAAAACAATTTAGGCCCAAAATGTAAAAGGGGAGAAGAGGAAAAGAGATTTACAAAACAACGGGAGTAAAAACATTTTCATGTTTTATTTATTTGTATTTAAGTGAATAAATTAAAATACAATGTAAACACTCCCTAGAGTGGAGTAGCCCCAAACAGTGTAAATTGGATTTTTAATAATCAAAGTATTACTAGTAATCCAGATAAGGAAAATTTTCATCAGTACAGAATGTGGTTTTTATCTTGACAGCATTTGGACAGAGTTTCTGTAATGCAGCTAAGGATGATTTCTTTTACTTCCTATTAAATGTATTACAGGAGAGAGACATTAACATTAAATAGCGCTGCCTTGGAATAATGATACAGTTGCCACAAGAGTAAACATGAGATCTTACCAAAATCACCAAGGCACCTTTTTATCACAATAAGTTCGTATTGTGCTCTGTGGAATGAGACCTGATGATTTGATACACCACTGATGAAGAGGAAATTACAATTCCAAAGTGACAATTTCAAAAGCTGAAATTTTGTTATATCACATAAATTGATCACAATATTCAGAGGATTGGGATAGGCTTTGTCTGGTTTCTTAGCCTGTTTCTTCCCTCTCGCTTATGGCAGGTACTCATTCTGCAAGAAAGTATTGATTTTTGTCATGGTACGGAAAGGCAAGACAGATACATTTCCAATCAGGGATTAAGGATGTATTAAGGATGGTCAGTGTGGAAAATACCTGATTAAGCATGTTCATGCTTTACTAGTCACATCCATAGTGGTCCAAGCTACAGTACTTGTCAGAGGAGATACCTCATGGTGGGTAACTACAGCTGCAGACTGCTGAAGACTTATTTGCTGCCATTGTCAAGACTCATCTCTGCTTTTTAGCATTGGGTTCTATGTGCTGGTCCAGTGGTTCTCTTGTCCCTCTCACCTGAAATTTGGTACCATTAGTGGCTTGTAGAAAATCTGGCTATTTCGACAATGCGGTTTGATGAGTCCTTCATGGATGTTGCAGAATTACAGTTAGACAAAGGGACATCCCCCATTGAAATCAATGGGACTTGAGCATGTGCCTAAAGTTAAGTACGTGCTTTCCTCAGTAGGGATGGATGGCTGACTCAGAACTCCAGATTTGATTGCTCACAATTTGCACTAGTCTGAAAAACTTTTCAGATGATGGAACTGTGGTTTCAATAATTTTTGTTTGGTTTATTTTCCTGTAGCACTCAGAATGTGTTAGGCGCTTTCCAGAGAGAAAAAGGGAGGCGTGATCCTTGCCAAGGAACTCATTGTCTAAGCAAATGGATGTTATGTGAAAAACAGACAAAAATCAGCCATTAAGTTTTCATTTCCAAATAATTGTATTAATTAGCAACCAGTGTACGTCAGAAGGCTCTATAGCAAATTAGAATCTCTTCCTTGAAATGGAAGGAAGGTAGAGCTGTGCTACATATTAATGGTATGTTACTGACAACTATTTTTCAAGAGCCACAGCTGCTCACTACCATGTACACTCCCTAAAGCATTAGGCTGTAGCTGAAACTTTCAAAAATAGAAGCCTAAAGTTAGGCTTCTGAATCTATATTTAGATGCCTAAGAGTGAGATTTTCAAAAGCCATAAGTGATTTGGGAGCATAAGACTCATTGAACCAATGAAGATCCAGCAGTACTTTCTTTTACTGTGTATGTTGCTATTCTGGAAAATAGTTCAACATTTTCAAAGTAGTAAAAACAAACCAGGCAGCAAAATATTTTGGGTTTGCCATTTATATTTTGTTGGCATGTATCCCTTTAAGAGCCAGACATGATTTATTTTTCCTCATGGAGAGTCCTCACTCTACGTATCAAGTGTGAAAGGACCTGCCTTCTGCTCCCAAGGCACTGGTTGGCTAGGGATTTGGCAGAAAATCCCACCCATACTTCATTAGGGCTCCTGCGATTGAAGGCGGGGGGTATGCCTTTCAAGAAAGGGCTACTGGACAGGGCACTTGGTTGTTGCCTGGACACAGCAAGCTGAAATCTGAGTCCAAGGCTGGAGGGAAAGCCTGGAGAGCAAGCAGCCTGTGTGTAACCACAATGGGCTTGCTCTGCATGTGAAAATCAGCCAGAGCTCGAAGGGAAGGAGATGCCCCGATCGGTGACTGGGGGAACTGATGCTGGAGGGGCACTGGGACTGCTTATTTGCTGACAAAGATTACTGTCACCAGTAAAGGTGACTGTTTACCAGTAAAGATGCTGAAGTGACTTCTGGGTGAATTCCTGCCTCTCCAAAAGCTGAAGGAGGGTTTTGAGGCAAGGGGTGGGAGGCCTGGAATAACCTACCAGAGTGAGAAGACCTCACCACAGTCGTCAATAAAATAATTCCTAGGCCACACACACAATATCTTTGTTTCT
The DNA here is from genome assembly GCA_007922155.1 of Mesoclemmys tuberculata. NCBI lineage: Eukaryota > Metazoa > Chordata > Testudines > Chelidae > Mesoclemmys > Mesoclemmys tuberculata. The sequence goes on along the minus strand of ML675603.1, from coordinate 74,170,089 downwards.
CTTGTTGCTCATACATTAGGTAGTTTAATACTTGGTAATCCCTTTCAAACACAAAGTTAAATATGGGGATATAATAGCATATACATTTAAAAATGACGCCTTTGTTCCACTCACACCTGCTGCTCCGAGGCTGTGAGGCTGACTCCCACAAGAGGTTTTACATGTTTTAATAGCACACACTTGACTGTCTGAAAGCTTAAGTTGTCAGCTGAGTGTTAAATGTAGCACAGAGAAAATAAGAGGCACAAGTGGCATGAAAGGAAAGCTGCTAGGCAGAGATGAAGCAGCATCAATACTGAAAACAGTTGGCCCAGGCTTTAGCCTCATCCAGACTGGATTACTGCAATCATTTATAAATGTGAGGGTTCCATGGAAGATTACTTGGAATTTTCAAGCTGTGCGAAATGCAGGTGTCCCCTTAGGGCTTTATCCTGCAATGTGCTGAGCACTCCTGCTAGGTGCTGAATGCCCTCCACTTTCACTACTCGTGGGAATGCTCAGTGCTTTCCAGTCCTTAGTAGTTCTTCATATAGTTTTTCATAAAGCGTAATGCAGCTCTGCTCTGTAGGCAGCCGTGGCTCTCATTTCATTTCTGCATGTGATTCTGAGGGTATGTCTACACTGCCGTCACAGGTGCGACTGCAGCATGGGTAGACATAGCCGATCTAGCTTTGATCTAGCTAGCTCAAATAACAATGGAAGTGAGGCCGCATAAGAAGGGGCTAGCTGCTCATGTACATGATCAGGGTGCCAGGGAGGGTTGTAGAGCCCTTGCTGCCATGGGTTCAATGCTGTTGTTACTCAAACTAGCTAGCACGGAGGTGTCTACACTTGCTGCAGTCGCACCTCTGGCTGCAGGGTAGACATAGCCTATCTGTTCATATTAATATATGGTTTAGTCTGTGTCCTCTTCCCTCTTTATGCTCCTCTAACCTGCCAGCTGAGATCGGCCAGGATGTTTGAACCTCTGCACACAAGTCCCTGTGCTCCTGACAAAGCCATAGGGGAACCAGCAGGAGCAGTGGGCACGACTCTTCATTTTTTCCCCACCCCCACACCGTAAACAGAAGAATTAAGAGGAAGGTTTGAAATGGGAACTTTGAAGAGTTTTCAGGCTCCTATACTGGTATTTCCACAGAGATGCAAATCTGGCCATTGGGCCCCGATTCTGCACCATAGAAATCAGTAAGTATGTTGTCGTTGGCGTCAGTAGGAGTAGGATCAAGACCTTAATGATTTTCACCTTATGCTGTATATCTCAGTAACTATTTGATGGTTATAATTAATCTATAATTAATTAATTAAAAATAATATCTTGTAATAATACTACCATCAAAGAACTATGAAGAAGAAAAGTAGGCTTATTCATTGGTCTCATGGCTTATAAAAATTAGTAACTTAAACGAGATAAATTTGAGACTAAATAAAAAAAATTGATTTCTTAGACATTTCAAAATTTACAAGCCCTCTTTGATTTGTATTAAAAGACAGTTACTCTAAAAACACATTAAAATAGCAAGTGAATTTAGGAAGAATTTGAACAAGAAGAAACTTCAAAAGTATAAAATAAAGAGTTGAAACGATATTGAGCAAGATGCTGAGTCTTCAATAAATTGAACAACTGACTTTGTCTTCATCAAATTATTGTGGATTAACTCAGTCAGACTCTAATTCAGGAAAGCACTTAAACTTGTACTGAAATCCATCCCTTTTTAGGAAAAAGTGTATATACTTCAATGCTTTCTTGAATTAGGGATGTTTTTTGAACTGGGGACTCAAAATCATTCAGGTTCATGTCAGAATATACTTTGTTGTAAAGGTGTGGAGGCTTCTCAAGAATGAGGATAAAATATTTCTTTCCATAGTGGGTTAAATTAAAAAATGTATTCCAGTTTCTGCCAATTCCAGTGGTTTTTTCCAGTATCTCTCAAACTGGCAAAATCTGTCAAAAAAGCAAGACTTTTAAGGTTTGTTCATTGTATCCACAAAAATGTAATAGATATTTCACTTGTTTCATGAGGTTGTATGTCCATGTCAGTGAATCTCAACTAAACAGAGTGTTCATTTCACATGTCCTCATACAGAGAAGCATATGATTCAGACCTACTTGTACTTACTTAAAGAGCAGCAATTAAAAAAGAGTAGCTATCAAGCAGTGGAACTTTCCAGGTGGGGCGGGGTGGGGACAGGAGGACAAGCAATCCATCTGCTCGATACAAAATTTTATTTTATGCAATACAGTTATTTCCCAGTAGATGAAAAGAGGTCAACCAGTTAATTAATCTAATTTACAAAGAGCTGAGATAACACATTTGAGGAAGTGAAGAATAAGCACTTCCAGGGTACTCCCTAAAAAATATTAAATAGTTTGTTTCATCGTTCCAGTAAATGTCATACATTTATGAATGGTATAGAACAGTGAGGCCACTTTACACTGAAATTCAGTGTGGTTTATCTCACTGACCAGCTAGGAACAAATAGTAATATATTGACTTGATGTATATCAGCAGACCATGCCTCCCAGTAAAGAAAAATGGCCTATTCGTGAATTTCAGTTTGAAAGGACAAAGTTGATGACAGGCAGATATTAAACAATATTTCTACAATCTGCCTAATGCCCTGATCCTATACAACTGAAGTGAGTGGCAAAAATCCCACTGACCTCAATATTGCAGGATACTAAGAGCACAAATCCATTCTGTCCTTGAACAAATTTTTAATCCATGGTGATGGATGCATTGCAAATGAAAAGATTTCCATTTTACCATCTCAAGGACTTCTGCTAACCATATTTTTCCATACTGGAAGGGTAACCGGTGTGTTGGGCTAACTCTTTAGATGTTAGGTTTCTGTCTACTTACATGTCACTCATTTGGCCCCCATTAAAATTATCCTTCAATAGGGAGAGAAGGATTTTTATTTGTGGAGATTTCAGGAGTGAGCAACGAACAGTGTGGCTAGCTTCATTTAATGCTATGAATGAAAAGTTAACTAAATTGCTTAAGAACCAGTTATCATAGAATAACAAACATAGCCCATAATTCTTAATGTTGCTATGCAGGGCTTCTGAATGGGTTACAAGTCCCATATAATTGGATGCCAGATTATGAGGAAAACTTGGCTTTTAATGAGCCATGCCAAAAAATTCAATGTCCTGTTGTCCGGTTAGGTATTTTTGCTGTGCATTAAAGATTCAGAGAAATGTTATGCCAATTATAATCAAACTATGAGACTTTTCTGGTCTCTTCTGATTAATTAAGGTGAATCCAAAGCGGTAGAAGCCCTAGCAGAGGAAGAATTCTCTCTCTCTCTCTCTCTCTCTTTCTTAGTTGTACAGATTTGTTTGTTTGTTTAATCAAAAAATTAGTCAGCTCAAAATCAGAGTTGAAGTAAAATATTGGAGATACAGTTGGTAAACAGCCTGATCAAGTAGACAGGGTGTAAGATGGTGGGTCAGGTTATGTGGATTCTTTAATTTGGCTCTGACACCGTCCCACTGTGTAATTTTGGGCAGATCACCTAAATCTTCTGTACCGTAGTCTCCTCTTCTGTAAAAATTGGAATAGTAATGCGTACCCATCTTTGGAATGTGTACTGAGATCTATTGGGGAAAATCACTCTATAAAGCTAATCACATTATAAGCCCTGAAACTGCTGACATCTCAGGTTTTGGAGCGGAAAGCTGAGTTCCAATTCTTTTTTCTTATGCCTGTTGCCACATGTATGTAATTTAGCTTGCTACAGTGATGCCTGCATGACACATCTCCTACATATTATGTTGTATGCATTGGGCCAGACCCTCAGCTGGTATAAATTGGCCTACCTGCATTAAAATTAGTGAGACTACATTGACTTACCCAGCTAAGGTTCTGACTGATGATTTCTGCATAACTGGTTTAAATGTAACATAAGCTTTGATTCTCTCTTAAACTTATCAGTGAAGAAATTCAGACTTAAAAATTTTGTGTGGCAGGGCGGGGTGTTTAAAAATGGAAAACTATTGCAGGAAATGATGATTTGATTTATACTTTTAAATGTACAGGGTTACAAGAATCTAATTACAATTTTGAAGTCCTCCGCCTATGCTGCTGAAGCCTATGAAACAGTAAATGCTCTAAAGATTAATGGTTATTCTTGTGCTAGAGAATAAATAACCTTGAAGTTTGCCATTTTTGTAATTGAATAGAAATTGAGTAAGCCATAAATGAAAAATATACACTTGAGACACTATTATTACTATTCTCAAAGCTAGCCAATGTGATTTGAGTGCAGAGCTCTGAAAGCAGCAAACTGATTCCTGCAGCTTCCTCTTTGCTGCTGTGTTAAGAAGTGCCATGAGGCATCCAAGATAGTGTACATATTTTGAGAAGAAATTGAATTTCCTATTGGATCCCCTTATTTTTATTTGTCATATAACCTAAGATTTATAGTTTCCTGATCATACCATGGTTGTGTGCCCTTCTTTAAGAAGTGATTGGTTTTTGACATAGGGATGAAAATGATCACTTCCTCCTACTTCTCTGTAGCTTTCTGCACTTCATTTCATTATTCTCAATATTAGAACTGTCAGTGCTCACTGCAGAAGCTCATTATCACATGGCTATTAAAATAACTCTCCATAGGAACTGCCTTACCAATCAGAACAGTGGTCCAGCTAGTCCCGATATCCTGTGTCTGACAATGGCCAAAACTAGATGATTTGGAGGGGGGGGGGGGAGGGAAGACAAGACACCCTGCACTGGGTAATTCTGAAATAACCGGACCATAGAAGTTTTCTTCCTAACTTTTGTCAATTAATGGAGTGCCATGACGCATGAGTGAGTATAGTCCGATTTATAAAATTAACCCCCTTCTGCCCCCCATTTACCATAACTGTGGTTGTTCCCATTACCGATATAAATCTCATCCTTTTTTTTGCATCCTTCGACTTAATTCTATCTTCTTGTAAGGGGTTCGACATGTTGCGTATGTATTGCACAAAGAAACATTTCCTTTGATCAATTCTAAATGTTACTTTTCCAATTCATTGACAGTCCCCTTGTTTTGTTATTAGAAGCATTTATTCATTGGATTGCCATAGAGCCCTAATGTGACACAGAAGTCCATAGTTCACTACTCTCCATCAGCAACTCTTGTCAGGCCTGACACTCACTTGCACCTACCACACTATTGTCATGGTATATACCCGAAGGGTGGCATGTAGTTTACCATTGGAAAACTCATAACTCACTGATCATTAATATTCTTTCATGATGTATGTACAGTTGTGTACAAAGTGTTATGGTTGCATATTAGAATTATGTTCTTAAAACATGTCTAGCAAACAATGCATAAGCCTAAGCTTCCCTGGACAAAGGAAGGTATACTTGCTTGTCTGAAGCGTCTGGCCATCAGACAATGAAGGCACATTTACACAGCAGGTGAACAAAGCCACCACCGTAGTGAGAGAGCCTATTTCTTAACTATAAGGACAGGGGGTCTGAACCTCAAATGATAAGTAATTGAATCAGCATCAAAGGTCTTGCAGTAATCAAGATGCGAGGTGATGGGAGCCTGGACGAGCATTTTAGCTGTGTGGATGGATAGGAAGGACTGTACTTTAGAAATGCTATGCAGAAAGACTCTAAAAGATTTCAATATAGCCTGGATCTGAAGACCTAGAAAGAGTCAGGGATGATGCCCAGGTTCCGGGCTGGGGTGATAAGCAGAATGGTGGCATTGTCCACAATGATAGAGAGAGGAGGCTTGTGAGGAATAGGCCTTCTGTTTTAGCCATGTTTAAATTGAGCTAGCAGCTAGTCACGAGGAGATGTCACAGAGAGAGAGGCTGAGATTTTAGTTTGGATAGAAGGAGAGACAAGTCTGAAATGGACAGGTAGATTTGTGAGTTGTCCACATAGAATAGTAGTTTCATTTGTGCTGGCGGAAGAGACTATACAGAGATAAGGTGTCGAGGGAGAAGAGAACAGGAACAAAGACAGACCCATTTGGAATCAAAAGAGCAAGTAGGATTGCCTGATTTACCTGAGGGGGCAGGAGAGTGATTGGGGTAGAAAGCCCATGGGTTCCAAGCTAAGGTTTTGTATGGGAAGGCAATGGTGAAGCAGCCCATCTCTCTTAGCCTCCCAGAAACAGTCTGAAGTGAATAACGGAAAATATAAGCTAACAGTCAGAGGCTGAGAGTTGTTGTGCAGTCCAGTGACTGGATTGGAGATGGTCTCTACATCACAGAGGAAACGCTGGTCACTTGTTTTGAAACTATTTTGTTATGTTTATTTTCTCTCTGCTCTGAAAAGGAAAGATATCCAAAGATAGACTTATTTGCTGCTTCTTTATTGGCTTCCTGTTTAAAAAAGAAAACAACACTGCCTGCAATCTGTTTAAAACTGCTGTGCCCCAAATAGAGAGAGCAACAGAAGAAAGACAAGCAAGAAGGAAAGACAAGCAGAAACTTTTTTTCTTGTGGGAGTGGAAGTAGTTTCATAAAGGCAGGAGTATTTGGGTAGCAAATCCAGAGAGGTGCAACAAATCGAGTGTCTGAGCCTGTAACTTTTGAGTTTAGGCGCTGGTTGGAATTCCCTTTTCTATTAGCAGTGCGGGACTGTGGGGAATTATGTTGTGACTTCCATTACCTGCCCCGCACCCCAAAAATCTACCACTAAAAAGAATATTTTAAACTTTACAATGCAGAAATTGCTATTGCATTAGTTCATTGAATATTTAAACTGAGTTTACCCAAAAAATCCCCAAAACACAAAAATGAGAGGACAGAGGAATGAGCTTAACCCCAAGAGAGTCTGAAAGATTCAGGCCCTTGTCCAGAGTTCTCTCTCTTTTTTTTTATTTTAAACCTGCTCTTCCCCTGAATCTATCCAGTAGTGTGGGGGAGAGGGGGTAAGATGAGGGAATGACAAAAAGGTAGAGGAAAAAACTGAAACACTTAATAAATGGAAACTCATTCCTACAGAATGAAAATGATTTTAAACTTTTCAAAATGGTTCATGAAATGAAAAGAATTTATTTAAATGATTTTTCAATCCGAGTTGAAATATAGGATGATCATGTGTAATTATTGCAGAATCCTGTGGAAGGATATTATTTAAAAAATATTAGCACAAAGTTAGAATATATTTATAAGTTTCACCATACTAATCTATTTTTGTATACTTTTTTCTCAGCATCATAGCCTACAGCCATATCAGCTTATGGTATGATATCATCATATCTCTTAAAATAAGCGGACATGATCTGAGTAACAGAATGCATGGTTCCAGGGTATAGTTTTTGTGATTAAGATATTTTTCCTCTGAGTCTGAACTTAACCAATGTCTCAGAATGGTGATAAGGGCCATTGTGCTGTTAGAGGTTTTGACACTCCTCCTGTGAGTGTGATGACATGCTATTATGTCAGGGAGATGTAGTCTCAGCACTTTATTCAAATGACAGCTCTGGGAAGGGAAAGAAGGTTGGTTTCTAAACTCTGAGGAAACTTTACTAGAAAAAACTATTTTAAAGTTTGCTTGACCAACAGGCTCTAATTTTACTGGTTGCTCACAAAGTGCCAACGAAGTCTACTACTGTAATTCAGAGAGGGAAGAATCCTTAATTGAGAAGAGTGACTTTTTGCTCCAATGAAGCAACCAATTAACAGATTTATTTTGGGGTGACTGTAGTGTTTAGGTTACTATAGCTTAAAAGCACTCACCAGAACAAGTATTTCTAATGAGTCGCTATACATTACAGATGAGAACTGAAGGCAGCAGAAGACAGCAGTGGGAGGGGAGAGGAGAGAAAAGCTTGGGTTTTTATATCAAGAATGCCATTTCAAAAAGACTCCATTTGTTTACAGAAACTTAAAAGCGCGCTCTCGACTGGTTGTTACAGTATTATAGCGGGCTCTCATGAGCTGTTTGGGTAATGCCAAATACTGCTCAGTAGCTGTTTGCAGCGCTTATCTTCTGTCAAACAGCTCGTGAGAGCCATTTACAACGTCAGAACAAAACCAGTGTGTGAGCACGTAACAGGACTGACAGGTCTTAAAGCCCTGCATGGAGATTGCAGGGTTTTCCAGTCGACCCGCCTGGTTAGCAGAATGTAGAGCGTGGCACAAAACTGCAGAGCCGGTTCTGCTGACTCACTGCAACAGGTGCAGCCCCTTAACTCCACCAGAATATAAGAGAGGGGGGTTGAAGTGAATCCCTGACCAGAGGAAACCCGGAGGGAGAGTTACAGATATTCTGCAGAAATCTTGGCAACAGCCAGGTTTAGTGAGAGAGTTTAGGTTGAGGAGTATGCTCTGGAATTATTATTTGAGTTACCAATAAAGCTAAACTACAAGTATGTGAAAAGTTTGATCTTACATAGCATGTGTGAACTGCATAGGAATACTGCTTGTATCTAGGATATTTATATGCGCCACATTGCCATAGTATCTTGTTGCAAGATCTCTGGTACACGCAGAGAGACGGACACCGAAATGAGGAAGCAGCTGTTTATTATTGCCGGCAATAGGCCCAGCGGAATAATTTCCAAAGGCTGAGCCCCGATTATACTGGGGCGTTGCCTTATATACCTTTTAAGATTACATGAATATTCATACATAGCATCACTACATTTTTCATAGCGTGATTGGCTCATTATTACTTGACAGCATTCACACTTCCTTGTGGGAGTGGGCCTTAAACTTGTTTTCCATTAGTCTATTGGCAGTTAAAGCAAAATTGCTGAATTAGGATTAATATGGGGAAGTTGGTAAGGGGTTTTCCAAGAAGTTGCTGACCTTGGGTCAATATGGGTTTCCGAGAAGTTGCTGACCTTGGGTCAATATGGGTTTCCGAGAAGTTGCTGACCTGGGGTCAATGTGGGCTTTTGAGAAAGTGCTGAATTGATGTTAGTATGGGGAAATTGGGAAACTGCTGAGCTGGTGTTAGTATGGGGAAATTAGGGAGTTTTAGCAGCTCTTTTTCTTGTTAGTAGTGTAGTGCAATATTAGGGTTAGTAAAACAGGTACAGAGCCCGGTGGCTCCAGCCACAATCAACTTTAAAGCACAAAGGTTTACCTATAGGTGATTTCGTGGAGGTTGGGGCTTGCCTCAATCTGAACACCTCACACCCTTTTTTCATGTGTTTATCCTCACAATAACTCAGTGAAGTAAGAAGTGCTATTATCCCCATTTTACCTATGAGGAACTAAAGCCTAGAGCCTCAAAGGTATTTAGGTACCTCACTTCCACTGAAATCAAGCTCACCCAGGAAATGAGGCAGAATAGGGAATTGAAACTAAATCTCCCAAGTCCCAGGCCAGTTCTTGAAATGCTGACCTATCCTTCATCTCACTTGCTATGCTTTAAAAATATATAATTAAGTGCTGACATAGACAAGAGGAAAGTTCCAGAGGGGTAGCCATGTTAGTCTGTATACAGCAAAAACGAGACTCCTGTAGCACCTTAAAGACTAACAAATTTCTGCAGGCATAAGCTTTTGTGGGCTGCAGCCCACTTCATCAGATGCATGAAAGATGCACGATGCATCTGATGAAGTGGGTTGCAGCCCACGAAAGCTTATGCATGCAGAAATTTGTTAGTCTTTCAGGTGCTGCAGGACTCTCGTTGTTTTTACAGACGAGAGTTGTAATTTGAAAGAAAATGCGATTTTGTGAATAGGCAAGAAGATGAAAAGTTATTTTTAACTCCCCTGCAGTACTGCATCTAATGAGCCTGGCATCTTTATATGCCTCTTTTCAGTATCCTTTCTACTGCTGATGCGTCTTCTGCCCTAGTTTTGAATACAAGCATTTGTGCAAGAAAAATAGCATCCCTTTTGGGGAAAAGTTGCTTCACATGTTGGTGTGTCCTTTGCTGGGATTGGAGGAATGTGTTTTAGCATTTCATTAGAGCAATTACTCTTCTAGCTACCCATCTCTATTCTCTGCTGTCTGTTTATGTACATTAACCAAGCAAAATTGTTCCATTTATGAAGAAAAGTCTAAATTGAAAGGGTTTTACAAGCAGGATTTCTATTCTACAAATGTTAGAAGTATGATGGAGAGAATAGTCTATTTGGTAATGTATCTCGCCAAGAATTCCATTTTTAAAAAATAAAACAGTAAGAGTCCTGTGGCACCTTAAAGACTAACAAATTTATTTGTGCATAAGCTTTTGTGGGCAGAAACCCAGTTGGTCAGATGCATGAAGTGGAAACTTCAGTTTGGTAGATACATATACACATACATGGATGAGTGATTTTTGTTTAAATAACGTCGTCTTTCTTAATCTAGAAACTAGATAGTATATAGTCCAATTGAAACTACAGGGGTATGTAGACAGGTGGAATGTTCTGTACTAAATTTTAGCTTGGACACTGGGATTAACATCTTTATTATTATGAAAAGTGTTATGGGATCCTTAATGGCTGCAAGTGGTCAGAATCTTGCTTTTATGATTCATCGAAAAGATGGACCCTCAAGTACTACAGTGCTCTGTGGAAACACTCTGGGGCATTTGTTCAGCACAGTTTCAAAGAGCAGCTCACACGCACTGAATGCTGGCAAGTGCTGAATCCACTCGCATCTTACCAATGCCATTTCCTGCAGTGCATAGATCATTGGAAGTCTTCCATCCAAGTATCGGCAAAGTGCAGCCCTTCTTAGATTGAGGGCTTGTCTTTACTGCCACAATTATCTTGAGTTACTCCACTCCAATTAGCCTAACGCTAGTATTGGCCACACAGCAAATCAATACTCAAACTACACAGAGGATTGGATTTGCAGAATAATTGGACTAGCAGTTGATAAATTGTGCTAACTCAAGTTTGTTTGTAGCAGTCTCCCAACTGCATGACTAAGTCAAAGGTCAGTAGTACTCTAGCTTGAACCCATACCCTCCACAGGCCAACTAGCTCCAGTTTTAAAGCACCTTATCTGAAGCTAGAGATGTGTGTGGATGCGAGCAGGTCTGGGGCAGCTCTCAAATTATACCTCAAGCTAACACTGCAGGAAGACAAGCTTACAAGCAGGTCTGATCACAGCACTGATTGGTCTGGCTGTGACGTCATTTCTGCACTGACGTTTAAGTTAATTTGCCTGTTCCTTCTTGTGCATTAGCACTGCAAATCTCGTGATGATAATAGCTTCAAGTATTGTTGGAAGCTTGTTTGGTGAACACATTAACCTCTTTGTTAGAAGAATGAAGACATGAAGATAGATGCAAAGATAAAAGCATGAGAGGTTTACATAAATTGGATGCCATGGAATGTTGACTATATTTGTGGTGTAACAGACTACCATTTTGCAGGCATATTATGCTCAATATTGGAAGTAGAAGAAGGTGAATTCGACAGTGAGCTGCCAGCTTTAAAATGTGTTAGGTATCTTTTAGGTATCATCTATGTACCACTTTATTCTTGATTAAAAACAACGAGAGTCCTGTATCACCTTAAAGACTAACCAATTTCTGCGGCAGACGTAAAGTTTCTTTAGAGAAGTGGGAGATGGGGGCAAGTTGATGAAACTTGACAGCACTGAAGTGGTGCAAAGAACTTCTGTTTACTCTTCAGTGGTTTAATATTGGACAATGAATGATCCTATTAGATGAAAAAGACCAAATGACTAAACTTAAATTGTAAAAGATGCTTCTGAGATAGAAGCTAAATCTTTAATTTTCTTTCTTCCTTTCTTTTAATTTTTCTTTCCTTCCTGCCTTTGTTACTGGAACTTGTGATTTATCTCCTATTCTGTGTACTTCAGTGTACACAGAATAGGACTTTAAGCAATGAGCTAGAAATCATACATTATCAATGGTCAACAGTGGTTCATAACACAGTTCACTTGCCTCTTGCGTCACTCTGAGGAATGAATGTCATATAAATGGCCACAAGAAACACTGTCTGTTCATTCACAATCCCCATTATTCACTCGTTATTCCGTGTCAGTTAATAATGATTGTGTATGTCTAACTCATTTTAGTGAGTTTGCGGTTTTTTCCTCCATTATGTCAGCGACAACCCATGGCGGTCCCATCATAGGTGAAAGGCCGGGTCCAGTTCTGACAGATGCAATGTAATGTTTGTAGTGCAGAGAGTCATGCATTCATGCACAGATGCAGTCTCCTCTCTATGTATACTGCTTACCATGTGCCAAATAACTAGTTAGTGCTGGGGAAAAAATGCTGCGTTTTTAACCTAGATTCTTTTTCCCTGTGCAAAGTTAGTAAACAAGAACTTTCTGTGCCTAATCTGTCATTTGGGTAGTTCTATTAAATAAACAATGTGGAAACAAAGGTTTAATTTAAATTTACAAAAGCAAGAATATTGAAATTCAAAGATGAGCTTTATCCTTAGCATAACTTGTCATGATTAATTGAGTACTGCAGGGGTTTCCAAATAAGTGCTGATTTTATTATTCATACCAAGAGGCAAGTTCTGCTCTGACTGACTCACTGTGCAACTGCGGTGGGGTCAATGGAGTTGCACAGATGTGGCAGGACAAAATTTGGCCCTTACTGTGCTGCACTGTTTCAAAATAATTGGAGAACATATGGCAGAGTGACAAACTTAACTTCAGAAATTCCTGCCCAATGATTTAAGGGCAGGTCTTTTAACAGAGTTATGCTGTAAGGTAGAACTTCATAGTTTGGGACTTCCCATGCTGATTTCTATTAGCTGATTCCAACTGTTGCTATTTATTTTGTAAAGATTTATTGAAAGCCTTTTACAAATGCACATTAATGTTTGAGTGTGAGTGCTCACCTAGGGATTAGATAAAGTGTGTGTACTTAACTTGATGGAGCTTGCTGCCCGTTATGATAATGGAGTTGTCAAACATATATACCAAGGGCCCAATCCTGGAAGGTACTGTGTGTCTGAGAGCCCTCAGCTCCCGTTGACTTATGGGAATCTTGATTCATTGTAAGATCAGGCCTTGGTTAAGCCTTTTGGTGCAGTATAATTGACCAGTTGTGAAGTGTTTGTGTACTGACAGTCCTATACCAATCATAATAGTATTTAAAAATCACTTGAGAAGCTTGCTGACTAAATGTTACAGTGCATACAAGCTTCACACCTGCTTTTAAGCAATAACACACTCTAATTTAACTCTACATATGCCTTGAAGAACAAGACCAGAGTAGAATGTAGTTACATATGCTGTCTCATCTCATACCCTACTCTGGGGATGTCAAATTGAGCTGGTCAGAAAAATTCAAGTGAAACATCTTTTGTAGAGAATTTGCAAATTCATCAGAAACCTGATTTCGTGACAGATCACTTGCAATGCTCCTCCACAAACTGCTTGGCAGACTGCTAGGGGAGCCCGTCTTTCCAGGTCTGTGGCCCTGGAGCTGGCACTAGGTGAACTGCCTTGTAGTCAGGGAACTAATTACTAGGGTCCATGGCTCTGGACAGCCCACCATGTGAACTACTTCAGAGTCAGGGCCCAGGCCTTCCAGATTTCTGGGGCCGCTTGCTCCCTGGCCTGTCCAGCTCCGGTTTTTTTGTTTGTTTATTTTGTTTTTTAAATGGAAGCTTAGATTCTGCAGTCAGAATATGATGTGCAGGCCACGTGCATAGGTGGTCGGTCTGGTCAGTTTAGCTAAGAAATGGTGAACTGGGAATTCTGATTTTGAGGATGTGGAAACCTAAGGAAAAAGGAGGAGGAAAGAGAAGAAAAAGGATATGTCTCAAGTCAGAGCAAAGAGAGAAGCTCAGTACATTAACAGAGATCCAGATGAATATGAGGCAGACTTGTCCTCAGCAGATGCCAAGGTTCAGGTAGTCTACCTTGTCTTTTGCTAAAGTTAAAAGTTAGGCCTCAAGGGCCTTAAAAATTAATATTTCTAGTGCTAAAAGAGGCTCAGTGTCCTAGAAGGTATTTGAGGAGTTAATGCCTGAGGTTTACACCCACAAGCAGGATATGTATCTGTCTCATTTCTAGGCTATTGATAATAAAGCAGTTATCTCTATCACATGTGCTCTCCTGCATTGACCAAAATAATTGCCAGCAACAAGGTTTCCTCAGGAAGATGTGCTGATGAGAGAGGGAAAAGCCAGGCAGCCCTTCAACAGGGCATTCCTCCATGGGACTTCCCTAACGGGCACATTCTGAACTTCATGTGGTTTGAAGGTCATGCACCCTGCCTGCTATAAGGGTCCTTCAATTCTGACCCTCTGTTGAGAGAATTAGAAGTGACCTCAAGATGTCATGAAGCCCAGCCACCTGCACTGAGGCAGGACCAAGTAAACCTAGACCCATCCTTAACAGGCATCTGTCCAATTTGTTCTTAAAAACCTCCAATGATGGGAAATCCAGAACCTCCCTTAGCAACCTATTCCAGAGTTTAACTACCTTTATAGTTAGCCAGTTTTTCCTAATATCTAATTTAAATCTCCCTTGCTGCAGATTAAACCCTTACTTGTCCTACCTTCAGTGAACATGGGGAACAATTGATCACCCTCCTCTTTATAACAGCTGAGAAACCACACAGATGGCAGTGAAAACATGTTGTACATTTTGGGGCATGCCATGATTGAACTGGCAGGGAATTAAGTCTACTCACAGTTATACTTCATGCATCTTGGATTTTAAGATGCTGTACTTTGATCAGAAAAGTTGTGCTGTTCGTGGCTCGTATTTAAAATAATAAGCAGTGTCAGTCTTCTAGAACATGGAAAACTTGCCAGCTATTATCTATAAATGTGATGGGAAAAGGACTTGAGACAGAATTTTAAAAAAGACAAAAAAATTTATTCCTCCTTTCTCCCCTCCCACCCCCCACAAATTTTAAGAAAGAATTGAATTGAGAGAGAGAAGCCTTTACACACATAGTCATTTGTGGCAATCATAGATGCATGGGTGCAAATGATATGAGCATGCCCATCACCCCATCCTTTGTACTCTGCCAGCATCATTATTGTGAACTGGCATGGGACTGAAACTGACAAGGAACAAGACCTGACAGGAAGATCATTGGAAATGAATAAAATATATCCAACAATCTGGCATATTAACCCTGTTGCATGTTGTCAAGAAAAGCTATTTTCCCCCCACTTTCATGGGTACATTTTTGAATGGTGAGGAGTGAAGGAAGGCCAGATTTCAGGGTCTGTCAGCCTTAACAATATCTCCTTGACAAGATTTTTACTTTTACATTTCTGTATTTAATGAACATTTAAGGCAGTAGCATTTTGTGCCTTTGTGAGCAAAATTTAATTCTCCCCTTTACCCCCCCATATTGTACAATATATACTTCTTTAAATTTGTGCGCCACTAGGAGGCTCTTCCTTGACTCTTTCCTCCCATCTGCTCAAAATACACTAATGTGCATGTGTGCATGCACCCACCCACAACCCTTTACAATTTATTCTCACTATGATTTGTATTACGCAGTGGTCCCCAACCTTTTTTGCACCAGGGACCGGCTTCAAGCAAGAGTATTTTTCCATGGCCCGGCAGGGCGGGGGGTGGGGTGGGGCAGGGGCGGGGCTTTGGTCATATGGGGGCAGGGTTATGGAGGGGGTTGGAGTTTAGTCACTGAGGCCAGCCCGCCACCCCGCCCCGGCACGCCCCACATAATGTTCTCTGCCGGGAGCTGTGTCTACTGAGGCCAGCCCGCTGCCCCGCCCCACACAGTGTGCTCTGAGCCGCCGCAGAGCAGAGCACACTGTCAGTGTTTAGTGCTGGTCTGCGGCGGCGCCACGGACCAGCAAAAAACCCCCAACAGCCCGGTCCTGGTCCGCGGACCGGTGGTTGGGGACCCCTAGTATTACCATAGCAGATAGGAGCTTCAGTCATAGACCAGAACCTCATTGTGCTTGGTGCGATACAAACAGACCAAAAATAGGGTCCCTGTCCGAAGGGGTTTACAATCCAAGTACCTTCTTCTCTTGTTTATGTTACTCTTGTCAAACATGGAAAATGGCTCAGGTAATAAGCTGGGGTTATTGCTGTTTGAGTTAGGGGCCCAACAGCTTTGGATCTCCACCTCGCTTAGACTCTCTTAAAAATCCCACCCTTAGGATTTTATCTTCAAGCATGATTACTATTAAAAATCTTTCAGATTAGTATGGATGTTAATATACAGAACTTGAATTCAGAGATAAAAAATGACAGATCTGCTCTACTCACCACCTTAACGCTTTTACACGAATTAAGGTAGGAGGCCTAGACAGGTCTGAAGGATGTGTGGTCTGATTTGTGAAGTTGCGCTAAGGTCTATAGAATTTTCTGCCACAGCAGTAGTCTGTGCTATCTATCAGCATTTTACATCTGAGGGAAATCTTTACATTTAATCTATATGCACTTGCAAGATGTTGGTTATCATTCTATGCCTCCATCTTTGAGTATATGGTGTCCTTACACTTTAAACTCCACTAGCTCCAACATCTAGGATGATGATTAATTATTATAGGCAGTTTCATGAAAGCAAGGTCTTTATTGCTGAATAGTTTATGTCCTGGCCACTTAATTCTCACATGCAGTCATAAACCTTTCTTTGTCAGCATAATCCTCTCTACAGCAACTAATTATGTCACAAACAAAGGATTATGACTTTAGATGGGGAATAAACAAATGAAATCACCATCAACAAGATCTGGACCAGTGGTTCCCAACCTGTGGCCTGGGGGCCAAAAGTGACCTCCAGGGTCTTTCAAAGTGTCCTGCCGCTTTTCTCCTGCTGGCTGCAGGAGGGAGCTGCTGCCTAAGGACCCAGGCAGAGCGCATTGCGGCGGGGCTACAAGACCAGTGCAGGCTCCTTGCTGCAGCCAAGGAGACGAGAGATCAGTGTTCCCCTCCCCTGGCTCCAGCAGGGAGCATGGCAAAGCGCTCTGCCTGGGTCCCTAGACACTGGTGTCCCTGCTGGAGCCAGGGTGGGGGAGCACTGATCTCTCTTCCCCCTGGCTGCAAAAGGGAGCCACTGCTTAGGTACCCAGGTAGAGCACACGGGGATACAGGATGCGTGTGGTTTCCCTGCTGCAGCCAGGGGGATAGAAGATCAGCAAGGAGACAACCTCCTTGCTCAACTCCTTCCATCTGGCTGAAGTTGGGGAGTGGGGGGAAGGCTGCTGGTGGAGCAGCCAGGACCCACCATGCTTGAGGAGAGGGGCAGGACTTTAAAAATCAGTGCCTTCCGGTTTGGCCTGCACTTAGCAGGTCACCCACCATGGCTTAGCTGCCAGGCCATGTGCTTCAGTGTGCAGTGACAGTCATTCATCTACACTAGTGCTTTGTCTGTGAGTGTGCAACATACTGTGAGTAATTTATAAGTGAAAAATAGTGAAGGTAAAAATCAACACAGTAGCATCAAAATGTTTACCTTAAATATGTAGTGATTTGTAGTCCTAAGAACGTTTTTTATGAGTTGATAGACTGGTGGCCCTTCAGGATTGTAAAACTGATTTTTGTGGCCCTCGAGCCAGAAAAGGTTGGGACCCACTGGCCTAGACTGAGCCCTCATTTGCACCAGAACAGAGGTCAGTGCAGTTGGAATGGTGATTGTGGATGTGGGGTGGAACAAATTTAGGCCTAAGCCACCTTTTTGCCTCCCTTATCTAGGGCCCAGCGGTGGTGCTCTAACTTGTTACAGTTTGTAATTGCCCCTGAGGGCTGTTATGCTAATACAGATCTCCAATGTAGAGCATGTTCCAGCCCTCTTCTGCTCCCAACACGCCTGTACCAGTTGTGGTCATGGTTGCACTTTGGCACAGAGCTAGTTATACCAGCTTTATGCTATCTGGGGTTTCCCCCATGTCAGGGGGTGCCCAGTTACCCTTTTATGAGAGCTTTCTGGCTGCTTTGCTCTCCCTGAGCAGCATAACACAGGACGCATGAGTATCTTGCCTCCTGTGCATATGTTAACATCCCAGTAATTTATTTGTGAAATCCTTTTACTATAATGTTTCATACTGAAAAGGGTACTGAAACTGCAGCCTATGGTAAATAGTAGGGAGTAGAAATTGGTGACAGATATTTCTTTGATGCAGTTTAGTTTATTTACAAAGAATGCACAGGTCCTGTGTATCTGAATGCAGAAGGTAACAACTTCTTTTGCTCATAGCACCAAGACACACTTTTCAGCCTGCACACTTAACCTTTCCCCATCTCTGAAACTCTGAAACGGTCATCACTATAAACTTTGTTTTCAACGAAAGCTTAGATTTTCACTATCATCATTTGGCTTCAGAAATGAAGGGTCTAAGAAGTACGCCAAACAACACAAATCTTAATGAAATCATGAACGTTGGCAACACTGATTTCTCTTTTAGACTGTGGATATTTGCATAGTGGTGCAACAGTTCTAATACACACCAGCATGAACTGTTAAAAGGACACTGGCGAGTGGTAAGCCCTCCAGTTTTGGGACTAGTCTATGCTGCTAGGCACAGACTAGTTTAAAGAGAGGTGTGGGGCTGCTGAGAGGCATTTGGGGGAATGGGGAAGGAGAGAGAGAAAATATGCAAACAGTAATTGAACAGCCCTTTAATCGCTAAAGATTTTTAATGCATTCTGTTTCTAATGAAGCTGGGATTGCATATGTTTGAATGCTTTCAGTACAAATACCAAGTCCTTTGGGAACTCTTTCTTGCTAAAAGTAAAGCTAATTATTTTACAATCCAAATATTCAAAGGTTACTGTCCCATGTTAGTGCCTTAAAGTAAAATGTCTTGTCTCACTAGATTTGTAGAACATTTTAAAAATGTGAACTTGAAAGGTTACTATTAAAAGTGTTACACTTCCTATTACTTTCTGGATTCTTTATGGTTTTTAATGTGCTTTAATAGTGCTGTGTGCTGTATGAAATTTTTTCATGACATTTTTGTGAATTTTCCCAACAAAACGGTGTCTCATGTTTTCAGACCCATTAATTTATGAAGAAACATTTGCCTTGGTTGAAACAGAAATGATAGAAGTTAGCTCAAGTAGGGCTAGGTATGTCACAGATATATATGCAATTGAGACATTCTGTTTTCAGCTAGCAGCAAAAGTTGGAACTGAAGCCATCTTTCAAAAATATCTTGCATGAGTTGTAAGGAAAGAAGAGAAGGTGGTAGGTAGTATGAGCGAGAGAAAGAGAGAGTTGCTATGCAAACATACATTAGCACATTACATTGATACATTCGGTATTGTTGTGTTAGATAGAGGAAGAGGAGGAGAGCATGGAGGAAGGATAGGATTAGGTCCAGGAAAGTAGCGGAATGTGTTGATGCTGGTGGAGGAAAAGGGAGCAAAGTGCACTCCAGCGGTTGACATCACTTTACCTTAGATGGGGCTTGGAGTAGACCACATCCCATAGTGCTTTCATTGTCCAAGAGGTGAGCCGTGTTTCTGGGATACATCTCAAGAGCATCAACCAAGAAGCATTCTGACCCTGTGCCTCAATGCCCAAAGCGAGGCCCAGGCATCTGTTGCTTCCTACAGGAATGTGGGAGCAGCTGCTATCCCAATGAAAGTTCTGCCTGAGCACTGTCAGCAGCACGATAGTCACATGGAGGAGTTGAAGAAGGCCTTAGAGTAGACTAAAGCTGAAAGCTTAGTACAAGTGAGGTGAAGGGCCTGCTTTGAATGTTTCAAGAGGGAGCTGGCCAAAAGCGGCCTTCAGTAAGAGGCATTGGTGGGAAAGCTCTTGCTGAAACAAGTAACATTGTTGAGCAGGGAGTGTTGCAGTTCAGAATGGGGGCTGTGGAAGCGAATAATGCTCTTACTGTGAAGCTGTACCTTCATCCCCCCCCCTTGAGATACTGCAACCAGACTGGGCCTAGTCCTCAGCGCTAAGCCTGAATGTATGTATGTCCTGGTATGTAAACCGGCACTGTATAGTCAAGTAACCCTTTCTCTTTGTCCTCTTCTCCTAAATTGATGATTAAGGTAAAATGGCATCATGTATTCTGTCAAAAGGGAGTAGCTGGCAACTGTACGTTGGTGCACATGCAGTTGGTGACTGAATGCGGAAGAAGATTTTCAATATTTTCCTCACCCTTCCCTGAACTTCTTTCTAAGTGTTTTGTATCTGTAGAGCATATTCTCACTCCTGGAGGACTCCCAACTATTAGGTGCTTGTATGATAAACAGGAGCTTCTCCAGGTTGAAGGGCCTATTCATCTGTCAGTTCTGCTGCATCTTTGAACTAAACTCCTACTCAGATGGTGGATAATTTGGACAAAACCCAGCTACAGTACTGGCGATAGCATACACAGTAATTTTGTGCTGGGCAGACACAGCAGAGATGTCTTGACTATGAGACTCCTGTAGGTCGGAGGCACTGCACACAACTCTGATGTCCTCCAAATGGTCCCAAAGTAATTTTGCACTGCTGCTGTCAAGCTGTGTTGCTGCTGACGCCTCCCTGTACTGCCTAACATACTGAAATGAAATAGCTTGAAAAACACAAGTCTAAATTAAACGGGAAGGATGTTTAGAATTCAGGCTGGCTCTGCACATAACTCACTCCGTATGACGAAGTAGCAGGGTATCTGTAACATCACTTGTCTTTCTGAACTGTCTGGTGACTTATTCGCAGTGAGGCTCCGTTCCTTTCCACCCTTCTGTGGGTTAAATCAGGACCCTAATGTTAACTCCGTGTCGATTTTTAAGTAGTTGAATAGATGTATGGTTATGCCTTTGGCCTTTCAGAATATTCTGCCATTTGTGGAGGTATTATTTTGTAACAGCATCAAAGCAAAATTGTCATAAAGAGAAGAGCTTTTATGTAAATTATATGCGGCAGGTGGATCTGGAGAGTGACACTGCATCTGGGATGATACAGGGTGGGAACAGTTCCTTTTCTCCCCGTTGTATCCTACTGTGTGTAGATACCAATAATCCTAGCAAATGCCAAAATGCTGATATTGTGATCTTGTGTATAAGCCATGATGAAAGCATCAGACTGGAATGATGATTAACTTTTCAGTGGCCATGTGAACATGAAGGCTTTTTGATCACGTTAGCCAAGGGTACTTTTTAAAATATGGTCTTGGTGATAAAAGGACAGACAGTAATCTGTTGAGCAGTTGTCTCTTTCCAAATAAGGTAATATTAACAATTGAATGAGGA
>ML675603.1:74127832-74148649 GCA_007922155.1 Mesoclemmys tuberculata | reverse complement strand
GAAGCTAATTTTGGCCTAAAAGCATCAGTCACTAAAGTCCCACATTTCCAGTATTTGGGCTGTGAGAGAGACCAGGCATCACACAAAGGGATCTGTATGGCAAGAAGTTGGATGAGGAATGTATTGTGTAACTGTGAATTTCAGACTAAAAATGAAAATTCCTTGTTTGTCTGATCACTGTTTGAGCAAAGCAATTGAGCTGCTGTAATGGAAATAGTGCTAAATAAACTCAGTGAGATTATCACTATTGTATCAAGCTTTTCACCTGTCATTACATATTGAGCCATTTATAATTCTTGCTCTATATCTTAACAAAACAATCTGCAAAACTATGGGATGTGGGTGGGTTGTTTCCAAGCCTTAGTACAGTGCATGTCTAGGAAATTTAGAAGAGAATTGTATGCATTGTCATGCTAATTTACCTTAACCTTTGATCTCACAGAAGGTTGTAATTCAATTTATGTAAAAGATTTTGCAAGGACTACTTTCTGTTATTATGACGATACCAGAATACACTGCAGCTGAAGGTGTAATATCCAGTTTGTGTGTGTGTGTACACATGGTAGCTCTGTTCAAGCTTGCAAACTAAAAATAGCAAGGTACCCTAGGTATGTACTCGGGTGACTACTCTGTGTCACCACCTGTGCCACTGTGCCATGTTGCTTTAGTTCAAGCACACTTAGAGCGTATGCCTCTACCTGAGCTGGGAATTAGACCTCCAGTTCCAGTGTAGACTTGGCTATTGATATGTAATTTGCACAGAGAAGTTGCTCACACTGCAATATTTTTTGGTTTTCCTTTCTGTGTAACCTGTATCATATCTGAAGACAAAAAGAAAAGATATTCTGGGAGCTTTTATATTTCATAAGGAGAAGAATTCTCTTGTGCCTGAAGCACAGGATTTAGAGTCAGGAAATCTGAATCCTGTTCTCATTTTCACAGCTGTCTTGTGTAACTGTAAATAAGTCACTTAACTTCTGTGCTTCAGTTTCTCATCTATAAAATGCAGGTAACAATATTGAGCTAACTTGTCTGTTTATTTTTTAAGGCTTAACTAATGTTTAAGATCCACGAGTGGAAGGTGCTGTAGACGTGCAGTGCAGTACTATTACTAAATCATAATTTAAATAATTGTTAATATAATATATATGTAATCATTAAGGTTACCCGACACTGCCTATTATAAGAAAGACACTGTTTTAAGTCGCTTATAACTTTGACAGACTTTAATCATTCAGTCTGCAATGTTCCTTGCAGCACATCTGCATCATGCTGCGTTTTGTTGGAACTATTTTAAGTATGCTCCTTTTTATAATAAAATAAAGAATAGTACTCCGTTAATAATCATTAACTGGTAATGCTACCATTCCCACCTATAATAATGATTGCTAAGGTGGTAGTATTCATTTTATTATAATGAGTACACTAAAATGTATAGTGTTTTGCTTTCTTTAATAGTTATTAAACACAGAGGGCCATAGCCACTTGAATAATAACAAGGGGTTGAAATTTGGGCCTCGTTTGGAAAAGTTTCTATGTCCTTAGTTTATAAGCACGTGTTTCAGCTCTATTTCAATCTTGTCCATAGATTCTCTTTCCTGGGCCCTGTGTTTCATTATAATTTAATTTAAGCATACTTTAATAATCACCCCTTACTTGTGGCCTTTAGGGCACCCAATAGTACTAGCTTGTATTGATTTAGTTCATTAGTTCTTGTAGCTGAATTTTTAAGTGTGTACATGCAAGATACTCTAAAAGATAGAAAGTGGGCTACATGAGCTCATGACCTGCACTGAGTTGCATTCTGAGAGAGTGAGATTTCCCTGGACATGGAGCCTGATGTGAAGGGAAATGTATGAATATTAGTAGTAGCATTTTGTTACTTGTATCAACATGTCATTTATTGAGCTTGGTGTGCTAACGAATAGAGCTAAATGACATTTTTTAAAAACAGCTTAATCGAAATGGAAATTTCTGAAAGGAACATCTATTTTTGATTAATTTATGGGGTTTTTTTATTGACAAACCAAAAGAAACCTTCTGATATTTAAAGCCAAAAATGTTTTGGTGTCTGATCTGTTGACAAAAAAACTCAAAAACTGTTGAAGAAAACTTTAAATTAAAATTTTTCTTTTTTCTTCCCATGCCAAAAAAAAAAAAAAAAGACATTTCCCAACCAGCTCAGCTAAGGAAAATACTATGAAAATACAGACATCTGAAAATTGTCACTACATATTATGCATTTTACAACTAAAAGAAAACGCTTTTCATCTGGATGCATTTCTCATAACACATTTTCCAGTTTTAATGTATCCATATAACTTCATATACCATATTGGAGGCTCATTAGTTCTGAATCTTGTTATATGACTGATTCTGTATTTCATTGAATATGGGGTCATGTCTAAATAACTTTATAAGATAGTTTCCATGTCAATGGAGCATTGAAATATTTAAAAAATATTATTAATGAGAGAATGAGTTTGGTCCATATATTTCATAGTTGTGGTTAACATAGGCCCGGTCTACACTTACCTTCAGGATTTGGCAGCAGTCAATGGGAGATATGCAAGGGATATAAATCGCTTGCGTATCTCCCGTCAACTTGGCTGCGTCTCCTCCGTGCGCTGTCCACTCTGCGCTGCGTCGAAGGGAACAAATAACTGGTTTGGGGGGTTGCTGGCAGTTCTGAGAAATTGGACAAAAACTTCAGTCCAGGGGTGAACCAAAACCAACATTTTTTGGAATTTTCAGCCAATCCGAAAGTCTTGTTTTGGGCTGTGTGAAACATTTCACTTGACTGAAATGAAATATTCAAAGAAAATGAAGAGCTACAGTCAGACGGTGGTGCTGCTGATAGTCCCGTATACCCAATAGCCCCGGGCTTAGAGCAGTCACGTAGGATGTGTGAAAGCCAGGATCCCTGCTCTGGAACAGGGACGTAAACCTGGCTTCCTCCTGCCTCTTCCCCCCCCCCTTCCCGGTGAGTACCTTGGCCAAAAAGGCTTTCAGGTCTCCCTCCCCCTTGTTTTTGGGGACAGCACCCTCAAAATTGTTTTCCTTTTGTGTTTTAACTGAAGCAATTTGCTGAAATTGACAAAAATTTGTGAAATGTTTCAATCAACCCAAATCTGCATTTTTTGGTGCCCAAAAAAGCCAAAATGGTTTCAGCTGACACATTTCACCCAGCTCTGCTAACAGGATCTGACCACCTCCACGTTCTCCTGTCTTATATGATGTTTCTCTGTTCTCTTCCGTTTTGCTCAAGTAAAGGTTGCTCTTGATCAACTTTAGAACATTTGTCGTGGCACCTCCTATAGAAAACTTCTTGGGATTTGTCACAGGTGGGCTTTCTGTCTGTGAAGGCATTTATGGGTCCTTTCAGGACACTCCACTGCAACAAGAGGAAAGGAATTAGCATAGGAAGGATCAAGAACTGGTATAAACCCCTGCAAACCATGGGATAGACGTGACTTGGAGAGAGCTGAAAGACACTTTGTTTTGTCTTGGGCTGACTTAATTTTGTTTTCTTTACCCCAGAAAGGGATTTTTGTGATTTAGTCAGAGGTTCAACTCACGCTACCAGTCCTGGGGAAGACAGTTTCTCAGGGGAAACTGGGGTAGCAGCTGCACCCTAATGCCAGACTCTTTATTATGGTCATGAGAAGTGTGGAGGTGAATATCACATAATAGGCTTTATTTCTTGAGTTCTCCAATTATTTAAATAGCTGAAAACAAACATTCAAAGTAATTTTTCCCAGGTTTAGAATCCCCTTTGGCTAGGCAGGCTGGGATTAAAATGTCATCTGTATAATTTTTAAAGGCTTTGGAATTTTCCTCATGGTTTTTAGCTATAAGCTGGAATTTAGCTTTTGACAGGCTGCTAGGCAGCTTATAAAATAAAGCTTCCAGCTTCAGGATCCTAGTTGAAAGTGTCTTATACAGCAGATAAGACCAATCCAAGAAGAGAGGTACATTTAAATATAGTACTTTTCTAGTTTGTGGTTTGAAGAAATAAGTAAAAATAACAGTCCCAGGTGGTTTGCAGGCTTCCTAATCACATTTTGCTTGCAAATTGTGCAAAACACAGAAGATTTTACCGGGGTTTCTTAGGAACAGGAATAGACTTACTGTGCACATACTGCATGTTTAGATACACATTTGTATTAAAAAATACATATAGTACAGTCACACTATAACATATACGTTATCCACACTGGCCTCAGACCTGATCTGCACCCAGTATCTACTGGGTAGAACTGAAAAGGGGAGAATCATTTATTGTTTCCCGCTCCTGTGGCTGGTGAGGGGCTGATTTGGCCCCAAGTATAGTTTAGTACAGCCCTGGTGCTTTAAACTGTTCCTGGTTAGCAATGGCTGACAGGGGTTGTCTGCTGTCTGAAGATGACTGGAGTACAGCATTTCTCTGTCTATGCCTTCTGCCCTTTGGAATGCCCCTAGAATTTGCCCTACACTGAAGGCTTCATGGGGTAGATAGGGGTGAGCTGCATCGGCTCTTTATCATCTGGGGCCTAGAGTGGGGTTCAGGACTAAGTCCATCAGATGTGTGTTGTGTGCTATGAGTAGTGCATTCTGTTGGATGAGCATCTTAAACATTTTTCCTATGCAGTTTTCTGTCTCTCACAATTTGTAAAGCTTCAGATGTCCATTATCACAGTGTGTGGTGGTGGAACATGATGTTTATGCCTTCCATAAGTAGACTGTACATCCGTATCTTGCAAAAGCTAAAGTTGCAGGGTGAGATACTAACTATTTAAAAAGAAGAATTGAATCTGGGCACGTTTAAATGTGAGAAATCAAAAAAAAAAGTTTTTTATATATCAACAAAGCTTTATATGAGTCCTGGTTTCTCTTTAATAATTATGTACTGTTGGCTTTTCTCATCTCTGTTGCTGGGATTTCTGCTTGTTAGCAGCATTCTCCTGAAGAAACAGACCATAAAGCAGGTTGTTGCCTTTTCGGAGCTCTTGAGCTCTATATATTAAATCTTGGCATATTTATGTAATCAGGATTACAGATTTAATTTGCATGATTTATTCTTTGCTTTTTATTTTCTGATGGAGATGACTTTGTATCAGTTTTGTGAATATTTTCTTGTTCCATCAGCTGAACATTTTTTATTTAGCTGTTTTTCAAAAATCTGTGTCTAGAAATTGTTTGCAGAAAGAAAACCCTTCTCTAAGGTAATCTGAATAACTAATAAAAATTTGGCCTTCATTCTGTTGCTTTGTTTTGTATCGGTCATGGCAATGGGAAGCATTTCTCATGTCAGAGACTGGTGCGTTTCTTCCTATATAGTTATGTTCTTTTATATTTTGACTGAAAAATGTTTTCATTTAATTAACATTAATGCAAAATTTCTCTGACCATTTTTTTCATGGGAGTTTATTGATATAAGAATCTGTGTTCTACGGCTAAAATACAGAAGCTTTTGCATGACTATAATTGCTATTGAATATATGTGTTTCACTCCGTGAGACAGATTCTAAAGAATGCAATCTTCAGTGTTAGATATAAAAGTGCCAAAATAAAATTAAAAAGAATGTCTGTATAGCTGAGGATTTTTCAAAGTCTCTAGTTGTTTCTTTTTTAAATGCTACAGTTGCTAGAACAGTTTTGCGTTATAGGTTTGATTTTGTAGCTCTGTACTCATATTTTTATTGTATTTCCGAAATCTTGTTGGTATGGTATATTGACAATCAATTTCTATTTGCTTAGCAACAAGAGCTAATAAGAATGAGACTGAAAAAGTTCTTCTAGGGGATGGTTTCCCATGATTCAGTTTAGTTGCAACTTGGGCTGTCAAAAGATTTAAAAAATTAATCGCAAGATTACAAAAATTGTCAGAGTTACAGTATTGATCACACTGTTAAGCAATAATAGAATACCAATTATTTAAATATTTTTGGTGTTTGGGGGAAGTGTGTGTGTTGGGGGAGGGGAAAAGTGTGTGCATGTCTCTATCTGTCTGTCTGTGTGTTGGGGGAGCACTGTCTCTTTAAACCAAGCACTCGGGAGCCTGAACACTTTTTTAGCCAGCAGCAGCTGCTATCAGCAACACTCACTCCTGAGCGAGCAGCAGCAGTAGACAGGCTTCCCCGGTTCCCTGACTCCAGCTCAGCATCATTTGGGTACACGGGCAGTGGGATGGGGACACCCTAACATCAACCCTCTGCTCTGTCCCTGCTCTGAGCAGCAGACAGGAGGCAGGGTCCCAGCCTGGAGCAGCTTGGCCAGGGGTGGCTCTGATATTAATTAACAGACTTGATTATTATTTTTTCTTAAAAATATTTGCACTGTAAAAAAAGATTTTAAAGAGATAGTGCAATCTACAAGTCGAAGCATAAAGGGGCATACAAATGTTTATCATCTGATACATAAACACCTTGCAACACCAGCTAGAACAGTGCCATTCGAACACCTGGTCTCACTTTCAGGTGACATCGTAAATAAGAAGCAGGCAGCATTATCTCCCATAAATGTAAACAAACTTGTTAGTCTTAGAGATTGGTTGAACAAGAAGAAGGACTGAGTGGACTTGTAGGCTCAAAAGTTTTAAATTGTTTTTGAGTGCAGTTTAAAAAGAATTCTGTTTGTAAGTTGCACTTTCACAGTAAAGAGATTGCACTACAGTACTTGTATGAGGTGAATTGAAAAATACTATTTCTTTTTTCTTTTCGATAGTGCAAATATTTGCAATAAAAAATAATATAAAGGGAACACTACAATTTGTATTTTGTGTTGTAATTGAAATAATATATTTGAAAATATAGGAAAATATCCAAAAATATTTATAATAAATTTAAATTGGTATTCTATTCTTGTGTATCAGTATGATTAAAATTGTGATTAATCATGACTAATTTTTTTAATATAGTTAATTTGTTTTGCATTAATTGCTTGAGTTAACTGTGATTGACAGCCCTTGTTGTAACATACATATGTTGGTTCACATTTAGTTGTGTTTTGCCTGGAACAGTCTCAGTATGTCAGAGGGGTCTATAGAATACACCCAGTGATGTTTTAGTATTTTTACATGTCTACAATTTATCTACAAAATGTCCACGTGTGGAAAACAGAATTTCTGTCCCATGAAAAATTTGAAGAGTTTGAAAATTAGTTTTGTCCTGAGGTGAGACAGCATCAAAATTTTGTAATTTCACACAAAGCAAAATTTTTTGGGAAAAAAGTCATTTTGAGTCAATTGAAACGTTCAGTTTTGATAAAAAATCAGAATGTTTTGTTCCAATTTTGACTTCTTTATTTTACATTATCATATATAATATAATATAAAATGAAATAAAATTCATAACAAAATGTTGTTTAGAAATGAAAAAACAAAACATCCCATTCTGATAAGGTTGACACAGAACATATTGACTTTATCAAAATGCTTTTTAGCAATTTTTTTCAACAAAGTTGGTCATAGGTGAGAAAGTTTAACAGGCTGGTTGTTTTTGGTTTGGTTTGGTTTGTTCTGTAAAAGTGACATTTTAGTCTCTGAGGGAGAAAGACTGGCATCTATGCCAGCTAGAATCAACATTGTCTGCTGCTATGGTTGCATTGATCAGCATGGTACTCCCTGTAGTAAAAACTGGAGCTAAAAATGTAGGTCTCTTACCTCACTGGTTTTCATGGTTTTGTAATATGTACTGCATATCTTTTAGACTTTATTCCCAAAGGTGCAGGAGTCTACATAATTGTCAATAAACTGAAGGTTTCTAAGAGTGTCAGATCATTGCAGGACCCCTCTCCTTTTGAAAGAGGCATTTTCCAGACTACCAATCTGAGGAATATGTAGGAGGCCTGGGTCATCACTGCATTACACCAGTGGTGATTTCAGTGGCGTCACACCAGTATAAACTGGAGTGATACAGTGATGAATCAGGCAGGCCCTATACATGTCCATAGTATACAGAAGGTTATATATGGTCATCAGCACCAAGAGAGGTTGTTTAATTAGGTGACAAAGTGGTTTTATGCAGGCAATAATCTTTGCAATCCTGGCTCTCTTGCAAAGCAGTCATTTGTATTTTCTGTCCATGTGTTCAATTTCTTGGTCAACTCTCAATGAATAACATCAGTTGTTGGAAAACATGAGTAGTTTTTTGGGTAAGTAAAAGTGGGACAATAATATTCACCAGTGGCTATAGTTGCTGGTAGAATAGCAAATATTTTTACTAATATATGATTATTACAAAAGAATATTGGGTCACGGGAATGTCATTGGGTATGGCCTCCTTTCCGTGTCTGTGTTTCTTTTGCTGCTGGCACACAACAGAGACTTAGGGTGAAATCCTGGCCCTGAAACTCCCATTGACTTCAGTGGGGCCAGGTTTTATGCCTTATGTTTATTATCAGGTAAATATAGCACACATTTAAATCAGTCAGTGTAGTGTCAGTAAATATGCAGAGCCATTTATTTGCAGCACAACAGAGTTGGTGAGTTGTCTAGACAGCTTGATGTGTTGTTTTTTTGCTAAGTTGCACACAAATTTTTTTTTGTGGTTGCATGAATTATGAATTGCAATGTATTGCATGAGTGAGGCAGGGGCAGTGAGGTATGTAGGTATGCAGTTCAAAAGCTTGTCTATTTCACCATCAGAAGATGGTCTGGTAAGATATTACCTCACCCACCTTTTCTCTCATATATCCTGGGACCAATGCAACTACAACAACACTGCAAACAGTGAATTGTATATATTTTTTTAAATTAAAACTTAAATTATGTTGATGATCCTCAGGAACCAGCCCCTTTCAGGGTCTATTTTATTCAAAGAGTCTGGTTCACACTTTTTAGAGGCAGATACTTTATTCCTGGTTTCTACAATCAGATTACATTCTTTTCAAAAAATTGAGTCAAAGTTCCAAAGAGTTGGAATCTCTCATTTTCTTTTAATGTAAACTGAATAATCAAACTACCACCATGGAGAGTCCAGTTTACAAGTCTACAGTACTGGTAGTGTTTATGAGCACTGATGGGGGATTTATAGTAAACTCTACAGATGGCATATTTTAAGAAACTTGTTTTTTGCTACTGTGATACTACAATGTTATATGATAAATTGAAATGTGATTCTCTGACCTTTAATGTCATTTTGACATAGATTTTCTGGCTGATTTTACTAAATGACTCACTAGCTAGTGTCTACTGTCAAGCTGTCCTGCAGTGGCTCAAGAACAACCTCAGTGCACACTGTTAGGAAGCAGGCCACAAACCTCAAATTGCTTAAGAATTCTATACTTAGATTTTACCAAGCAATTATCAACTGTAAAGTCCTTGGACACTATGACAGCCTTTACAGGGAGTCTCATACAGCCCCTTTAGGTACTTGATCTGTCTTGCCACCCAGGTAAGCTTACTTTGTGTTAGATGGTCCCTTGCACCATGAAATCACAGTAATATTCATGTTACTCCCAGTCCCAAAGGACCAGTGACTTACCCTAGGTCATTTGCACTTTAGATCTCACACCAAAGACAGTGCTAATAGCCAGTCCTATAATAAACTATGTAAAATGTATTATATAGGAAAAGGAAATAGGTGTTAGTTAGAAGGTTAAAGCAGGTGAACATATATACAGACACAAATTGATTCCAATCTTCAGTTTCAAAAAGTAACAGAAGCTTGTATGATAAGCAAGCGCTATATGTCCTTTAGGGCTAACCCAGCTAAGTGCTGGGGAACTTTTGCTTATGCTTAGTACTCCTTGCTCCTCAGAGTCCAAGCAGCATAAAGATACAGTTCCTTCTTGTTAGGGCTTTTTATTCCTTCCCTTCTTCTGCTTCAAGTTGCAAACATAGCTGGTGGAAGAATTCACTAGCACATCTCCTCGTCATGATGTGGGGTGAGAACAATCAACAAAGTCGTTTGTCCTCCGATGTTCCACAATAGCTTGTTTGGTGTCGATGGGCCTCCTTTGTCGAACAGGACCTAATACTTTCTGTTGGAGACCAGTTGTTCACACTACTTGATGTTTCTCTATTGTCTGGTGATTTACACAGTTGCAGAGATTTACAATGCAAATGCTCAAATATTACCTTACAGTATGGGATACAGATGTTACAAGTGAGATTAATGCATGCAGCAATTTACAAGCATTCAGTGAAGCTTAAACACTAAGCACCATTTTAATACTCTAATACCTATTTTACCAATACTAATGTACAGATGAACCTGACTGATTCCAGCTATGTGTTTGTCAGTATTCAAATGAAACATGGGGACCTTGGCATAAGATGGAACATGGTTTGCCAGCATTACATCTACATGGACATTTTTCCACGTTTTTGCATGCTATTCTAGTGCAGCTCACAGGTGTTTGTAGTGGAGGGAGTGCTAGGTAGAGCAACTGCTGGCATTTTAAGAACTATGTCCTGTAACCCCATTCTAAGCAGGAGTTAGATGACATGAGGGTAAAAGCTCCAGCACCTTCTCTCCACTCATGCTTCCACCAGTGGAGCTGCACCAGCAACAGTAGGAAATTCGAAGAGAGGTCATTATGGTCATCAGGCCTGACCTCCTGCATAACACAGGCCATAGAACCTCACCCAGTAATTCCTGTATCTAACCCAACAAACCGGGGTTGAATTAGAGCATATCTTTTAAGAAGATATCCAATCTGGATTTAAAGATCCCAAATGATTGAGAGTTTAGTACTTCCCTTCCCTGTTAAAAAATGTTGATTCTTCTTTCCAGGTTGAAAATGGGCCATGAATGATCA
This sequence comes from Mesoclemmys tuberculata, assembly GCA_007922155.1. NCBI lineage: Eukaryota > Metazoa > Chordata > Testudines > Chelidae > Mesoclemmys > Mesoclemmys tuberculata. Next base: position 74,137,906 of record ML675603.1, on the reverse strand, counting down.
GTGTATCTCCTACCATCTGTTCCCTCCCATTGCCACTCATATGTACAATCTGCGTATCACAGCTTCAAAAAGGAACGCTAGAGTTAATTGAAAAAGAGACAAACTAAACATTTACATATGGCACATTGATTCCTATAAAAAGAACACCTCCTGTATCCAATTTATTCCTCTTATCATTGGCTGCAAAGTGGAATTTAAAAGCAAAAATTGGCACTTAATAAATAAAACTTATTATTGCTACATGCTAGAAAATATATTTTGATAATACACCTTATATAGGGCAAGCAGTATGCTGAACACTCTGTACTAATGACAGCCCTCTATACTGCAGTAAAATTACTGGGCCAGATTCAGTCTTGCTGGAGAAGGTAGTGCTAATTTCACCTCCCTATTCAAGTGAAGCTTGCTTCTCCTCAGATGATTGGCTTCCAGAGGAAGACAGATTGTGTCTCTGCTGGGGCTGGCAGCCTTCATTACAACTAGATGCTCTACAGGATTTCCGACAGCAGACCATGTACCTTCCCTGACTGGCTCTACCTGCTTTTTGGGCTTTATAGGCCATTTGCAAGGCACCTATTGGAATGGACATTACATCCCTCTTGTACTGCCTTAATCTGTCCTTTGGCATACCTTCCACCACTGAAGGCACAATGCCCTGGTTTACACCAGCATAAACCAGGAATGGATTGAGCCCACTTTATCTGCATAAATATAAAACCTAATAATAATTACAAAAATTCTTACTATCTAATGGTTGCTTCGTGGCCTGTGTAAAATGAGTCAGGAGTCTCAGTACAGTTTCATAGTACATAATCCAGTGACATAGTTGGTAAATTTGCTGGCAGGCTCAGCAGAGAGTGTGGAGACTGAATGGCTATTTAAGGTTAATTATTCTTTCTGCAGTACAGGTGATCTCTCTGATGCCGTGTTGAGGCTTGTTAGCTAGGCAATGTGGGGAAGCATACATTGCCACTCTCCATGCTTAACTTAATCTGCGAATAGACAGAGAATTTAATTTTGTAGAAATGTCAACATAACACCTTTCATGGGCAAATAAATACATGAAAATACAAAAGAACAACCCTAGAAATCTAATTAGCTTTGTCCAACTTCGATACTAACATGAATATTCAGGTTTTCAAGATTAATGTATCTGAACTCATTTCAGCATCAGATGTTTAAAGCAATGAGCTCTGGCAGAGCATTCACATAAGCAGAGCTTATGTGTTCGATTTCAAATTTCTATGTTAAAAGAAAGAAGGAATTGCATTCTTAAAGCTGAAACATGCACGATTTAACCTGAAATCAGTAACTATTACATTCATTTCTACAATTTCCATTAAACACAACAAGGAAAATATTGATCCATGGAGAAAAACTAAATTGACTGGAAAAACAGCGAGAGTCCTGTAGCACCTTAAAGACTAACAAATTTCTGCAGGCATAAACTTTTGTGGGCTGCAGCCCACTTCGTCAGATGCATGAGGACGCATGCACATCTGTTCATGTAAAAATAAGGTTCTTCAAAGTTTCTCTCTGCATATTCCCACTTACGGATATATGACCCAGTGCAGCTGAGCATTGGGAATCTATTACAAAGCAGCACCCTTTTCCACCACTGAATAGTCAATGATTGTAGACACTGCGAGGATATTAAATGTGATGCATTTACAACTTTGTATTGAACTAAAAGGTAACTAATTATGTCTGGCCAAATTCTGCTCAAATATGTGATGATATATTCAGTGAATATTAGAGTGTACATATTGGAGCTGGTTGGGAGTTTTCTGGTGGAAATGTCACTTTCTGCAAAATTGACATTTTCCATCAAAAAATCATTAGCAGTCCCATGATGCATTGCTGCTGAGCATTCTGCCAGGCTGAAACTTTAAACAAATGGTTTCAAAACAGAATGAAAAAATGAAATTTCCTGTCCACAGGAATTCCAATTACTTTGTTTTGGAAAAGTCAAAGCATTTTGTTTTGGCCTTTTTGAAATATCTGAGGCTCCATGAACTCCTCTACAGTTTGAAAACCCCAGCTCCCAAACTCCCTGAGCTGTCTGACTCCCTGCCTGACAGACTTCCAGGGCCCCAAGTGAATGGGGAGATTTTGATGGACCAGTAAAAGGGCCAGGGACTGCTACTGTTAGTGTAGTACTGATTATCATACTTGTTACTAACAGCAGCCAAAATCAGTAGGCCTTTCTGCAGGCCTGTGCGGCCTTAGCATGGCTAAGCCATGAGTGGAGGGAAGTCTTTTGTGCAAATTGTAGCTGGCTCTACACCCTCTGATGACGTCGCTGGTGGATGTGCTGGGATCTATTTTTCAGGAGAAAAGCAAGAAGCTTATTTATATTTACCCTATGAGAGATGTTTGTCAGAGCCTTAAGGAAAGGGGATTCTGCATGAACACATCTGGCTAATTAGTGATCTGAGGAAACCTCTTAATTAGTTTTTGAAACTGCTTGCCCAACAAGTTCTTTTGACATGTAACTGTTTACTACAAGGATAAATAAGGGAGGAGAGGTTTGGACTCCTGGGGTTCCTCATCTTGGACACCGTTTGGGTTCCCCACCGGCAGCTGAAAGATGGGCTCTTCAGAAGGCTGCTGTTGTACTGGTCGAGAGCCATCCCAAACTTCAGTAATTATTGATGGTTGGGAGCATTTTACTAACCTGTTGCAGACACGTGTAAGTGCTTGAGATTAAGTAAAGTATTGCTTTAAGTGAAAGCACTCTTGTGTTGTACTATTTGTGCCAGTCTGTCTATCGTTCAGATGGCCGTGTCTCCATTGATTTATTTCCTGACACTACCTCACAAGAGCTTTGGGTTGAAAGAACCCTGGGAAACATAAGGAGCTTCAGAAGTGTTTCAAAAAGGTTGAAGTGAAATGTTTGGACATTTTCTAAACAAAATATTGGAATTGCTATTCCATAGGAAATTTTTATTGTTATGTTTTGGTGCAATTTGTACAACCATGTGTTTGTATATATACACAAAAATAACTTTTAACAGAAAGTTCTGAGGTATTAAAGCCATAGAATAAAACAGTTCAAGGCTGAGAAAGAAACTCCATTGTTGATTTATCCCACTGAGTTGCCTGCTGCAGCTCTTAAGGTACCTAACATTACATACCTAGGTTATGTTTACATTACCGTTTATGTTGGCATAACTTATGTAGCTCACGGGGGTGAATAAACCACCCCCCCTGAGCGATGTAAGTTACACCGGCATAAATGGGGGTGTGGACAGCGCTACAGCAGTGGGGTAGAACTTCCGCCAGCATAGCTAATGCCGTCCATTGGGAGTGGGTTAATTAAGTCGATGGAAGAGCTTTCTCCCGATGGCTTACGCGGCTACACACAGAGCTTATCTTGTTACCTCCTTCTTCCTGTTCAAGGTTTTTGAAGATGAAATTCTAGTCAAGAGATGGAGCATTTCACTGCTTACTCTTTTACAGCCTGAAGTCTCCATTTCCCCTTGTTTGAAGCGTAAATATCACACTCCTGTTCATATGCAGTGGTTTCCATCATAAAGACTTATTTGTCAATAGATATTATGTATGTCCCACTGGTATTTCCTGTACCAGCTATGGGTGAAAACTGTGATATTTCAGTTACACTAGTGTAGTAGCTGTTGGCAAATATGGAAGACTTCTTAAATGGTGACCACTTTGGGTGTATATATGGGTTTGTCACAGCTTCTTAATTCAGTGTCAGACTACTTTAAAACACAGCATATATTAATAATTCAAAAAGCTTTTTCACAGTACACAAAAGCTGTATTCTGTAGCTGTTTAATTTGGTTTCTATTGAACTTAATTAATTCTCCTCTGGTCATCAATGTTTGGAAAAATGCCGCTGAGTATCTGACTGCTTTTAAGGCTAATTAAAATGCTGAAGTCCCTTCAGGTGTATTTATTGGTAATGTTATGAAAATCTTCTGTACTACTAACATTACTCTAACAGGTCTGCCCTGATGTCCTTTATTGTTTCCAATGTTATGAATTAAGAAGCTAGGACAAAAATTTATAGCTGAATTATAAACACCTGAAAAATTGGGTTTATAATGGAAATTCACAAAAACTCATATTATCTTGGCATTAGCTGGTGCAACTGTACTGATGACAGTGATTTTATAGAAATAAACCCTTTAATTTAAGATTTGGGCTCTACTGGGAACAAATGTTATGTATCTTTTCTGTCATATGAAAGCCCAAATGTTACTTGAAAGTATATTGCTACATAATGGTTACCATTTAGTTATTATTTAGTATTCATAAAGCCAAATTTCTGGCCTACATTTATACCTGTGAAACCTCACTGGAGTCAGTGGGCTTGAACTGGTGTAAATGAGGGCATAATTTAGCCCATGGTATGATTTCCACCATGGAATCAGAAAAATTGAGAAGGGTGCCCTGTAAGGTGAGAGGAAAGGGCCATAACATCATTGGTAAATCTCAAAAGGCCAAGGCATTCTTCTGTGCAGATCCATCCAGACCCAAAGGGTTACTGTATTTTAGGTGCCCTAAAAGTATGACATAAAATGTACATGAAAAGATTCAACTCAAGTATATAGGGATGCGCCAAGACAGACCAATGGATTTTCAGGTGCAAATAATTGCAAGTACCATTTGGCACCTTCTATTTAGATCACTTTGATGTTTTGGGAGGGCATATTCAGGGTGTTGAATATCTTAATGACCTTCTGCATCGGCAAAAATACAGGCCCAGTTAAGGCTGAGCTGAAAATAAGGCCTTTGATTATCAGTGTACAGCAACAGGGATGAAGTTCAGACCTATGATATATTTCTGCCCTCGCTTTCACATGTGGATGAAACAACTTGTGAGTCTGTTAAAGTTTTCAGAAGCCCCCGAACTCACGAGTAACTTAAGTGCTTAAATCATTTAAGCACTTTTAAAATTTTATCCCTAGTCACTATGGAGTTCACTGAATATTTTTACTATTCTAAAATTTCTGTGTGCTTTCTCCCAGTTTCAACTATGTTATAAACAGCCTCTGAAATATGAACATCGGTTTCCGTTATTTTAAGTTTTAGATTTCTAGAGAGCCTTACAAAGAAAGGGATGTGCGGCATTGACCTTTATTCAAAATGAGTGCCCCTAACTTGTGTCATGTCATTAGAAGACTATGTATGTTAAAATGATAATTCACTTTGTCTATCTTCTGCATGTTGTGTAATGGGTTCTTTGACTTGTGGAAATATTTGGATGAAATCTTTCAAATGTTCGTCCGGTGATCAGAAGTAAAATGTGTTTGGAGATCTCATCCCTAGTGAATTTTTGTTCATGTCACAATCATGCAGCACAACTTGCAGTTGTTTCTTCTCAGGAGAGAGTCTGGAATGGAGTAGGTGGGTGTTGCACGCCAGGTTTGTGGAATGCTGATAGAGTGAGGAAACATCCACAGTACCTGCTCACAGTATGCCCTGATTTACCCATTGCTTTAGGTTTATTATTTTGTTAGTGCCACATTCACTCACACACTTTAAAAATCAATCTCATATGTTGTGTCAAGCTTTCTTTATTGAACAGAAGTTGGCTAATCATTTTTCACATACTGTAGTAATACAGATTTCAAATTCACAATATCGTTTCCATAAAAAAGTCTTTGAAATGTGATTCATATTCATAATGATCTTATGTAACATAAATAATGGCCTTGGATTTTAGAGCTGTCTACATATAGAGACATAGCTGACTTTGTAGCATACAAATACAAAAAATAACTTTAACCAGTGCTGCTTCTTTTAAGTGCATATGACTAATAGTCTTTAAATATGAACTTTTATTTCATGGAGAGAATTTGCACACACTGCAATATATATAAGAGGGGGAAAGTGCTTCAATTTAAGATTTAGTGGATGTGATGTAGCTCTTCATAATTCTAGACACATAGAAAAGCTTTCTTTGCAGTATGTAGAAGAGTCATGGCTTTAAAATACAGGCCAACATGAAAGGATTTTGAAATGAGCAGAAAGTGTCCTTATTTCTTTTGTGAATAAGCTCTTCAGTTCAGTATCTATAGGGATGGCTACTCTCTTCTCCAAATCCTTTCTTCCCAGTAGGACTCGACAGGGACATGGTGACTTATCTGAATGTTAAGAGGCTGAAAAGCTTAAGAAAAGACATTGCAATTTGTTATAGAATGCATGCAGAATGGAAGCATAGATTTGGAGTTGTTATGGCTCACTATCACAAAAGGGAGATTATAAGGTTTTTCTTACAATCTCTCAACACCCAGAACTGAGGAAGTTTCAAAATAATTTCCAGTTTTTGCTCCTGGACCAGATATGGTAGCACAGGCAAGCAAGCATGAAAGTATCTTCTTTTCATTTTTATTGTTCACTGATGTTGGTCAGGACATTTTTGACTAACATTTTTCATCAGAAAATGCTGATTCCATCTAAATCAAAACTTTTTGCAGGAGCCTATCAGTTTTAACTAAACTGTAATTGGGAAAGGTTTCTTGGGTCCATGATGGAATTTTTGGGGGTGGGAGGGAAAAGGAGAGAGCTCCATCCCAGTATAGTCTTGTGGTCAGAACTCACCTGGGATGTAGAAGACTCAGTGTCTAGTCCCTGGTCTGAAACAGGCAGAGCAGGGATTCGGACCCCGGCCTGATTCAAACCAGGAACTTAAACCTGAATCTCCCACATTGTGGCAGAGTATCCTGACCACCCATCTATTGGCTATTCTGGGGCGGAGCTTTCTCTGTCACATTCTGGTTTTTCATCAAAAAATTTTGAAAGGTCTCAAGTTCATCCTGATGCAGAATGAAAGTTTTTTTTAAATCGCAAAAATGTTCATGAGATGGGAAAACCATTTCCCACCAAGCTCTATTTATCACATCTGCCCTTCACACAATCTCTGAGGTCAGACACAGACATGTAAAGCATGACACACATAATAAGCTTGCATCTACAATCATGGTAGGTCCATGATACTCTCAGCACTAGAATTCCTGTTGCTAACATGCAGGAAGAGTTTAATACTTTCATAAATGCAGTAATGAGACCTGATAAAATGGCCAGTGAGCACTTGCCTCTAATACACAACCCTAAGTTAATTAAAATGTACACCAGAGCCATAGAGGCAGATCCATCTCTGCTAGGGCTCCGAATGTTGCTAATACTGCAGCAGACACACTAGTGATAGCAGTGGTAGAAATGTTCATAAAAATTCTCTAGTGTGGGTACAACCTTGGAGAGGAAAAAGTGGAACCACTGAAGTGCAGTGGTTATCCAGTCCAGTCGACAGCTGCAAGCAAGTTGCTGTGGTTTTGGTCAGTGGTATCGATGTCTGCTGACTGATGTAAAGAAACAGCATGGATGACTGACTTCTGCTCACTGTTAGATCATTCGCTAATGGTACTAATTCATTTTCCATGCTATGCTTCAGTTAAAAGCTTCATTGAAAAGGCTCAAGGAAGTCAGTCCAGATGGTATGGAAGTCATTTTGTCACAAGCTTTTCAATCACTTTTTCAATAAAGGAAATTTTAAAAGCAGAGAGGTAGTTAGCAAGATTGTCAACTGAAATACATGGGTTTTTAGTATTAATTTAATAACTGCTCATTTAAAGGAAGCAAGCATTTTAATGGTGTCCTAAGCAAGGAGCAATCCCAACTAAAAATGGGCATCCCACCACTCTCGTTTCTCCCATACCCATGAAATCAATTTTACCCATTATGAAGGTCATGTGTTCATGTCATAGGTTGAAGGCCAAAGCTCCCAACACTCGGGAACATTAGTGGGCAAATCTGAATGAAACTCAGCAAGAGAAGATGTAGTGTTTTCCCCCTTCTGACACAATTCTAATACCAGGAAGGTAACCAGTCCAGTCTGCACACTACTGATCCATAAAGTAGAAGTAACTTGCATAGTGTGAATAAATGTCGAAATCTGTTTCAGTAAAAGTTGTCTGAATTCATGCATTTACCAGTTTGGCCACTGCCAAGCACAGTTCTGCTAATCAGAATTTCACAGACATCCTAAAATTGAACAAAACGCTTTCTTGGCAGCCACAGCATAGGAGCTCAAAAGCCCTCTATTTCACAATCAAACAGATTTGGACACAATGAACGCTACTGGTGCTCTGACATCAGTCCAATATATCTCATCTGCTGTAGATCAGGTGTGCACCAAGGTGATCTGTGAGGATGTCAGAGAGAAAACAGAGTTTTGGCCAGTTCTGTCAGGACTATATAGATCAGTATTAATATTATTTGTATACTAATAGAGTGTCTGTATAGCACTAGCTCTCAGAGACACCAGGCAGGCTTGGGACATGATTGTGCAAACACATGGTAAGAGAAAGTTGCTGCCTTGAATCTAGTTGAAGACGAGACATATAGAAAAAGGACTCTTTTAAGTTCCATACATGCATTTGCTTTACTTTTTTGCAGCACTGTAACTAATATAAATTAATCTATGACTGGACTTTGATGGGCAAGAATTCAGCAAACAAACTTTACCACTTTTTAGTTTCCACTTAGCATTGGCAGGTATACTCTACCAGATGTTTTTCAGGGATGAAATATAAATGGACTAGAATATGATCGATCTGTTTGATCTAAATATAAATGGACTAGAATATGATAGATCTGTTTGATGCTATTCCATTTAGCACTGTAATGCATCTCCCTGAAAGCTTGAGACTGATGGGAATGTTTAGTGACACTCCTGGATCATGTATGTATGGTGGGCTTGGTCACAGCATTGAATCTGTAGCGATAATAGACAAAAAAGATATAACTGGCAAAACCATACAGTTAGTACCCTCAAAAGAAACACAATTTATTGTCAAATCACATGTGTTAGAGAAAAATTGTCATTGTAGTTTGCCTCATATGTGCAAAGAAAACCCAGACACTTTGAAGAAAACGTGTTATGATTACATTCTTTTGAGATCACCACTTTCTTAGTTTGTTTTTATAGTAGTGCTTGAGAGGAATCCCCCCGAAATTCCAAGTGATTGATACTAGAAAAGCTGAATAGAGCTGTGTCAGGAGTGAATTACCCAGTCTGAAACTAGTAGCGAGTTAAAAAATTTCTCCTCTTAAGCCATGATTTTCAAAAATGGAATCAAGTCAGTTGAGATACCTGGGTGCCAAGTACTTCTGATAATAAAGCCACTCTTTTAGATACCTAAGTTAGTCTTAGAAGGCTAACTTTAGGCATCCAGATTTCAAAATCTTGGTTTTAGGAATGAGCTGATTGCCTTAAGTGCATACAAAGTTCTAGAGTGTAAATTCCTTGCCTCATACTTTTTAGTGGATTGGCTTACCATTTTAGTAACTGAAAAACATTATTATAGGGGAGGAAAAACACATTTGCAGCCTTGCTATACTAAATGAAATGTTGTCACATCAGAATATACCAGTCACTTTGCTACATGTGATCTGACTTGATGTAGTAGGTGTGGCATAAAATAAAATAAAATAATGTGACAGTACACAACAGAATAAGTCAGATCAATTTATGAAAAACACACTGGAGTTGATTCACACCCATTGGTGCAAACACTGCTTTTCTTTCCTGGGGCTACCACTGGGGGAGGTCAGCTTTAAGTTACAGCTTGGAACTGTATCTGTCAGATGTGGGCTACCCACAATCACTCTGTGAGCAGACTTTCTGCTGCTGGCTCTGTACCCTTGTTTAAACATTTGACGGGAGCTCCAAAGAAGGACCCCTTAGCTTGTAGTCCTATAATAAAATGTGATAAAAGGGCCTGGTAATGGCTTGCATCATCTTCCTGGTCTTTTGTCACCTGATCCAGAGCCCACTGAAGTCACTGGGAGTCTTTCCATTCAATGGGCTTTGGAACAGTCTACTCAAATAAGGTAGTGGTGGTTGTTTTTTCCCATTCGGAGCACAGATGCTAAATCTAGTTTCCATGCTGATATTGGGGAAAGGATGTAGAGATTTACAGTGTCTTTTGGCTTGTTGTAAGAATAAGAACTGTGAGGACACATTCCAGTATGATGGCTCTTCTTTTCTTTTCTTTTCTTTTCTTTTCTTTTCTTTTCTTTTCTTTTCTTTTCTTTTCTTTT
>ML675603.1:74063023-74120282 GCA_007922155.1 Mesoclemmys tuberculata | reverse complement strand
AGTCTATGAGGAAACAAATTGTCAGTTTTACAGTGGAGAAAGATACCTGAAGGTTCTGTACTAGAACCAGTACTGTTCAACATTTTCATAAATGATCTGGAAAAAGGGTTTAACAGTGAGATGGCAAAGTTTCCACACAATATAAAATTACTCAGGAGCATTAAGTCCAAAGCTGACTGTGAAGAGTCACAAAGTGATCTCATAAAACTGGGTGACTGGACAACAAAACGGCAGATGAAATTCTATGTTGATAAATGCAAAGTAATGCACATTGGAAAACATAATCCTAGTTATACATATGAAATGATGGGGTCTAAATTAGCTGTTACCACTCAAGAAAGAGAGTATGGAATCACTGTGAATAGTTCTCTGAAAATGTGCAGCAACAGCCAAAAAAGCTAACCATGTTAGGCATTAGGAAATAGATAGATAACAATACATAAAATATCATAATTATTGACTGATATCCTTTCATCTGCAAGAGATGGTGTAAATTGCAGCCTATGATGTAGATGGTTTGCAAAGTCACATGTGACTAAATAGTCCAACCCAAGCTTTGCATAATCTTTCGTAGTTATTGCAAGTACAGGTGTCTTTGGTTGGGAGTTGGGATGTCAAAATTCGTTTAATGAACTATCCGTTTAAACTTCTAAAAATAGAACAGTTAAATGTTGATTTACCCTGCAGTTGTAGCAATGCGCAGAAAGGGGGGGGAGGGGTGCCCTCAGGCAGTGAAGAGCTTCTCCTCCGGCTGGCTCGGCCGTGCTGAACTGCCCTGGAGCTAACAGATGCTGCCAGCCACGTTCTGGCAGAGCCTGGGGAAGCAGCCGCACGCCTCCTCAGTGTCCGCGGTCTAACTCTGACTGAGGCTGGAGGAGGGAGAAAGGAGGAGAGCTGTCCACAAGGGCCTTGGGCGGCTCTTGCTCAGCGGGGAGGCGCCGAGCCCAGCTCTGCTCCCCCCAGGCGCATGCTTGCCAAGCCACAGCTGGGCAGTTCTTGCTTGGCAGGGAGGCGCCAAGCCTGGCACTTGGGTGGCCAGCCCTCTGCACCAGCCCAAGCACAGGCTGGTGCAATCAATGCTGTGTAGGGAGTGGGTGCCACTGACTTCATCCAGACCAGCCTCAGCGTGGCTCCCCCAGGGGCAGTGCTTAATTAGATCATGAAATGGTAAGACTGCTGCTCACTGTTCAAACGTTCAGCAGCTTACATCCCTAGTTGGGAGTTGCTTGCTTCCTTCAAGCTCTCTCCTTTTCAAGCTGTAGGAGCCAGCTCCTGTCATGGCCTTTGATGCCCTGATGGAGACGATGGCGCCACTTGTTACAATCACTTGCCAAGGTATCCCATCAGTCAGGATCAATTCCAAAATTCCTTCATATCTCACTTGCATGTATATTTATAGCAAAGCTTGGGATGTTCTGTTGTTCTTGTTCTCTCTGAGAGCTCCCCATATAGTATGTCCTTCCCAAAATCCCTCTGTCTTCTGTGGTGGTGACTTCCCATGCATGCTGAGTTCAAAAGTCTTCACAAACTCCTGGCATTTCCTCTGGTTTTTTATGGTAGTAGTATTGATTTTGGGCCTGCTCCCAAGTTTTGTTCTATATATCTTCTTAGCTGTAATCTTCACTTCGCTAATGATCAAAGACTGGTCACTCTCACAGTCACACTGTGAAACGTGCAAGTGTTCGTAGGTCTTTCCTCCTGATGATGGCAAGGTCTAATTGCTACCAGTGGCCTGATCGTGGATGTTGCCATGATGCTTTATGGCAATCTTTTCCTGCAAAATATGAATTGGTAATGCACATTTGGATTTGGGCGCAGAATTCAAGAAGTCGTTGGCTGTTCTCATTCATTTTGCCAATGTCAAGATGTCCTAGGCAATCTGGCCACGAGTTGTTATCTGCGCCGACTCTTGCATTGAAGTCACTGAGGAGGAAAAGTTGCTCAATTAATGGTATTCTTTTGATGACTTGATACAAAGAGTCATAAAATGTATCTTTCTTCTGGGGGCTAGATTTGAGTATTGGTGCAATAATGATGTTCATAGAGCCAATAATCATCTGAAATTTAAATGAAAGAATGCACTCTGACTTCCCAATGGGTATTCCTCGGAGCTTTACCCACTTATTTTTCACAGTGAAACAGACACCAACCAGATAATTTTCTTTGCTGCTTTTACCCTGCCAAAAGAAGTATAATTAGCCTCTTGGACAGATCCAGCATCTGCATGTCTTGTTTCCTGAAGTGCTGCAATGTCAACATCGAGTTTGTACTGCTCATGGTCTATCAAAGCTGATTCCCATATGCTGCTTGTGTACTGTAGGTCATCATCGTCTGTCAGTCTTGGGCACATGGTCCTAACATTCCTGTTTCCAAGCCAGAAAGTTCTTAGTTTCTTATTTTTTTCCAGCTGCCACCTCCTGTGTTGTGTCCATGCTGCCAGCAAGGATGGAATGTCCTTTTTGTGTAATATGGCTACAATAGCCTGGCCAATGAATAAGGAGTCTCTGCATTGCCCATGTGTCAGCATCTCCCTCTTGGCTTCACTGGGTTAGACCAAAGTAAAGACAGAAGTCGATATTGTATCCAGCTATGCTGTAGGAGTTGTCAGTGCAGAAGAGACCTTCCATCTGCCTGCCTTCAGGAGTCCACTCCTAGACTAGTGGGACTCCACTCCTAGACTCCACAGCTGAAAGGCTCAATCTGCCCTGTGTAGATGCCCTTGGCAAATACATTAAGTGAATTTGCTCATTTGCCTTCAGATGGCATTTCCTCCATCAGGGCTTCCACTGCATTTCTCAGACACTCATCCGCCCAAAGCTGTTGGCGCTTTCTGAGGGTTCTGGGTTAATTAGCTGCCGTCCAGTGCTCGGCATTGACCAATACAGGTTGTACTACTTATGGTCATATGGGTAGCAGGTTCTCAAAATCCATGGTGTGCCCACACCTTGAATACTGTGTGCAGTTCTGGTTGCCCTATCTCAAAAAATGCATATTAATTAGAATTGGAAAATGTACAGTGCAACACAAACGATAAGGAGTATAGGACAGCTTCTGTATGAGGAGAGATTAAAAAGTCTGGAACGGTTCAGTTTAGAAAAGAGATGACTCAGAAGGGATATGATTGAGGTCTATAAAATCATGATAGTGTGGAGAAAGTGAATAAGGAAGTGTTTTTTACCCCTTCACATAACAAAAGAACCAGGGGTCACCCAATGAAATTAATAGGCAGCAGGTTTAAAACAAGCTTAAGGATGTACTTCACGCAACACAGAGTCAACCTGTGGAACTCATTGCCAGGGAAATTGTGAAGTCTAAAAGTATAACTGAATTCAAAGAAGAATTAGAGACGTTCATGGAGAATAGGTCCATTAATAGCTATTGGTCAAGATGGTCAGAGATGCAACTCCATGCTCTTGGTGTCCCTAAACCTCTGACTGCTGAAAGTTCAGAATGGACAACAGGGGATGTGTCTCTTGATAATTGCCCTATTCTGTTCATTCCCTCTGAAACATTTAGCACAACCACTGTTGGAGGACAGGATTCTGGACTAAATGGACCATTGGTCTGACCCAGTATGGCCATTCTTATGTTCTTATGCATCTTGATCAGCTTGGGATTGGAGTCTGACTCTGCATCTCTGCAGTAGACTATACCAAAATCCTAGATCTAAGAATTACTGAAGCTGAAGAATCTTGGTCTAAATTTTGCAGCTCTGCATAAATGTGGGTATTTTGTTTGTTTTTTGACTAGGACATAGTATGATTGACACCCTAGCTGTGGCCTTACGAGTGGCAGAAGAAGCAGTAGAAGAAGCCATTTCCAAGGCAGAGACATACGGTGAAAGCCTGGTAAAATTTTCTAATGACATTCAGCTGTTTTATATAGATCAGTTTTTTATTTATTCACGTAGTAGTGTAAAAGTGAATGAAAATCAAAGAAAACATAATGCAGTGATGAATTATCTTACTTCATTTCTAAAAGAATTGTGTGCTGTTTCTCTGAAAGTTATTATCAAGATAGCACGCATGTTCCACTTCAGAAATACAGGATATTTAAGTAAATTAGAGCTGCTTACATTCAGTTCTTTCTTCATACAATGCCAAATAGAATGTTACTTATATTTCTTTTTATATTGATCTTGTAAAAACACCACTTATATGTGACTCTGTAGTATTTATAAATATGTATCTTTGTGCAGGACAAACAGAACGAGGCTTGTTATTTACGGGAACATAAGGAGGAGTTGATTGAAGAGCTTGCCACTACCATAGTGCAAAAGGTATGCTATACGGCTGTGCTGTTGCATGTTGTATTCTTTGGAACTTTCAATGGCTAGAAGATAACCCATTGGTCTATCAAGTTTTGAGTTAACAAACATGATGATACATATCAGAAAAGAATTGAACTTTTTATGTGTGGATGACAAGAATACCCAGGAGAGGAGCAGTTCAGTGAAAAATATCCTGCCTCATTCTGCAACAAACCTGGGAAACTGATCAGAAGACTGATTCTCCTGAGTAGGTTTTAAAAACCTGGACCATCCCAGCTAAGTTGGAACTGTGAGAAATTTTGTCAAAAGCTGTCTGACAATGAGATCTGTTTCACTATAGAATAATTTCCCAAAGATACTTGCACATAAGACAGGGAAAAGCACTGGAGAATGATGTATTAAATAGAGCTGTGCGAGCATTCAGTTTTTTTGATTGGCTGGCCAAACCAAAAAATGGCGGGGAAATTGCTTTAGAGCTATCCGGAACAAAAAATTTTCAATTTTCTTGGCAAAACAGAGCATAAAAAAATGTGTAGTTAAACAAATCATTTTGCTTTAATCTCAGGCACCTTTAACTGCTTTTTAAAAATTAAAATCAAAGGAAATTTTGAAACATCATTGGCGGGGGGAGGAGGATTGGAAGAGTGTTCCCCTCTATAGCCCTGTGGCTAGAGTATTCATCTGGAACGGGTTGGCAACCCGCGGCTCCGGAGCCGCATGCGGCTCTTCAGCCACGGTAAGCTATGTTTTGCGGCTCCAGACTATTTTTCTTTAGTCAGTGGAAGATGGGGCAAAATGGCTCTTTTGATAATAAAGGTTGCCGACCCCTGATCTGGAAGACTGGGGTTCAAGTACTTACCCTGCCTGTTTCAGAGCAGGAACTTGAACTTCGATCTCCCATATTGCAAATGAGTGCCCTAACCACCAGGCTATTGGGTAACTGGATAACAGGGTACCACCACCTCATCCTCCTCTTGTTGTTTTATGAATGGCATCTTTGTGAATCTTTGTGAATCTAGCCTGAAAAAAAAAACTTTTGGCTAAATCTCTGGTGAATTTGTGTCAGAAATATTTCATCAAGCTCTAGTATTACAGACAACAATCCTACACTGGCAGGAAGATGGATTAGATAATCTACTCCATTTTTTCTTTTTTCTTTTTTTTTTTTTTGGTCTCCAGGTGAAATAGATTTTCAAAGGCACATTTTTAAACATTTACCAAGGAAATGAAGGTAGCTGAAAAAGTATATGTAACAAGTGAAAGAACGGGGAACTTCATAGTAATTAATATAAATCAGAATCTAGCAATTACAGACAATAAATAAGGAAAGCACAAGGGAAAATCTATGGCTAGCAGAGTTAGGGACAAAAACAAAGGGATTTTTAAAGTATATTAAGAACAAAACAAAACAAAAAGCCCTAACTATGATATTGGTCCATTACTAGATTAAAATGGTACAGTTGTCAATAATGCAGAAGATGTCAAAGTGTTCATTGAAATTTTCTGTTCTGTGTTTGGGGAAAAACAGATGATGTCATCATATCAGATGATGGTGAAACACTTTCCATTCCATTCAGGAAGATGTTAAATTGCAGCTACTAAAGTTAGACCTTTTTAAATCTGCAGGTCTGGATAATTTGCATCCCAGGATTTTAAAAGAGCTGGCCAAGCAGCTTGTTTACCATTAATGTTGATTTTCAATAACTCTTGGAATATTGGGGAAGTTCCAGAAGACTGAAAGAAAGCTAATGTTGTGGCAATATTTAAAAATAGTAAAAGAGAAAACCCAATAATTACAGTCCTGTTAGTCTCATTTCGAGCCCAGGCAAGATAATGGAGTAGCGGACACAGGGCTTGATTAAATAATTAAAGGGTAAAATAATTAATGCTAATCAACATGGGTTTATGGATAACAGATTCTGTCAAACTAACTATCTTTTTTGTAAGATTGCAATTTTGGTTGATCAACGTAATAGTATTGATATATTCCAGAGGGGTAGCCGTGTTAGTCTGTTTTTAGCAAAACAGCAAGAGTCCTGTGGCACCTCAAACACTAACAATGTATTTGGGCATAATCTTTCATGGGCAGAAACCCACTTCGTCGGATGCAGCATTGATGTAGTGTAGTGTTGATGTAATACACTTAGACTTCTGTAAGACATTTGGCTTGGTACCACATAATATTTTGATTAAAAAAACTAGAACAATATATAATTAACATATCACATATTAAATGGATTAAAAGCTGGCTAACTAATAAGTCTTAAAATGTAGTTGTAAATGGGGAATCATTATTAAGCAGATTTATTTCTAGTGGGATCCCACAGGGATCAGTTCTTGGCCCTAAATTAGTTGATGTTTGTGTCAATGACCTGGAAGAAGAAATTGAGGAAGCGGTAAGTGACCTGGAAGAAAAAATTGAGGGAGCGGTAAATAATGTAGAGGAAAAGTCACCAATACAGAACAGTCTGGAATACTTGATAAACTGGATTCAAGTAAACAATATGCATTTCAATATGGCTAAATGTAAATGTGTACATTTAAGAACAAAGAACATAGACCATACTTGCAGGATGAGAGACTGTATTCTGAGAAACAGTGACTCTGAAAAAGATTTGGGGGTCATGGTGGGTAATCAGCTGAACATGAGCTCCTTACTGCGACACTGTGGCCGAAAGAACTAATGCGATCCTTGGGTGAATAATCTGGGGAATCTCAAGTAGGGAGTGGAGCGGTTATTTTATCTCTGTATTTGGCACTGGTGTGACCACTGCTGGAATACTGTGCAGTTCTGGTGTCCACAATCCAAGAAAGATGTTGAAAAGTTCGAGAGGATTCAGAGATGACTCATGAGAAAGATTAAAGGAATTGAAAACCTGCCTTATAGTGATAGACTCAAGGAAATCAATCAATTTTGCTTTACAAAGAGAAGATGAAGGGATGACTTGATTATAATCTATTTACCTGCATGGCGAACAAATATTAGATAATGGACTCTTCAGTCCAGCAGACAAAGGTATAACACGATCCAATGGCTGGAAGTTGAAGCTAAACAAATTCAGACTGGAAATAAGGTGTACATTTTTAACAGTGAAGGTTATTAACCATTGGAACTACTTACCAAGTGCTGAAGTAGTTTCTCCATCAGTGGCAATTTTTATTTCAAGATGGGGTATTGTTCTCAAACATAAATTCTTGTACAAATGGGAATAAATTCAGGGATGTTCTATGGCCTGTGTTATGCAGGAAATCAGACTGGATGATCACAGTCGTCCCTTCCAGCCTGAGAATCTATGAATCTAAGATAATGGTTCTTAAGTACCTAACTCCCGTTAAAACTCCGTAGAAGTTAGGTGTGCCTTTGAAATCCACACCATATCCTTTATTCAATGATTCCATACAATATTCATCAACTTATGCATTCTTACCTTAGAAAATGTATACTTGACTCCCAGATATAGATCCCATTGTAAATACCATTGGTGGGGTATAGATTTATTTATTGTAATGCTCTTGTGCACTTGCAAACACTGTGACCTCAAATAAGAAGAAATAAGCGTAGGTTGTGAAGATCAAACTTGAATTAGCTGGGGCCGAATCAAAAGGTAACTCAAACATTCTGTTCAACGCTGTTCGTCCTGACACAGCCAATGCATTTTGAGCTATATAGCTCTGGCAGTACTTTCCAATAACTTTTATTTTCAACCCTACAGATTATAAAAAAGCAAAAAGGTAAAGCTGAGCAAACGGAGGCTGATGAATGGCCACAGTCCAGAAGCAGTGGTCTGGCATCTGTTGCGGTTTCAGATCAAAGCATGCTGACTTTCCCAGGCAGTCGCAGGGGATCCTACACATTATGGGTGAGTGACCAAACTCAACCATCTACGTTTTCTGATGCAAGAAATTGGAAAATAGATATAGAGGAGATGACTGTGCTGACTAGCTGACTAGACGGTGAAGTGCAAATATACAAGGAATGAGTATTAAACCCAAAGAGTAAATGGTGTTTGCATACCACAATCTGATGATCAGGTCAGATGTGGGGGCGTGATTCCATTCTCACAGTGGTGTAAATCAGGAGTCACTCCACTGAAATCAATGGAGTTAGACCAGTGTAAGTGAGTAATGTAAGTAAGAGTTGCCCAAGAGAGGAAAATCAGGCCTGTGATCTCTAGTGGTCTGAGCACATGATAGGGGGCTAGCAATTATTATTCTTCATGGTAGTAACCACTACATGCTATGCACTTTCTTAGACAATCAAGAAAGTTGCTCTGTGCCCTGAGGAGCTCACATATTTTGGACAGACAGACAAGTGAACAGGAGTTAGGAAACAGGAACAACAGAAAAGGATTTTCTGAGGAGCAGGTCTAACTTAGATCTCTAGCGTAAGGTCTCTGAGTGACCTTAAGCCAATGGAGGATCAGTGTAATTGAGCTCTGCTCTGTCATCTCCCTTAGCCATTCCTCTCACACTCCCTCTCTGTTCCGGCATGCTGTATGCATGCGGTTAAGTCTGCACCAGCTGTGCCAGCTCTACGTCCGTGAAGCTTTCCTCAATGCAAGAGGAATGTTCTCTTGGCCATTTTTCGCTCAGTTTTCATCTACTTTGCACTGGTGTAACAGACCACAGAATGCAGCCCAGTGAGTTTTTCCGTTATCATCAATCCTCATGGCAAACAGTGGGTGAACAGATGTTGTGCCTGGATGGTAAATGTTCAGAATCATTTTGAAAATGCTCATTCCTGCACGGCTGCCTCCATTTTTCTTTCACAGGATGAACAGGGACTATGTTCTAAGGCAGTGGTTCTCAAACTTTTTCTGTTGGTGTCCCTTTTCACATAGCAAGCCTCTGAGTGCCACCCTCTTGACCCTGTGGGCGCGCCTGCCTCTATGAGCTCCCCACTCCCCCTTCACTCCTAACCTCTGCGAGCTTCCCTTCTCCCCTAACTCCTGCACTGTGCCTTCTTCAGCCCAAGCCCCGGCCACCCTCTCCTGCGCCCACCTGGTGAAACAGACCTGCATTCATGGGAAGGGCTTGTTCCCTATTGCTGCTTGTTCCCACCTCAAAAGTTGCTACTCCACGCACCCCTAGAGGTTGTGAGGAGCAACATCAGGGCTCCCTACATCCAGGGTTGCCTGGATCTCCACTTGGGCTACGTAAAAGGAGGCCAGAGAGCAGCAGCTCGTCACGCTTGCCTCACACTACAGCCCAGGTGGGGAAAGTGACCTGGATGCAGGGAGCCCTAGCATTGCTTCTCACTCCCCCCCCCCAAGTCCCTTAGTGGGGGCACAGAGGAATGTTGTGGGGGGATGGGGAGATAGCAGTTTTTGTGTATCGCCGCTCACCCCTTCCCCCATGTTCCTCTACCAGGAGGAAGCAGGAAGGCTGACACCCCTCGCGCCTGGCCAGGGTCACGGCTCAGAGCTCACAACTCCCACATAACCATATTGCGACCCCCTGTTTGAAAACCATTGTTCTAGAGCATATCCCCTGGAAATAATGTCCAAGGGCTGAGAGAAATGAACACATTTCAAGCCAGTCTTCAAATGTATATACTACTACTTTGCCCATAGAAGTCAATACTATCCTTTCCAGTGATTCCTCTGTGCTTTGGATCAGCCATAAAAGGGATGAGTGATTTGTAGGAAATTATCTTCACAATAGTCATTTTCAATGGTAATATCACCCTGTTGTGTGCAAAAAGATACATACACAATTGTGTGCCTACATTGCTTTCATTGCAGACCGTGAGCCTCTTTTTGCAGTGGAAACACCGCTTCTTTTGGGGGAGGCCAAATTCTTAATGTTCACCATTCAGTCAGTGACAAAACTCATGTTAGCTTCAGTGGAAACAAGATTTGGTCTTTGGTGCTTTTTCCCTCAAATAATTTTTGAAGCCTGGTTTGCTGTATTTTGATTCTGTTAAATGTTATTTCTTATTTTGCGAGCTGTTAACACAAGTCTAAATGTTGATTTTGATTTTGTTTCCTTGCTCTCTAAACAAATAAACTAAACACAGCTGTAGAGTACCACTTAGGGTGCCACTTCTATTAAAGAGTGTTTTCTCTTCTTTTTGCTTATTTTCTCAGCAAAACGTCTTTAGCTCCTGCTAGGCTGTGAAGAAAATCTTACAATAGTGAGATTTCAGCTGCAGCAGTAAGGGAAAGTTGGTGAAAATAAGATTCAGTGATTTCTTTGGAGTGGGTGTTTTATGTTGAAAGATTCACTGTTCTTTTTAGACTCCCTTGTGACACCTTCCAGGTGTAACCTGGATTGCGAGGCATCTCACTAGTAAAAACAAATAAAAGTTTGTTTTTAAAAGTATCAATATTCAAGTGATAGCAAGTAGAAGAATTCAAAACAAATGGTTACATAAAGAATAAAATTATAACATGCATTTTAGACCCTGGACTTACTTAAATACTTACCTGTCTTACGGAGCATTGCTCACCCAAAGTCTTTCCACTGTTTTACAACCAGGTTTGGCTGTGACTCTCCATTCAACACACAAGCCACTCTGTCAGCTTGTCTTCTCAGTGAAAGACCCATGAAAGTGAAAGTGCCTGTTTGCCCCCCCATTTATATCAGAGCAATTCATTGTCCTTATTCATAAAGAGGATAACTCCCAGCTGGTTATTTCGCAGTCTCTTTAGCAGCATGTGGCTCAATATGCAAATAGGAATACATGGGCGTACACAGTGGCTAGACAGGAAGTTAAGTGTCTGTAAGTCCCTGCCTAAAAAGAACCTATCTGAGGCATGTCACTTTCTGGATACTGCCTTCAGAACATACATTTCAGTATGGGCACATAACTCCTTAACTATTATCTGTAAAGACATTTCTCTGTTATTGTGCATATATCTGACCCCAGGGATCCCTGCAAAACTGTATGCATCCTCTGTGCCCTCTGCCCAGCTCCTCATTCACACCCGTCAAATAATTCTACAAGCATCTCAGGCATCGTGATATCCAACTATTGGACAGTTCATTTGTGAAACCATGTTGGAAGTTGGGAAAAAAAGTAAATCCCCCATTGAGTCAATGAGAGTTTTGCCGCAGGGACTGTAGAGTCAGGGTGTAAAGGAATGCTCTGTTCAAATCTTCAGCTATTATTTTAAAAGTTTTTAATAGCCAATTGAAGCCTTCTGTTCCTTTGAATCTAAAGAACTAACCATGCAATCCACACACTTCAGGATTCAGTACAGAAATAGTAACCAAATTCAAATCCCTATTTTGTCTTTTAACTTCGTAGTAACTCTTCACTGCTTTCAGTGGTACTAGACTTGATGGCAAAATTCAGATAGAGAAAATGGGTCTGTTAAAGTAGGTACCATCAGAAAAACCAGTTTCAAATCTTGTACTGCCATCAGTTTGTATTTGATATTTAGACATGATGGGTGCCGAATAAGAATTTGAATAGAACAGAATTAAGCCTGTCCATCTGGATTCTGTTGACACTCTGATATACACTTGGATCAGCAAAATATAGCCAAATATAGCTCTGAGTTCCAGTGAATACTTGTGGAACCTGTGGCAGCAAAGTGCCTTATGTGGACCAAGCAGAGAGCAGTCAGTGGCCATGTGGTTCTGAATAACAGCTGTAAAATAAACCAGTCATGTAATTTCTCTCCACTTTTGCTTGGCAAAGCTATGAGCAGCAGAGGTAACCTGCATCGGTCTGGATACTCAAGAAAAATGAACTGCATCAATTTACAATGAGTTCTCTGCTGGGAAGATTATCTTCTCAGCCACAGATACTAGAAACGTAACTATTTGTTCTTAAATGAAAGTTTAAATTCTACAAAAATTGACATTTAGGCCCTATGCTCACCAGGGAAATCTTCCTACTGATCAGTGAGATTATATATGCACAAACTAAAAAGGCTGTGACCAGTCTAACAGGAGCAAGTAGTTTTAGTCTCTTCAGCTCATGCCTCTTTCAGAGCTAGCCTAGACTGACTATTATCAGGGCCAGAGCTGTATAACAGACACCCACCTCCTTAAGTATTTTGTAGGCAGAGTTTCTTCTGATTAGGAATTTCTTCACAATGAACCAACCAAATTCCTGGGTGAAGCAAGCAGAAGCAGGTTAGATTAAATCAAGGGCAACTAGAATGTAAACAGGGAATGAAAGATGCACAGAACATGGGGGAGAGATAGGACAACCTTTTTTTTCTTGGTAATGGAAAACTGACACTTTTTGCGCCTATGGAAAATTTGTAACCCTTCTGTATGCAAGATGAAAACACATTGAATTTAGTCAGGATGATAGACATAGTCACATACAGTTGCTTAGAGAGATTGCATGCTATGGCAGAAGCTCTTAAAAATCCTCAATTTATTATAGATATCACCTGTCTAAGTATAGAGGGAAATTGTTGTCATCTTAAATACTACTGTGTGCTAACTGATGTTAAATGCTGACTTTTAATGCCAATCACTGTATATGTCTAATCTGTGTCTGCTGGAAAATGCCACTGGGTTTTGCATGGTCTGCATGACCTCCCCAATTGTTCAAAATTGCTTGTTTCTAAATAGTTGTTAAGTTAAGCCAGTATTTTGTAGTTCTGATATAAATAATGTCTAAATGCAACCCAAGCTGTAAATCAAAGTTAACAGAGTATATAGAAACACATTGTGTAACATATCTGACTTTGTTTTGCTTTTGAAAAAATGTATTGATCTCCATATATATGAATTTAAAAATGTAGCTGTCTCTTCTGAAATATATTACTAATTGTTTAATTGCAAGTATTATACTGTGGCAGTACCTATAAAATACCTTCTTTCTTCCCAAATTTCCTCAAGGTCCCATGCCAGCATTAAATTGCTGGTATAAAGCTGAATGTTATTCTTCCTGTCCCATAAAAAGAGAGAGGTGACTCCATCTGTTTGTCATTAGCATTATATGGTGCAATATACAATGTTAAAATGTCAGGAATTTCAAACAAGGGGCAGATTATTTTGTATCTTTTCAATACAGTCCATTTTTATAAGTTACTGCAACTTAAAGCAAACCACCATTTGGTGTATTGTGCCACATATTGTAAACTTGATGGAATGCATGCATCCTGGTGTGTTGTAACTGATAGATAAGTGCTCTGTATCTTACGGCTAAAATAATGCTAATGTAAACAGATATTCCTTCATAATTTAATGTATTTAAAACTGTGAGAAATATAGGGAAAGGAGTATTTAATTAAAATTCACATTATTGATGAATCCCAGGGGAAACAGATATGTACTAGGTACGCTAATTATATAAGAGGAATCAGGGTATCAAACTTATTAAAAATTCTGAGTTAATTCTGGTTCAGATTCACCAATATTTTCTAATCATTCAGTTCTGGTTCAGACACTAACTTAGGATGGTGGTTCAGTAACCATTTCAGCCACTTCAAACTACATTTCCTGCAGATTACATTTCCTCACACTCTCATGCTTGCATTGTAACTCCTAGCAAAAGAATACGATAAATAATTCTTTCACTGTAGAACATTTTTCTGTTTTTTAAAGAAGTTATTTACATGCACTAATAAAACATCCTCCAGAATTCTGTCAATTATATTTGACCACTGGGGTGACAAAATGAATTTCAGCCCATAAAATGCCCTTTCTGTGATGACTTGCATAGCAGAAACAAGCTGTCCGTGAGGGGAGGGAGGTGTCCTGGGAGTTGTAGTTCCCTTCTCTGGGCAGTCTTCTATCTGAATATAAAAGACAGTTCTGGGATACCAATCCCCAGAACTCCTCTCTCCCCTGCTTCCCTTTCGTCTCATCTCCTTTAATGGCTTTCTGGGAAGTGTAATCTCTGACCCCCTTCCTCCCCCTCTGCCCCCCAGCCCTCCTCCCGGGGTGGAGCAGAGAGAGACTCTCCCTCAGCACCTGATTATTGAATTTCTGATTTTGAACACGTTACAGGTTTTTGGTTATTTTGAGTTTGTAGCAATTCAGGTTCAATGCGACTCAGAGATTTTCAGTTCGGTTTCAGTTTGGCTCAACTCAAAAACGCTCTCTGAACTGGTTTTCAGGTTCCATTCAACTCCTTGTGAGGAATACAATGCACAGAGTCATTGTTTAAATGATTTGCTTAAAAAAGAAGAGGCCAAAAACCTGAAGACCTTATCTGGCTCATATTCAGACGAAACACCCATTGAAATCAGTGGAAACTGTAGGTGCTCAGCCCCTCTCAGCATTTCGCCCAAACATTATGCAAAGCATTAAAACGTTTCAAAGAAAATATAACACAGTGGATCCTGTTCAGCGGGCATAACAGAACAAGACAGCAACAAGAAGCCAAGAAAGGATTCCACATCTGGAAATACATGCCAGCTAACATTGATTCACATCTTTTAACTACTATATATCATAAAACATGCTATAAAATATATATGTATAATGTATTGGATAGTTATAAAAATACAGATACAATAGAAATTAGACATAATCTGGCATCTATTGTTTAGAATAATTGAAACCTATCCCCCAGACTGTGTTGGCTGGACATTCTCCCAATTCAGTGGGTGCACCACTCACTTGGGAGCCAATCACATGGATTTCAGTGTGGTAGCTCCTGTCAGTTTCCATCTTAAGAAAGTCAGCAGCAGCGCCTTCTCTTCCCCGTAGGCCAGCACAGAACACAAAATTAACAGCAAATTACTCACTCTTGAAAAAGATATTACTAGATCCTCATCCCTCAGTGACAGGACTGTGTAGGTTGCAAATCCTACTCCATCCTGTAGATATCAGACAGCACAAAATCCCCCTGCGTATTCAGTGAATTATTGGGTTGCTTGGTGTGCACTATATTACAGAGATTTTGATAAGGGCAATTTCACTGCCTTCTCCTACCAGTTGGATCCTGGATTTTTAAAAGATGCACACTGAATGGAACCAAAGGGACTGGGGTCATGATGGCAATGTCAGCAACTGCATTGGATGAGAGAAAGATCTTTCAGGAGAAGAATGATAAACACAGGTGGTCCTACTACTGCCACATTCTCCTTGGTGCTCTGGTAGCTTCAGGCAGTTACAATGAGGGAGAAAAAGAGAGGTGAGGAGTTACTCGTTATGGAATGCTTTCCTCAAGTCCAACACAAATAAAGAGGATTATTATTTTACTAAATAATTGATAAAAAGGCAAACTGTGTCAATATTCTCATCTTTAAGCTATTTGTATGAGTTGGAATTTGATGTCATGCATATAATGTAGGGCCAACCAGAAAACTGTTTTTCATAGCACTATTGATGTGCATTACACTATACAGATATACAAGAAGACAGTTTCCCGACCCAAGCTGAGGGACAATATAAGGACTTTAACCTGTAATCTGATATGTACATGCCTAAGTTAAACAGCACATCAATTAATGAAAGCTAGTGTTGGTTGGTTGGTTGGTTGGTTGGTTGGTTGGTTGGTTGGTTTAGGGAATGACAGGAAAGTGGGAGAGATGACAGTAAGCACTGGGAAAGGATGTTTGCTCTTCAAAGACCATTCTTTTCCAGGAAAAGCAGATCACAGGTGTATTTTTTGTATATTTGCTGTTTTCTTGCAGAAGGGCATGCAGGATTTTGTTTTCCACTTTATTGTTGTGAAAAGACACTATCTTAACACATTGCTAGATATTCAAAAGTTTAATTTAAAATCTAGGATCCTCTGAGAATGCCTGCTTGAGAAATTGTAATCTATTTTTAGATTAAATGAGTATGCATGTTTATTGTCATAGCAAGAAGCAAATAAAAACTGAACCCTGAAGGCTTTTTCTGTCAATGAGGTGTTTGAGTAGGACATGCGATGATTACATTTGATGGGGGGGTGCTACGTTGAGTGGAACATTTCAGAAAGGAGTTAGAACTGGAAATGAAGGGTTTAAATCAGTGCCACGGACAACAAAGAAGCTAATGAAAAAAGAATAGTTTTGTTTAAGGTTAGAAATGTTTATTTGAAAAAGGAGTGAGATAACCTGTGATGTCACAGTTATAGCTGGAATGAGAGCTCCAGATTTCTTTCCACTTTTCTAGCTAGATCCTCGGTTGATGTAATTAATATAGCATCACTGATTTCAGCAGAGCTCTGGTGAAATACATTAGCTGAGGATCTGGCCTTTAAGGTCTTAGTTGTTCAGTTTACTCATCTGTAAAATAGATATAATAATCCCTTGATTGCTGGGGTATTGTATTGCCTACTTAATCATCATTACGCTCTTTGAGGTCTTCAAATGCGGTATGTAAGTGTAAAGTATTACAGATTATTATCAAATCCACAAAAATGCAGTTACCACAGGATGTGGAAAATAATCCAGTAAACCTAAACAAGATTTTATTCTCCAATTCCCTAAAATAATTATATTGAGGCCTCTTATTTCCAGCTCATTGAATTTTCGTTAATTAAACAATTCTATAGTTACATACCACAATGTAGTATTGCGAGCGAGACTGTATGTTTGTTAGAGCATCCTGTACGAAGCAGAGATGCCATGAGACTAGATCCACCATCATTTCCCTGGCAATACAAAATAGTGACTAGATCTGAGCAAATAAACTTCCGTAGTAAAAAATTCATTCATTACATTCAGCAGCTTTTTTGTGTTCAAGATTGCCCACAAGCAGTTCACATTTGCATTCAGAATTATTCATCAGATACGCTGTGTGAATAACACTTGGGCTGTACATAGTTAATGAGTAATTCATTATGAGCATTTCCCATTTGAAATTGGAACTGTTGATTAGTTGTGATTGGACACACAGGGTCAGAGTCTGACACCCTTAGTCTCACTGATCAGCGCTTTACCCAGTAAGCAGTTCTGCTCAAGTCAGTGAGACTACTTGTAGAGTAAGCTATCACTCAGTGTGAGCAAAGGCGTAAGAATGAGGACTGTCTTTATGTAGGCCTTTTCTAGATTAAAAAACTTGCACTTAATATTGATCTAGTTACACTGGGGCAAACTCCACTCCACTGTAACCAGTTTAAATTGCGCTTAAAAGAGCATTTAAATTTAGCATTATGCTAAATAGATTTAAGCGCAATTTAAACTCGATGAATTAGGGGTTTGCATCAGTGTAATTAGATCAATTTTAGTTACTCAAGTCCAAATCTTCTCCTATAGCAAGGCCCCAACATAGTATTGGTTTTGTTCCCCGCTTAGGTGAGCATAATTCGGAGTCATGGTTTTGGAGTGAGTAGCCATGTTGATTAAATTAAAATCCCCTTTTTGTGAACGATCTCTAATAGTCTCTTCAAATTTGCTATTTCCAGAAAACATTTCTCCTCGTAGACTCCCTTGCTAGAATATCCATAGGAGGGAAACACAACAAAGAGTTAGGGAAGCACAGTCAATGTCACTTCAGATTTCTTTATCCCAGCAAATGCTGCTGAGAAAATGTTTGAGATACTTGCCCAGCTTTAATAATGACACAAACTATTCTGGGATCTCTGCATCCCTGACACACCTTCCTGCCCCCCACATGCCCCCGTATGCCCCTAGGCCAGGGCTTGCAAAGGGTCCTCTGAAGACAGCCTTACCTCTGCCTTCCTCAGTTCCTGCACTAAGGAAACCTTCCCAAGGCCAGCTGTGAGGCTGTCAGAACCCCTTTTCACCTCTTTGGCCCTTCTTTTACC
The DNA here is from genome assembly GCA_007922155.1 of Mesoclemmys tuberculata. Lineage (NCBI taxonomy): Eukaryota > Metazoa > Chordata > Testudines > Chelidae > Mesoclemmys > Mesoclemmys tuberculata. The sequence goes on along the minus strand of ML675603.1, from coordinate 74,102,394 downwards.
CAGCATAAAGGGATCAGAGTGGAGGTGAGGATTTTGCCTATTGTATCTAGATGCTGAAATACAGTGAAATAAGAGTAGGATGAGAAATAAAACAAAAGTGACTGTCATGTTCCTAGAATTCAGCCAGATGTGCTTAGAATATTTTTAATCCTCATTTTAGCTTCCAGATAGAAAAAAGAGAAGTTATCAAGTGATGAATAAAGTACCCGTTCTTCCGTTTTTTCTCTTTTGGGGGAAAGGGAGAACAAAGAACAAAATTGATATATTTTATCTTCCTGGAAAACATTCAGGTAAATAAAAATACTTCTGTTCATCCCATGTAAACACATTTCAATATATGTCCAGAGAACATTAACGCCTTTTTCAGACTTTGTCAGAGCAGTTTTAAAAAGTTTGATTTCACATTGATGGTCTTATGCCTTATTCACAAACCAGGGTCCACTAGCCTTCGCTCTCCAGTCATGTTACAGCACTGAGCTTTAGAAAGTGTACATTTGTATTCATTAAGTGATAGGAGGCATTGTGTGTGGATAGCGTTACTTGTGCCTCTTCAATCAGTTGAGAACTACACTGTTTTATTAATTTGTTGGAAGCTCCCAATGAACCAGTCTGTGCATAGAAAAAGCAGTGCCATTCTAATACAGTCCATCAGCTCAGTCCATCAAAAGACAGCTGCAATTATTCAGCAGGAGCTATATCAAGAGAGAACACTGGAGTGAGAATGTAAGTGCCTGATATTTCTTTTTCTAATGCTATTCTTACAGCAGATGCCAATAGACAGGAGTTTTCAGGAAGATAGCAGACTCATCACAGCAAAGTGTCTGAAAATTCCTGTCCATACTGTAACCTTAGTTTCCAATATATGCAGTATTGTACTAAGATTCTACTCTGATTTGCATCTTGCAACAAGCAAAGAAGGAAAAAGTATATGCAGGTCACATAACTGAATGGCATGTTTGGTTATAGTGCCACCTGCTGATATTTTTATATATTGCACTGAATTAAGGTCGTACTTTGGAAAATTACTCCAGTGTGGAGTCCATTTGTGTGGTCGGTTTTGTTTTCATCTCAGGACATGCATCTCTTTCCCTTTCTTCCTGCACTGGACATGAATGAAGACTCCTTTTTTGTCTATAGCCCACTAGGTTTCTAGTGCTTGCACCAGTGATTTTAACTGTTCACAATTTCAATTATCCCCCTGGTTATCTGAATAAAACAGTCTTAGTACCGAGCATCTAACACCAATCTAAAACTGACACCAGCAACAAGAAATGGCTGCACCAGGGCTTTTTAGAATGTACTCAGCTCCATTTAATTGAAACCTCTCCCAGTACAAAGACTAAATGGAACTTTGAATTGTCACCTGATTTTGGGGTGATTTATTTAATTTAATGATTTTAATGGGTTATAGGCTCACCAATTGATCTTGAAGATAAGGTTCATGTCCCAAACCAGGCTCCAGGTGTATTATAAGGGACCCCAGGGTGTATGACAGGAAGTCAGAAGTTAGTCAAATTTGTATAATTTTGTAAGTTTTATTTCAGATAACAGAAAATATAAAATGATAGATAAAATGATGAAATTATAACAAACTGATATATTCAGAAAATGAACAATAAAATGAATAATAAAATGAGTAATAGAACCTTGTACTAAATGATATATTTTTATCTATTCTGTATGATGTATGTTTCTATAATGTGCTTTGGATTAATATACTCACACCCTTACTTGATAACCTGGTTGAGGTTGATGTCTGGTTCCGCAATTTGGGTAAAGTGGTGGAATAGGCACTGTTTAAGAGCTATAAGACTAACACTTACCAAAATAAGACTAAGTATAAAATAAAGAACTAAGATCTTACCACTAACTAAAAGAAACTTCAAGCAGGAGTAGCTGACGATCACACCAAATAGCCTGATCTGCTCCTTCTTATACCCCAAAGTAAGGGTATCCTTCCTCCTAAGCCCAAACTTGGATTTATCACCCCAAATTATTGGGGGTACACTTATTCTATAGGCTGGCAAGTTTGTGCATATTGCTGACATAGCACATCTTCTCCAGTTGGTTTCAGATGGTCTTTTTTTACATTGTCTTTTATTTTTAGCCCTTTTTGTGGATTTCGTGGTGTACTTTTAAAGTTTCTTTGGGGTGTAACCTGCACCAAAATCCTCTGTTTTGATGCCTCCTGACTTATCTAGAGTAAAGGTTATGACTATTTCTGTCTTATTCAGTAACACTTATCTAGGGTAAAGGTCCCGAGTATCTGTATGCTAACTGCATAGCTGTCATACAGGACGAGGCCTGTAAGGTACTTTGCATTACAACTAAACTACTTTAATATAGACTTGACATAACTCTATTATAACCACACCAACAAACTTAAATCTATAAGAAAAGTTATACATATATAATGCAAGCAAGCAGGCTGGTTTTATGGGCTGCAGAATGAAGCAGCGTGAAGTGTGGTTTGACAGCAAGCTGTTAGACCTCTGCTGGCAGTGCTCCCCTCCTTGGATTGGAATGCTGAATTAGGGTATTTGGACACGATGGATTGACTTGTTCTCTTTTGAGCTCTGCATGACTTTCTTCTAGCCTGGAGCCCTTTGGGACATCACATGGCATCACCAATGGGAGGAAGGGAAGGGAAGGAGTAGCTCCAGCAAGCTCAAAGAGCCTACATAAGGAGCAGAGACGGGATGAAGGTGGCCTGAGACTGGGCTGTGCTGGAGCATCTTTCTCCCTCCAGCTCGTGGTGGGGGTTTCCTGGGGAGCAGTGGTAGTGGTTGCACAGCATCAGCGCTGTCCTCTTCCTGGAGGCAGCACAAGCAGCTTCCTCAGATCATTCTGCCAGACCTTCTCTCCCCTCCTGTGGGCTGATGTGTCCTGGAGCTCCTGCGGGGCTAGTAGTGCCTTCTTCGTCTTGCTCTTTATGGGGTCTCGTTGGGGTCACCAGCAGCAGCTGCCTCATAATGAGGCTCCAATGGAGGTTGTGGTCCCCTTTCCTCACCTGCTCGTCCTCAGCTGTCTTGGCTCCTCCAGAGTGCCAGAAGTGATGTCCCTCAGGCATTTCTTGCACTGGCTCTGGACATTTGTAGAACTGCCCTTACCTCAAGGTTCTGTGGCCAACCAATTCACTGCTGTGCTCAAATGCAAATACCGGAGCAAGTGATTTGGGCAAGATCACAGGAGCCAAAGAAAATACAGAGGCAGTGAAAAATGCTGAAATAATACTTTTCATCTTTTTTTAGCACAGACAGTATTGTGGTTTTGTATTTATTCCCAACTGTATTTATCTGACTCTGGTTCCCAGTTGCTGTGAAAGGAGATGCTTTGGTCTGAACTCTAGATATTCCAAATAAACAGGTGAAAATTAAATTCCTGTATATAATGGCTTCACTTTGCCACAAAAGCCCACTGACAGGATTGAAATTGAAAAATTCTGCACGTAGTTCCTTGCAGATTGGAAGCCTCAAGTTCTTTGAGTGCTTGCTCATGTCCATTCCCAAATTAGGTGTGTGTGCTTGCCACGTGCATGGGTGCCGGACAACTTTTTCCCCTAGTGGTACCCGTCGAAGCCAACTCTAGTGCCCCCTGCAGTGGCACACTCATGCACCCGCACATAGGCACTTTTGGCTTCCCCCTCCTCTCAGTTCTTTCTTGGCATCAGTGACGATGTTGGAATATCTCTTGCCCTTGCAAGTTCTCTGGCTAAAACCTAGTGGTTTATTCATTGTTCTAGTGTACATAGTTAATAGTTTAGTTATCGTTAGTTTCAGTTTGTTAGTTGTTAGAATCCTAGGCTCGGGGCATGCCCCATTCCCTGGGATTTAAACCCTGCGCTTCGTGTAAGAAGCCTATGCCGAGGACCAACCCACATCAAAGTTGTTTAAAGTGTCTGGGAGAAGCGCACGTCCATGAGAGGTGCAAAATCTGTAAAAGTTTTTCCTCAGGGTAAGAAAGAACAAGACATTCATCTCAAGGCCGTCCTGATGGAGTCAGCACCTAGACCGGTGTCGGAGCCCAGCAGATTGGACTTGGCACTGAGGATGACGGCCTCAGCATGCAGTGCTCCTCTGGCGCCCTCTTCCTCTTCTTGGCACCATTCACCATCTCCAGTACCGAAGAAGAGGCCAAAGAAGTCTCACATGGAGCGGGGATGCTTCCCTGCGGTTGCTTAGAGATGATTATTATTTGGGGATTTATACATTGGTTTAAATTGCTGCAGATTACACATCTGTTTCTATGATTTTATTCTTAATATTTGTGTTTTCATTTAGGACCTAGCAATAAGTGAATTTAGTGAAATGAAATAATATTACATAAAATACTGTGGTGACAATGCATTTGATTGAACAAAATGAGAGCTTAGTTAGTTCTTTTCTTGCTACAAGACTGATGTAATATGATTTAACTTTAAAGCAGATGAGTTGATGATGCCTGGTTTGTCTCTAAACTCCCACGATTATTGATGCTTATCATTCCTATGTTGTTTATTTTTATCTATCAGGAATTCATAGAATCATAGGATTAGAAGGGACCACAAGGGTCATCTACTTTAACTCCCACAGAGCATTTGGTGTGATAGATTATCCAATAAAAAAACAATAGTAAAACTGTAAAGACAAGCTCTCACAAAGAAAATTACATATTTTCTTAGATATGCAAGTGCTCTATAGATTTAGTATTTGAATTTTTTAATAATACCTTTTCTTTGCTGTCCCCTAGGAATGAAATGACTTGCTCGTCCCAATTTCCACGAGTACCAATCCCCCCATTCAAATACTTTCTGAAAATTCACTGCTTCTTGTGAAAACTTAATAACAAGAATAAATGTATATTAGCTATAGATAATATACATTATCCCCTCTTCTGGATTTCCCAGTGTCTCTTGCCTTCTATAAGCCATTTAGATGATAAGCGTTCCTGAGCAGGGACTTTCATCATCATTTTGTCTTGAGTGGTGCCAAACCTGTTGTCAGCACTAAATAAATAATAACAACTTGGCATTTACAGTACATAGACTCTTTCATCCAAAGGTCTCAAAGCACATTACAAATAGTCACTGAGCCTAATTGGCTATAAGGGCAGGAAGTAAGGTAGTCCCCATTTTACAATTGAGTAAATTGAACCACAAAGGGCGTCATGTACTCCTTGTATCTGGTAAGTTGCAGGGCTGTTACTCACAGGTCAAGCTTTGGTACCAGATTTGAACTATCTGGTACCAGGGATAAGTCATGTTAGACGCTGCATCACCTAGTGACTGAACATTATAATACGATTTTAGCATTCTGTCACAGAGAGGTTTAAAGCTTGCCCAAGTTCACAGAGCAAGTTAGTGGCAGAGCTAGTTGTGGATCCCATAGCACCTGACTTCCTACCAGAATGAGTGAAATTAAAATAACGGTACTATTTTTATCGGATGAAATTTTGAAGAGAACAATGAAGTCAGATTACAAAGGAAAACTCTACACCAAAAGCCATTTGTGTAATTGTTGGTACCATGTTTTCATAAAGAAAGTTTTGAAATAAATCAAGGGCATCGATCCTCAGATGGTTTAAACCAGATGATGATCTGGTCCAAGGTTTAAAATAGCTTAAACATAGTTGTGTCTTTTGAAATTGAGTGGGATCTGAAGGTCTAACGTTGTTTTTTGTTAAAGGTTAAAGTGATTCATATGAAATAATTCCTCTTTCTGATAGAATATCTTGTTCTTCTGTTGTCTGTAAAGGTCTTTTCAGCCATGGAGTAAATGGAGACTGGCTTCAGGGGAGACAGTGTTACTGACTGCATAAAGTGCTTTCATGCACAAAGTAAATGCACATGAAAGTATAGAAAAAAGTTTTTCTTTTCTAATTTATTTCAGTCCCAGTAACTGCCATAGGTACAAGTGTTTTTCCATGTGTAGCTATTATTATTTAAGGTAATGTTCACTGAAGTTGGACAGATTGGCTCAGCTTCAAAATAGTTTAATTTAAAAAATATATTGGGTTAGCCCAGCATTTTAAAATTCAGTATGAGATAATCTTACTTGAACTCTATATAAAGGTATTTTGTTCAATGACACATTTATTTTCACATGTTGAAGATTTTTGTTATATAAGTAAATACCATCCAATGCAACTCACAATTATTTTAAACAGTGTCATCAATTGGGAGTCTATTAAATAACATGGGCCATTGAACTGAAACTGGATACTCCAGTGCGTCATGCTAGAACTTGTGGCTCTGCACTGGCAGAGTTAACAATATTACCAGACCATTCACAGATCCTCAGGAGTCCTGAAGCCCCACTACTCCTCCTTGCTTGGTTCAGTGCATTTTTACTAATTCCCTTATGAAATCATAGAAGTAAGCCAAGAGTACTGAGTGATTCACAATTAATGCCTTTGGTCTGGGAGAATCCCTGGCTGGCATAGGGACGCTTCTGGCAGGAGGAGGCATAGCCAGAGAAGCGCTACTTGGCAATCTCTAATCAGCATAGTGGCCCCTCTGGGTTTGCTACAAGCCAATAGGATTTAGACCAACACTGATGCTTCCCCAGGGACCAACTGGAGATAGGGGGAAGGAAACTAATATAGCTTAAAGTAAACTTTGCCATCTTTTTCATCCTCTGCTGTGTGAAGCAGATCTCTGATGCAATTGAGAGTCTGGCCCTTTCAGATTAGCTACTCTGGTCAAGTATTTGTACATTGAACACCAGTGGAAAAATACAGAGCCCTAAAATGTCGCCACTCTCTGTATAAAGATACTGCACAACTTCAAAGCAAGCCCTTTAATTTGACCCAGGAAGACAATCCCTTACTGACAAAGATTTTAGTCTATAACAGTGAACTGGAAAAAGTAGACTGCCATTTGAAAATGCAGTATCCATGCCACTCAGGCAGTCTAAGAATATTCTGTAATTGGAAGCAAAATTATCTGTTAAAAAATTGTGTAGCTAAATGGCATTGATTGATAATGGACAACATTTTCAAACTCAAATTCTTGAAATTGGTTTTCTTTATCCAAATTTCTACACCTAAATAAGTGGCCTGTTTCATAGACATGTTGAGCACCCACAAATCCCTCTGCAATCAGTGGGAGCTGCAGCATCTCTGAAAATAAGGCAAAATTTAGATGCCTAAATATATAGCCAGAAACCTAATTTTAAGTAGTCAAGTTCTAAACTTTTGAGCAGAGTGCCTTGGTGTATTCCACCAGCCCACAAAAGAAATGATTGTTTAAAAATAAGAGGATATGTATTTTTATATTTCATTTTATTTTCTCATTTGGTTCGTTGGACCCTCATTCTACCCCCACTGCTGTGTAATTCCATGGTCTGGTGTCAGTGGTTACAGATGAACTAAAATGGCTGACAGGCTTATACGGTTCCCAGAGAAAACACTTTCCCCACAGATATGGAATCACTGTTCCATCTCAGTAGTACCTTGTCACATAACTAACATTACCTTTGAATGATCAGCTATAAGAGGCCCTGTGTTAGAAATGGGTAGCAAACACAGTATAAGAGTTTATGAAATCCATTGGCTGGGTGAAATAAAACTGCTCTGCTCTTGGTTTATGTGTATTCCCTGGCAGGTAGAAGAATCAAAGAATTAAAACTGCTTGAGTTGCAAGCTTATTTTGGTTTCTCTAGTGGGGAGAGGGGGAGTTCACTAGTTTTTGGGGTTTTTTTTTTTTTTAACTCTTAAGTTTGGCGCCACCATTAGCTAGCTAGGGAGTAAGACACCAGAATGTTCTGTATCACTGCCATGGGCTCATCCCCAGCTAACCTAGAAGTGGACTTATGCTTTCAAGCAGCACTCCCAGACTGACAAATTCCTCTTGCTTCACCTCGGTAACCACTATCCATCTTGTGCCTAGTAATATAACAATTTCCTGCCTTCCTGATAGGAAGCAATAGCATTTTAAATGCATGGAAACAAGCTGTCCAAACCCCAAAACATGGTTTTGAACTAACGAAAATCCCTTCCCAGGCTAATTTCATTCCTTGCATTTCTCTGATATGCACTTACGTGAGTATCAGAATGTTACTGTTTACTGCTAATTAGAATGAATATTTCAATTGTTGGCTGCTACTATTTTTAGATAACGTTCTTTGAATTTTATCTCAACAGCGGTCTCAGTCTGCATTCTCATTGACTAGTGAAGATACACCAAGCAAAGATCTGGACCTCGCATCTTTCATGCCCGAGATTCTTTGGAGGCAGCAGAAAGGCCAAATCAGAAGACAGAGGGAACACAAACAGTCTATGTTACCCAGCTGGAAAAGTGTGGACAGACTGAATGAAACAAGTAAATATTTATAGTACCAGTGTGACACTTCCCTCTATTTTTCCTGTTAAACAAATTATACTTGAAGTAAGGATCCGGTCCTGCTCCCATTGACGTCACTGACAGCAGGCTCAAGCACTAGATTTAAAAAAAAAAAAGCCTGCACGAACTCTGTGCTGCCTAGTCTGACAATAATAGTCAAGCTATGGCACTAATTATTGGACGACTAGTTTTTCCCACATAAGGGCTTCAGAATCTGGCCTTGGTGAATAAAATAACAATAAAGTAATAGTAAATGGTGTTTAGTGCTGTGTAAACTTCTGCACCAAATAACCTCTCGTCAGTCACATAGAAAGTGCTATTCTTATGAGGAGCCTTCCTGTTCAAGGCCTGGATTCAGCAAAGCATGTGCTTAAATTTAAGCTCCTGCCTAAGTCCCACTGAAGTCAACTACACAGTACTTTAGTACTTAGCAATTACTTGACCACAGCTCAGTGACAAGTTCATATTCTGGTTCCATGCTCAGACTAGTTCCTGTTTGTCATCTGAGTTAACAGCTGAGATAAAACACAGGTGTCCTGTAGAGACTATATTATATTTAATAGCCATTGCATTAACTTGTGTAGGAAACCTGCCTCTGCTGGTAAGCAGCTTTTTATTAAAACACACAAAATCTAAGAGGATCTCAACCAGTAGCTTAGCATGGTAGCAGTAAACACCTGCAGTCTGATTCGCCACTGTCGTGCACCTTAATTCATTACTTAGACCTGTGGAAAATGAGGGTAAAACTCAAGCCCTCTAATTTAGTAGTGTTTACATCTACTTTGCGACTACTTTGTACCAATAAAAATGACTGCACAAGTGACCAGGCAGCACAGAAACACACCCTGAATTTTCATATACCAATTGAGATGACCAGTTCCACAGTGAGCTCATTTCTTTGGCCATCTCAGTTTCATATACATAATTCATAATGGTAGGCACCTGTGACTACGCAGTTTGTGCCTAATGTCTTTTGTTCTGTCTGGCAAGTGCCTTTTGATTTATATCCAAGAGGTTTGTAATAAGCAGCATTTGACATCATTAGCTGCAGGGATAAAGCCAATGTTGCTTTTTGTAGGTAATTTCTATGTATATTGTTGCCTTCTCCCTGCTAATCAGTTAACATACTTCCTTTTCTAATCAATTAAAATAAATTTGGACATATTCAGCTATGCCACAGGCAGGCAGCTACTTACCACAAATGAGTATGAACTTGGTATGTGTTTTGGGACAATGGGCAGGAAAACCGCTAGATTGTACTGATGTGGAATTTAACTAGGAATTTATTTGGCATACATCAAAGCTACACAGTTGATCAGATTCAAGTATAGTACGTAGATATAGGCCATACCACAAATCCAAAATTACACAGCAAAGCTCTTCCTTTGTATACATTTACAAATTATATTGCATTTACTATTCGTTTGCATCCCATGTTTTGAGATTGGCATGGTCACCTTGTAGGAACCAATCCCTGTATGGCACACTCTGTCTCTGCACAACTTACTCGTTACTTCATTTTACCTTCCAGGCTTATTTGTTATCTTGTCCATTGTAAATGGTTACCTATGTGTTCCCCCTTATCCTAGGTAGTACAGACATTCTCCTTCTAGCCTGCTGATCCATTTACCTTCCTAATCCTATCTACCAAGAAATGAGGCCTTACCCATGTCCGGTCACTCATGTCAAGCCAGGACTACATTCCACTGCTTTTGTTTTTCTTTTTTATATTAGCATTTGTTTTATTTGCATTATATTTTTTATCTTTGTGCTTTCTTTTTAAGTTTATTACCGAGCAATGCACTTTTAAGACCATGTTAGTTATAATTACTTGAATTACTATTAACACTAGGCTTAAAATACAAACCAGGGGGCAGAAGCTCACCTCTAGGGTATAGCCCACTAGGTAGTAATTTTACATCCCAACCTTGCTATGCCTTTAAAGTAATTTTTGTCATTTGAATTTTGCTTTCATTTTAATTACATTATAAAAAACTTGTATAAATATTTAAAACATTATTTATTACCACAGGTTATTTAGTTGTGAAACAGAACGTATGCTAATTAAAATAACATTCCCTGGGTCCATACCAGAAATGATACTTTTTAGCCACCACATAATACTTGTTATTACCAGCATAGACAGTTTTTTTACTTTAGCAGCATCCCAGTGTCTCATACATGCTGTGCAATTTGGAGACTGTTCTCCCAGAGTGAACCCACATACCAGCAGTTCTGACTGTAGGACCTTACACCTGCACATGTAAATGTTCCCGAGGTGCAAACCGCAGTACAAGTCTGGGGCTTCCCAGTCCTTGCATTGTCTTTCAGCAGCATCTGCAGAAGGAAAACAAGCTTCTTCCACATCATATGGGTTGCATTGGTTTCACTGATAACTTTATGGTTTTGGACCTTGTTAATTTTCTTACCCTACTTGTACTGCTGTTTGCAGCACAAGAACACTTACTGTGCAGGTAAGGGGCCAGTATGTGGGTTCACTGGAGGGAAACGGTCTCCAAATTGCACAGTACATATGAGACACTGGGATGCCCGTAATGTAAAAACTTATCCTGCTCCAACTGGTGTCACTTTTCTGTGGCAACAAAAGAAGGTAAGTTCTCTTGGTTCATATCAAGCCAGGACTAAACTGAACAGCTAAATCCATCAACAGATTTAGATCTTCAAAAATTGTTTGATTTGTTTAGCAAGAGGCAAAATTACTTCCTGAGGCACTTACTCAATTTCTTTGAATGAATATAAAATTTGGGAGTGAAAACAGGCCAAAGAGATTTAAATAAATAAATAGCCTGACCATTCTTATAAGCTTGATTACCATTTTGTTGGTGGGGAGTTCTTGGGGTTTTGTTTTTAGTTTTGTTTATGCTCCAGGGGAAAATGTGTTCCAAAATTCAAAGCATAGCCACTACGTGGCATATTTATTCCACAGTTATGTTCTGTGTTGGGAAAATAACAGTGCCAAGTAAAATTCATTATTCTGAGTTCCATATATTTACAGATGTAAATAGAGGGAAGAAAACAAGATACATAAAAAATCAATATTTGCAATGTAATTGTTCATGTAAAAAAGTAGTTTTAAAATGTTAGACTAGGAATGCTCCACCTGTAGCTTGTATTGTCTGGCCTTCTAATGGTTAATCTGAGCAGTCAAAGGAATCTGTATGACAGACATAATTCGATTCAGTACACTAAGAAGAGTATGCAAATCTGCAATGCTGTTTAGTTCCACAGCCGTTATGAGAAGTATGAATAATAAACCCATCAGAGGTTCCAGGTTCCCATTAAAAGACATTTCATGTCCTGTGGACAGTGGAATCTGTATTTAGAAGCAATGTAAGCTTCACAGAGTGAGTAGATAGGTAGCATCCCTTGCATATTTTTCTTTTCTGAGTTTTAGAAGTTTAGCCTGAAATACAGACTGTATAGCTTAACCTTGGACCATAATTGTCACATAAATTTCAAACAGATGTCCCCACAGAATTCTGGGGTGGTTTCTAATTAAAAAAGAGATATGACAATACGGTCCCTGATTCAGAGAATGATCGAATCTATGTAGCGAATCGCATATTCATTTGTGTCTGACATTATCTTGTGCTGGTCCCATCGTAAAGCGTATGTTTACACAGCAGAAGCTGTGCAGAGGTTAGTCTAGCCGAGCTAGCTTGAATCCTGTTAGCGTGGGTAATAAGGACAGCACGGTGTGTGCTTCAGCATGGGTAGACAAGCCTGGGAAGGACTCTGGGTAAGTACTCAGCTCACTAGCCCACGCAGATAGCCCACAGGTTTTGCTGTGTCCGCATACCCAAAATGGCTAGTTTCTGCTAAATCCTTATTTGGTGTGTGAAAGTCAGCCCGCCAAACTGAAATAATAAAGTAATAATTAGGGAATTTGTTCTTGTGCTAATTTCATAGGTCCGCCTCCCGTTTTACAAAGCACTGATGGGAACTGGGTGGCTTTCCAGAGCGCTACTTTGCCTCGCCCTCGAATGCTTGCCAAACCAAAGAGCCAAGTATTCAAAGCTTTGGAGAATGAGTCTTGTGTTGTGTCTGCTTATGATGAGATGGGCTCAGATACCGAGGATGACTATGACTGGACTGTGGCCTTGAATAAGCTGCGTCGGAGGCCCAGGCAGTTGTCAGAGGATTCTTATGATACTGATTCCCAGTACAATACTGAATGGGCTTATGGCAATGATCAGTACCAGCCAGTGACCTCACCTTCATCTGGACTGTATGCCAACGCAGAGACGGTGTGCTCTGATTCTGAAACATCTTCAGTAAATTCCTCAAGGGAGGCTGGAGGATCTAGCAGGCTTCCCTGGCTACAAAGGCGAACTCAGAGTGGCGAACCAAGAGTGGAAAAAGCACATTTGCCTGGAGAACTGGATATAAATTTCAATCCACAGGCTGACAGTTTAGAGTATTCAGATAGCAGTGAGACTGAGGAAGTCCATTATGATTTAGAAAAGAGGTCTAGAAGGTGGAGAAGGAGCAAAATTGTCTCAGAAGAATTATGTGAAGGAAAAAATCACACAAAAACCCACAAGAAGAATTTGAGCACAGATCAGGTAATTACATTTGCTTATTTAGGAGGATTGAGTACGCAATGGGGGGTGAGGTGAGAGTGGCACACTTGTCAAAAATGGCATTATCTCTTTCTGAGGCACTAGTAACTCAGAAAATGATGTTCTTGAATGTCCTAACAAGTACAGCACAAGATGGGGTATTAGTCTGTGTCTGCTACAGACCACCATTTTACAGTAGGGAATAGGATAACCGACTCCTTATGCACCTATCTACAACGTGTAGTAAAAAAAGCTGTGCTGTCCTGGGGGACTTCAGTTTGAGGGATATATGTGGGAGGTATCATGCTCCCAGTACTAAAACATCCTTGGAATTTTAAAATATCATAGATGACAACTTCCTGAATCAAAAGGTGTTATAATCAGCACAGAGTAATTCTATATCAGGACCTCATCTTGACCGATAAAGATGAACTGATCACAGAACTAAAAATTAATGGTCATTTAGGTACAAGCGATCATGACTTAATCCCGTTTATGATATGCAAACAGACCTGTAATATATATACTGGGTGCTTTATAAGGACCAGTTTCACAAAGCTGAAAACAGTTATGAGCCAAATTAGCTGGGCAGAAGAACTTAATCAGAAAACTATGAATGAGAATTGGGAATTGTTTAAAAACATTTTATTAGGTGCCCAAAAAACCACAATCCTACAGTTGAGGAAGAAGGCCATATTGGTTAAAAAAACTGATCTTATTTAGAGAAGTGAAGGCAGCTATAAAAAATAAAATATATTATAGCAAATGGAAGAAAGGGGAAATTGATAGTCATGAATATAAATCAGAAGCTAGGAATTGTAGAAAATTGATAAGAAAAGCAAAGGGACACAAAGAGAAATTTATGGCCAGCAGAGTTAAGGAGAATACAAAGGAGTTTTTTAAGTATTTTGGAACAAAAAGAATCCTGTCAATGGTATTGGTCCTTTACTAGATGGAAATGGTACAATTATCAATAATAATGCAGAAAAGACAAAAGCGTTCAATAAATGTTTCTGTTGTGTATTTGGGAAGAGAGAGATGATGCAGTCTTATATGACAATGATAACACTCTTTCCATTCCAGTATTATCTCGGGAGGATGTTCAAGAGCATTTACTAATGTTAGATGTTTTAAAACCAACAGTTCCATGTAACTTCATCCAATAGTTTTAAAAGAGATGACTGAGGCGCTCACTGGATGGTTAATGTTGATTTTCAATAAGTCTTAGACAACAGGGAAGTTTCAAAAGACTGAAAGAAAGCTAATGTTGTGCCAATATTTAAAAATGATAAATGGGACAACCCAGGTAATTATAAGCCTGTAAGCCTGATATCAATCCCAGGCAAAATAATGCAATGGTTGATGCAGGACTCAATTAATAAAGAATTAATGCCAGTCAACATGAGTGTATGGAAAATATATCCTGTCAAACTAATTTGATATCGTTTTTTTATGACTTTATAAGTTTGGTTGATAAAAGTGTATGGGGAATCATCACTGACTAGGTGTGTTTCTAGCAGGGACGCACAAGAATTGGTTCTTGGCCCTATGCTATTTAATATTTTTATCAATGACCTGGAAGAAAACATAAAATTATCACTCAGAAAATTTGCAGATGATACAAAAATTGGGGAATGGTCAATAAGGAAGAGGACAGGTCACCATACAGAGCAATCTGGATTGTGTGGCAAACTGGGTGTAAGCAAACAATATACATTTTAATACAGGCTAATGTATTAAATAATACAGGCTAAGAGCAAAGAATGTGGGCCATACTTACAAGATGGGAGGTTCTCTATCCTGAGAAGCAGTGACTCTGAAAAAGATTTGGGGGTCATGGTGGATAATCAACGGAACATGACCTGCCAGTGTGCCGCTGTAGCCAGAAGGACTAGTGCAATCCTTGGATGTATAACTATGGGAATCTCAAGTAAGAGTAGAGAGGTTATTTTATTTCTGTATTTGGCAATGATGTGACCGCTGCTGGAGTACTGTGTCCAGTTCTGGTGTCCACAATTCAAGATGGTTGTTGATAAATTGGAAAGGGTTTGGAGAGGAGTCACAAGAATGATTACAGGACTAGAAAACATTCTATCTAATGTTAGATTCAAAGAGCTGTATCCATTTTGCTTAACAAAGAGAAGGTTAAGGGATGACTTGAATACAGTCTAAAAGTGTTTACATCAGGAACAAATATTTGCTAATGGGCTTCTCAGTCTAGCAGCAAACAGTATAACATGACTGGAATTTGAAGATAGACAAATTTAGACTAGAAATAAGGCATACATTTTTAACAGTAAGGCTCATTAACCATTGAAACAATTTATCAAGGGTCCTGGTGAATTCACCATCACTGGCCATTTTTAAATCAAACTTGGACGTTTTTCTAAAACATCTGCTCTAGGAATTATTTTGGGGGAAATTCTGTGGCTTGTGTTATACAGGAGTCAGACTATATTATCACAATGGTCCCTTCTGGCCTTAGAACCTATGAATCTATGAACACTGTGCCAGTACTAGAAGACACTCTGTAAAATCAGTTCAGATTCACTGACAGCAATGCCCTGATCCCATTCAGGAGAGAAAGCGCTCTCAAGTTTTTTATCCCGCAGTTGCATCAGAATTGAGTATAAGGCAGTGTGATGCATAAACTGTTATTGGTCTTTGCTGTATATTCAACACTTCCTTCCCTATCACTTCCAGATGATCAGGGGCATTGCTATACAGTACAATACAGAGATCACTATTAAAAAATCAGAATTTCCCAACATCTAACACACTCTGGTTTGTGGGTAGCTGCAATTTTCCCTGTTCTTGGAATGGGAAAAACTGAGCTATCTCAGATACTGTTGTGGGGTAAACTGCTGGTAAGCATCCTTTTAATGGAGCATACTGGTATTGATTGCTATGGACCGTAATTTAAAAGCTATGGGCTATTACTGAAGTATAATCCAGGTAATGGCTGTTAGTAATTTCCCACTGTATTATATTTAGGCATTGTATGTGTGTGTGTGTCTACCTGCTGCTTTTATAAGGATGTCATCATTCATAACAAAAAGAGATAAATTGTAAGCTAACAGACTGTAATGACTCAGGTTCAAAAAAATTGTCCTTTTCCCTCAATGGATAGTTTTTATAACAAGAATTAAAATAATGTAATATAAGCAGAAAGTAAACAGGAAATCATACCAGTCCTATGACTGGAGTCCTGTGTGGAGCCTGATTGTCCCCAAGACAGTCTCCCAAGTAGTTAATCTCACAGCCCTGAACACCTGAGTAAGGCAACGGGGAAGCAGAGCTGGCTTTATCCCAGAAGGGACCAGGTAGTTTCCTTGCCTCATTTCAGAGGTATTTATGGGAAACTAACATATAAATTCCCTGGTTAGGTCATCTTCTAAAGTACTGAATAAAGCAAGTGAGCCATTTCTTCTCCCCCATCCCTCTCTCCATAAGAAGGCTAGCAATCTAGTCCACCTCTCCTGAACAGTCATTCTGTTTCTGTATCACTGTTGGGTTTATTTTATTATTATTATTTTTTCATTGTTTACACCTCTAGCCCTTATCTCTGATAGAAGGCCTGCTGCTCCACTAGTCACAACACTAAGCTCAGAGCTGTTCCCAATAAGTTTATAAACCTGATTAACTACTGAAGTATGTCTTGCAGACATGTTCTGCACCTACTCTGTTCCTTTGCATGATTGACAGTCATAGGCATTCTTTACTGGGACATTATAGCCATGCCCTATTCATTCAACCCTAATTGAAGCACACTGAATTTATCAAGGGGCTTGGTGGATTCTCCATCATTGGAAATTTTTTAATCAAGATTGGATGTTTTTCTAAAAGATCTGATGTAGGAATAATTTGGGGGGCAGTTCTCTGCCCCCTGATATACAGGAGATCAGACTAGATGATCACAGTGGTCCCTTCTAACTTTGGGCTCCCTGGGCGGCTCCTACCATGGGCCCAGCTCCAGCTTCCAGCCTGGCCAGAGGTCAGGGCCTCCGGGGGCAGAAGAGATGCTGGGGTGGGGCCATAGAGGAGGGTGGGGCTCTTGCATGTCATACAATCACAGAAGATTAGTGTTGGAAGGGACCTCAGGAGGTCATCTAGTTCAACCCCCTGCTCAAAGCAGGACCAACCCCCACTAAATCACCACAGCCAGGGCTTTGTCAAGATGCACCTTAAAAACCTCTAAGGATGGAGATTCCACCACATCCCTAGGTAACCCATTCCAGTGCTTCACCACCCTCCTAGTGAAAAAGCTTTTTCCTACTATCCAACATAGATCTCCACCACTGCAACTTGAGACCGTTGTTCCTAGTTCTGTCATCTGCTACCACTGAGAGCAGTCTTGTTCCATGCTCCCTGGAACCCTCTTTCAGGTAGGTAAAGGCTGCTATCAAATCCCCCTTCATTCTTCTCTTCTGCAGACTAAATAAGCCTACTTCCCTCAGCCTCTCCTCATAAGTCATGTGCTCCAGCCCCCTAATAATTTTCATTGCCCTCCACTGGACTCTTTCCAATTTGTCCACATCCTTTCTGTATTGGGGGGCCCAAAACTGGATACAGTACTCCACATGTGGCCTCATCAGTGTCGAAGAGAGGGGAATAATCACTTCCCTCAATCTGCTGGCAGTGCTCCTACTAATGCAGCCCAATATGCTGTTAGCCTTCTTGGCAATAAGAGTACACTGTTGACTCATATCCAGCTTCTTGCCCACTGTAATCCCCAGGTCCTTTTTTGCCGAAATGCTGCCTAACTAGTTGGTCCCCAGTCTGTAGCAGTGCATGGGATTCTTCCGTCCTAAATGCAGGACTCTGCACTTGTTCTTGCTGACCTCATTAGGTTTCTTTTGGCCCAAACCTCTAATGTTTTGTCACTCTGTATCCTATCACTGCATATCTACAACTCCCCTCCTTCAGCTTAGTGTCATCTGCAAACTTGCTGAGAGTGCAAACTACCCCATGCTCCAGATCATTAATGAAGATCTTGAACAAAACCAGTCCCAGCACCAATCTTTGGGGCACTCTGCTTGTTACGGCTGCCAACTAGACATGGAGCCGTAATCGCTACCTGTGGAGCCCGATGATCTAGCCATCTTTCTATCCATCTTATAGTCCATTCATCAAACCTATACTTATTTAACTTGCTGATAAGAATTCTGTAGGAGACCATGTCAAAAGCTTTGTAAAGTATATCATGTTCACCGCTTTCCCCACATCCACAGTGTCAGTCATCTCATCATAGAAGGCAATCAGGTTGGTCAGACTTCACTTGCCCTTGGTGAATCAATGCTGACTGTTCCTGATCGCCTTCGTCTCTCCCAAGTGCCTCAAAATGGATTCCTTAAGGACCTGCTACATGATTTTTCCAGGGACTGAGGTGAGGCTGACTGGTCTGTAGTTCCCCAGATCCTCCTCCTGCCCTTTTTTGAAGATGGGCACTGCATTTACCTTTTTCTAATTGTCTGGGACCTCCCCCCAAACGCCAATGGTTCTGCAATGACATCAGCCAACTCCCTCTGCACCCTCAGATGCACTGCATCCGGCCCCATGGACTTGTGCATGTCCAGCCTTTCTAAATAGTCCTGAACCTGTTCTTTCAGCACTGAGGGCTACTCCTTTCCATGCTGTGCTGCCCAGTTCAGTAACCTGGGAACTAACCTTGTCTGTGAAGACAAAGGTAAAAAGAGCATTGAGTGCTTTAGCTTTTTCCACATCATCTGTGACTAGGTTGCCTCCCCCATTCTGTAAGGTGCCCACACTTTCCCTGACCACCTTCTTGTTATTAACATACCTATATAAATCCTTCTTGTTACTCTTCACCTCCCTTACTAGCTGCAACTCCACTTGTGATTTGGCCTTCCTGATTTCATCCCTGCATGCTCGAGCAGTATTTTTATACTCCTCTCTAGTCATCTGACCAAGCTTCCACTTTTTGTATGCTGCTTTTTTGTGTTTAAGCTCACCAAATATTACTTTGTTAAACCAAGGTGGTCACCTGCCACATTTGCTATTCTTTCTGCACATCAGGATGGTTTGTTCCTGCATCCTCATTAAGCTTTCTTTAAAATACAGCCAGCTCTCTTGGATTCCTTTCCCTTCATATTAGGGTCCCAGGGGATCCTGCCCATCAGCTCCCTGAGGGAGTCAAAGTCTGCTTTTCTGAAGTCCAGGGTCCATATCCTGCTGTTCTCTTTTCTTCCTTTTGTCAGGATCCTGAACTGGACCATCTCATGGTCACTGCTGCCCAGGTTACCACCTACTTCTATTTCCTCTACCAATTCTTCCCTGTTTCTGAGCAGCAGGTCAAGAGGAGTACGGCCCGTAGTAGGTTCCTCCAGCACTTGCATCAGGAAATTGTCTGCAACACTCTCCAAAAACTTCCTGGCTTGTCTGTACTCTGTTCTATTGCTCTCCCAGCAGATGTCAGAGTGATTGCAATCCCCCATGAGAACCAGTTCCTGTGGTCTGGAAACTTCGACTAGTTGTCTGAAGAAGGCTTCGTCTACCTCATCCTCCTGGTCTGGTGGTCTATAACAGACGGCCACCACGACATCACCCTTGTTGCTGTCGCCTCTAAACTTAACCCAGAGAGTCTCAACAGGCTTTTCTCCAGTTTCATACTGGAGCTCTGAGCCATCATATTATCTCTTACAGACAGTGCACCACCTCCACCTTTTCTCCCCACCTGTCCTTCTTGAACAGTTTATACCCATCCATGACAGTGCTCCAGTTGTGTGAATTTCCCCACCAAGTCTCAGTTATTCTAATCACATCGTAGTTCCTTGACTGTGCCAGGACTTCCAATTCCTCCTGCTTGTTTCCCAGGCTTCTTAGGTGCCTGTACATGAACACAAGATAACTAGCCCATTGCTCTACTTTCTTGGTATGAATCAGGAGGCCTCCCCTTTTGCACCCTCCTCCTTGCACCTTCTCCTGGTGTCCCACTTCCCCACTTACCTCCAGCCTTAGGTCTTTATCCCCCCGGTGAACCTAGTTTAAAGCCCTCCTCAGTAGGTTAGACAGCCTACCTGTGTCCTGCTTTTGCCCCTTGAAAAGGTGGTTACCTTAGTATCTCCACAGGACAATTAAGCTAGTTTGAGTGTCTTGATTGAGAAGTACAACCTGATCTCTGATTTCCCTGGGTTTCTAATGATATACTTTTAACTAATAGACTTGAAAAGTTACATGCTCTCAAACCACTGATCTGAGCCTTAACCTTAACTTCACATTATATTTTTAGAGGAATAGTAATGGGGTTTAATGCCATAAGGATCCTTGGATGATGAAAACTACAGTACCTTCATTGTTTTAGTTTAGTTGGACTTAATTTAATTATGAGCTGTTGCTCTTATAAAATGGCATTATCCATTAATTAAAATCTTGCAGTTCTATGCTGTCTTGACAGAGCTATTGAAGGCTGGATACAGTGTATGCGCTTGAATCTCAAGTCCCACTAGATGGTGCAAGTGATTCATTTACTGGAAATAGGGGCCTGTTAAGTGCAAACAAACATTGAAAAGTAAGCTGTAAAGTGAACATTTTATATGATTTCCCAAAGATAGTAAAGGACCTTGTTTTCTTGTGACCATCAACGCAGTTACTGGGTATAGCAACACCATTTTTGTGGGATTTTTCTGCACTCGTCACTATATAATGTTGTGGGCTTATATTTGTTTTTTTTAAACTGCTCTGTTTTGGGAGGTTTTAACTTGAATGTTTTAGTTTTCTTTTAGCACCACCAGGGATTAACTGTTTATTAAATTCTCACAGCAGCTAGTAGTTTGCTTTTTGTGTGTGTGTGTGTGGATACTTTATTTTGATTATGCTAACTTGTTGATGTGTTTACATGCAGTTACTTGCAGAATGTCTGATACACTTCAGTCTCTTAAACAATTTATAAGTTAGAAGTTATGTGCCAAGTCCTACACTCAGTTACATACGTGTAGCAGTGCAAAATGTGGCCTTTCTACCTATTTGCAGAGCCAAGTATTATCTGTTGCTGATACATGACAGTATGAATGTATACACTGACTTTAAAGATGGGACATTATATGATATAAAACAAAGCTAGACTCTGAACTTTAAACTACCACAGCATAGCTTTAAAGAAAACTTTTCACACAGGAGAAAAGGTATATTTTTCTTTGTTGTTAAGCTTGACAAAGCCCTCAAAGTAACCTCCCCTAAAATACAATTGATTTTAAAAGATACAGAAAAATGCATCATGTCATCGCAAAACTACTTAGCCCCAAAGTTAATTATAACTGTCACCATTCTGAGCTCCAAATTCATGGATTCGGCAACAAATTCAGATTTGTTTTAGTAGTTGAGACCATATGAACTAGTGCCTTCCGTTGCAAAACTATTGACAGACATGCAAAATGTGTCTGGACAGTTTCTGTATCTTTCACCATTCCTGTTGACATTTTCCTAAGAAGCACCCTTAAAGCAAGTGCTGGATAGGTGTTGGGAACAAGGAGAGGAGAAAGAATTTGAATTAAAGGGTTGGAAGAAGATTAGTCTTTTAAACATGCTAAGAGTTCTATTGTAACACTGTAAAACAGCATGGAAACATCCATTTGAGACCTTGTTCTTCAGGTGCAAACCCATCTTGTTCAGAACAATTTGGAAGTTCAGGTGATGAGAAGAACTATTCACTGTGCAAAAACTGGTGCTTTAGGGAAAAAAATTAATTTAAATATGCATTTTGAGTCCCCCTCCGTTGTGGCAGCCATTTTGCAACAACAAAGATACCCTGATCCTAATTTTCAGAAACAATCTCCAGTTTTGTGGATGCAAATTATAAATTTAAATGTCTAACTACCTGATTTGGATTATTAGTTAGAGAGCTACATGACATCACTTGTGCTCACAAATAATTGCAGACACAAAATTGTGAAAGGGCTACATAGTTAGGTAAGATTTCCATCATGAGTGACAAAGCACAATCAACACACTCTGTCAACCAGTCAGAACAGTTAGACTGGTCAAGTTATGAGGGAAATATTAAAATGACCAGTTTTAAGATTTCCAAGTGATAGATATATTCAGGTACACATGGGGATTGGGTATGTAAGGCCTTCCCTGACAGCCAGGTGTGGCTCTGCCCATACTCCACCCCCTCCTGCTGCGTCCTGCTTGCTTGGGCCTGGCGGCAGTGGTGGCCGTCTCAACTGGCCTCTCCGCTGAAGTGGGCGTGGGCTGGGGTGCAGGCAGCTGCCCAACCGTGGTGGACCAGCCAGCCTGGAACCGGTGGGGGTCAGTGCTGCGCCGCTAGGGCACGCCAGCCTGGGGGTGGGGCAGGCCGGCACTCATTGCTGGCCGGCACTGAGGTGTGGTTCAGGCTGGCACCGCTCTGAGGGTGCTTGGGCTGGGGGCTGGGGTGGACCAGCCAACCTGGGTGGGTCCGCGCTGGGCAGGCCGGGCTGACACTCCAGCAGTGGGGGGCAGGCTGGTGCTCTGGCAGGGCTGTGCTGAGGCGTGGGGCAGCCAGCCTGGGGCCAGGGTGGGCTAGGGTAGGGCAGTGTTGGGTTGCAGACTCCCAGGGTGCTCAGGTCACCCAGCACTGGTGCTGGGGTGCTCTGGCACTGGAGCTGCCCGGGGGTGGGGAGATGGGGCAGAAGAGGTGGGGTTTCAGGCAGAAGGGTAGGGCTGGTGGCCAGTCTCCCTGAACCAGCAGTTCATGAGTCACCCAGGCAGGTACATACATTACATACAAACAAACTAGCTTCGCAAAACAAATCTACTGTATCTGTTTCTTACGAATCGGAGCTAAGAACCCAGATTGTCAGTCCCCGGCATCCTCCAGTCCTGTCACAGTGGGAGAGCGCAGGGTAAATAAGATTGCCTTGCTTGTTTTGCTTAGTGTTGTAATCTAAATTATTTCCCGTCTTAGATTTGCTACCAATCATCTACTTATGCCGAGTGCTGTGCAGATGCTGTTTCTGGATTAGAATCTGCATTCTTTATAACCTATATCCCCAGACATTTTAGATCATGACTGTATTCTGTTTCAAAGAATTCCTGACACTTAGACTATGTCCACACTTTGAGCTAGGTGGGTGATTCCCAGCTCAAGAAGCCATACTTGGACTAGCTCTGATTGAACTAGTACACTAAAAATTGAATGTAATCTATAAACATCACAAGCCATGGGAGGTACTAACACATACCCAGAGTATGTTGGACAGGTACCATAGCTACATTCTACTTTTAACACACTAGTTGGATGAGAGCTAGTGCGAATATATTCCCTCTTGCTAGGCATCACACCCCCAGCTTGAAGTGTAGATGTATCCCTAGTACTGGAGATTTGCTATCTAATATTTCCTCTTATCCCTACTGGAAGAGATGAAAAGTTCTATTTTGTTAATGATAGCTTTCATTGCTTAGAAGTGTCTCCATTTTGTAAAATGTGGAGCACACATCCTAGCAAAAGTACTTATAATTACATAAGGGGATTTCTTCTTCTTCCATTCAGTTTCCAAAGTGGAGGTTTTGTCCAAACAGGTGCTAAGCACCAAGAATGCCATTGTAGCTAACTGGAACTATGGGAGCTGTGCACCTTTCCGGATCAAACTCCAGGAAAAGATTGTGCATCTGAAGATTGAACTTATTTCCAATCATTATTCAGGAAGCAGTGTAGCCTCATGCATAATGCACCAAGCTGGAAGTCAGGATTTTGGAGTCAGCCACTGAACAGCCATGTGACCTTGTGCAAACCACTTCACCTCTCGGTCTTAGGCCCAGTCTACACTTACCTTCCAGATTTGGCAGCAGTCGACGGGAGATATGCAAGTGACATAAATCACTTGCATATCTCCCGTCGACTTCACGGCGTCTCCTCTGTGCACTGTCCCCATTGCGCTGCGTCGAAGGGAACAGCGTGGGGTGGAACTTACCAGGGTAGTTTTCCTGTGTCCTGCTTGCTGGATCGACTGAGTGAGTCTGCACAGACCGCTCAGTCGATCCAGAGCAATTGATCTGACGGTGGCGAATTTGCTGCCGTCAGTGTAGACCCAGCCTTAGTTTCCTCATCTGTAAAATGGCTCTGAGGATGATGATGTATGGCTTCCTTTGTACAGTGTTTTGGTGTAAAGTGCTCTATAAGAGGTTGTTTGATTATTTGCACAGTGGGAGCTAATTATTTATGGACCTGTTGCTTTTCTTTTTTCTTCATGTAATATGGAAAAGAACAGAAATATTATCCTCTACTGAAATTAAATATATTTGGCATATTCTACACAGAAATAAAAATTTATCTGTCTAGGGATTTATACTATGGTATTTCTCTAGATTTGCAGAGTAAAGTGTATGTGTATGTATTGTGAACTTAAATATAGCCTTTGTAGAAACCATGTTGACTTTCTCTTCTTTTCTTTGCACTTTATTTGAATTTTTTGACTATTTTGATTTTCATCATAGGTTTCTGAGGGTGTATCGGAAACTGATATAAACAGTGAGGATCAACAGTATAAAATCAAGGCAGAGCTTGTTGAGGAAAAGCTTAAATCCAGGTTATTTGAACTAGCTGCTAAAATGAGTGACAAGGAAACCACTTCTGGTGAAGAGCAGGAGTCAGAGCCTAGAACAGAATCTGAGAACCAGAAGGAAAATTTGTCCTCAGAAGAAAATGGCAAAAGTATTCAGGAGGAGTTGAAGAAGGTAAGTGAAAGGAGAGTGGAAATAATAGTTTAGAAACTAGAATCCCTAAAGGGGATTAGTAATTTACCCTGTTTCTAATGGAACTGGGGTTAGAATACATAACATTCGCTGGGAATGGTGAAGAGTTTAAACACAGTCACTTGTTAAAAGTGGTGTCTTCACACTGAAGACCAGTCCTGCAATCCTTGTGCAGTCAAAACTCCCATTTCCATCAGTGAGAGTTTAGCTTATATAAAGCCCACAAGATCAGGCCAAATGTAATTAATTTATGTTGGGTCAGATCCTCAGCTCGTGTAAATTGGTGTCATTCCAGTGACTTTAATGAAATTACACTGATTTACACAGGAGATCTGGTCCACTGTTATTACCTAAATTCACAAATGCAGCCATTTTTTCAGCTGTGCTCATTAAGTGGGCAAGGAAACGTTTTCAACCTTTGCCTGCTCTCCAGTATCATTTCAGGTTCTCCTGTTTCCTCTCTATCTGGGTATTTTGTGTGCCCCTTAAATGCTTTCCAGACCTGTTATCGTATCTATTGACTGTTTTATAACTGATAATAAGAGCCCATATATAACAAAATCTTACAGAGATTCTGAAATGCACTGTCCATTCTGACAGAACATGTGTGATCCATTGTTTGTCTGAAGTGTGCCACAATCCAGACCCTACAAGGGTATTTACCACTTGCTTTTTTGTCTGCCTGTATTTGAATTTCTTTTCATGTGGTATGATAGCCAGGCACCTGAATATGCAGCTTGCTTTCTTTAGCTGATCTTGGCAACCATGTCATCTCCATAAAACTGAAAATCACAGGATTACAGAAAGCCAAGTGAAGGCTGCTAGGTTTTTACACACCCTTTAATTCTGGACCTTCTTGATTTAAATCTCTTCTCCTTGTAATGTACTGCCTTCTATTTTGTTGAAATCCAAAGTTGGGCTGTCCTTACAGACCAATATGAACAGGCTAATCCTGATACTACTAACAAACAATGGGGAATCTCCAGTAGCCTGAGTTCCTCATGAAATGTGCATGTGGTTTAGCTGATGACCGAAGTGTTTTGTGTATGTGTGTGTGATTCTTCCCAGGGGGACCCAGGGTAGTGAGGCACCTCACTACCACCTGCCCTTAGTGTGAGGAAACCTTGTCTTGGTCTGTTGGGGGTCAGCTTTCCATCTCCATGGGCAACAAAAGCACTCCCCTGCCGGCCTGTGCAGGCCCTGCTGTGTCTCTCCAGGTTAGCAATAGACACTCCAATCCTTGAGCCCTCTGACATCCCTCTGAAGTGACCAGCCCCTGGTCCACTAGACAAAGAATTCACAGCTCATCTGCTCCCAAAGAAGCCGTACACATCATCTTACCAATTTCCCTTCAGATCACTGTTCTGTTTAACACATAGCACTTATATACGTGAAAACAAGTAAAAGTTTATTTTACAAAGGATAGAGTTTTGAGAAATAGAAGTAGCAAGTTAAAGTACTGGAAACAAAGCGTTACCTGTAAAATGAAATCGTAACGTGCCTTCTACAGCCTAGACTTAATTAAATAAGATACTGTCTTGCCCAGTGAAATTTAGCTCACCCAATGTCTTTGCAGCAGCATTTTCCAGTCAGGGTGGCTGAGACCATCTTTTTGAACACATTGACAGTTTGTCTCCTCGATGAAGGATCCCAGTGTATCTCATTACCCCCAGTTACACCCAAAAAATCCATTGTCTTTACTGGCAAAATGATGCGCCCTCCCTCCCGCTGTTTGTGTTTATTCCTACAGACCTTTTCTTATGTGAATTCACAATTTCTTCATTTAGGTTCAGTATTGCAATAGACTTGCATTGTGAGACACAGAATATCCGATGACCAACCAGAGAGATAAATGTTCCCTATTCCCTTCCTGAACAGAACCTGTTTGTCACCTTCTGGTGACCTCTCTTAAACTTACACACCTCAAGAGCATAGTTTTCAGTATAGCTGTCTAACTCCTTAAATATCCACCCATCTATACGTTTTGCAATTATGATGATGATCAGTAAGTACTGGTTCTCAGTAGATTACATGCCACCCTTTGGCAAACTGTTACTGCTGACCTAGGGGATCTCTATAAACCCTGTGTATCCCTCATGCCAGATGCCAGTTGGCACCAAGAGATCCCTGGGTTATAGTGTGTGAGCAGCATACTTAAGCTACAATACATTATGACAAAAGTCAAGTGAACAAGAATGCTAATAGTTGAGAATAAGTTAGTAATGGCACTCAAATGAGGCAGTGTATGCCACACACTACATGCTTTTGTTTCCTGTTAAAGACTCTCGGCTTCCTCCTGCTCAGTGTCTGAAAGTTCAAAATGAGCAATGATTCTACCAATATCTTTCATTTATTAGGAACTGTGTGTTCTGTGATTCACTGTCCTTTACTTTATGGACCTTTTGAGAAGGAACTGAAGTTATTTTAGAAACGTGTGCAGCATATAGTGAGGAAAGGAAACTAACAATTTGTAGTCAAAGCTTTTTTTTTTAATTGATTGATTGAGTGTAGTTAACATAGTTACATTTCAAAAGCAATTTTGTGACAGCATGAATTATTACTTTGTGACAATTTGTGAATTGTCAGTTTCTGACAAGCAGAATTATTCTTTGCCATTTGGGCTGGAAATCTTACCTCTGTTGGTTTTCGGGGTACTTTTCATCTGTGAATAAGTTTATAGACCTTGAAAGCCACATGAGTGGCTGGATTTTCCCCTCTCTAATTTTAACCCTGAAGAGATACTGGATTATTCATTATTATTAATTTAGCACTTTTCAATTTTAAAAAATTATTTTTTTGTTTAAAAAAATTGCAAAGATTCTTATGCTTTTCTGTAATACAACATCATCAGGAAGAAAAAACCTTTAAAAATAATAAAAAGTGAACGTCCAGCATCCCTAGCTAAGTATGGTTTTCTACTTTTAAAAGAAAATAAGATCCTCCTGAGTTAGTCATCCAAGCCTGTGGTAGATATTCTTTTGTCTGTAATAAGTCAAGACTTCCCAACACTATTCACAGTCATGGCCTCAGAGGAATTTATAGCAGAACTTGTTGAAGTCTTGCTATACAGAAAAATGTGAGCTGGCTTCATTCCTATTCTTGGCAAGTATTTCATAGAGGTTATTTAATCTCTCTTCCAACTGACACTATCTGTTTACTAAGATGGCTGACCAACATGTTGCAATGAAATACTGAAGCTGAGAAAATATACAAATTCAGTGGCCTTAGCAACTCAAAGATGAAAAGTAATCTAAATTCATACAATATGCTTGATAGATAAATTATGTAACAAGTGCCTTAGTAGATGGAGATCCCCAATAGGAATAAACACAGAAACCAAGATTTTCAAAAATGACTAAAAATTTTGGTGCCTTAGATCCCTGAAATCTGGGATCTCAAGATTTTCAAAGCTGGCTAATGATTTTGGGTGTCCAACTTAAGACACCTTAAAGGATCCTGATTTTCAGAGGGTGAATGTTCAGCACTGTCTGAAAATAAAGCTCTTTTTAAGATGTCTGAAGTTGGGCACCCAAAATCACTAGCCAGTTTTGAAAATCTTAACTTGAGATCCCAGATTTCAAAAGTGAGTGCCCAAATTTATATTCAGGTACTGAAAGTGATGCCCACTACATGTGTCTAAAGCAGGTGATTGGGTGACTGATTGCTGTTTGGGGTCCTGAAGGTAGAACTTGGCATCCTGTTTTAGGTGTCCTTACTTTAAAATTGGGCATTGTGTGAGATATGTAGTTTATGAAAGATAAGGCAGAAGGGGGATAGATGTGAATGCTAATGACATTGTCAGTATTGTTAAACCTAAACATTCAGACTCCAAAGATCATGAGATTGGCTTAAAATCATGATATCATTAAAAATAATAAATGTTGGATTGTACATATTTGCTTTCTGGTTTTTGAGCCTTTTGGATTCATATTTTCAAGATTTTTTCTGCAACCATGAGGGCTAAACATTTTTTTGAAAAAGCAAAATCTGGAAATCTCACACAATCCCATGACTCCATGGGCTGATGCTTTAAGAAAAACACAAAATATCAAGCAACTGGCAATGTAATTGCGAGAACTGGTAACCCTGATTCTTCCAGCTATTGAAATGCTGGTATTGGCTTCAATAAGTATTGGTGGGTGCTCAGCACTTCTGAAATCACATCATTTACATTTGGATATCTAAATAAGAATTTAGGAGTCTAACCTTAGGACACAAATTTGAATATGTTGGCCTTTAACACTCTTACTTGTTATGTGTGGTATACCTGAAGATTTATTCTGATACGCAAACATTCTTCAAGCACATTGCATAAGTTCTGTTTTAATGAGGCATGATATACATTTCTCCTTCTAATCAGATTGTCTGGAAATTATACTGGAATTATTCTTTATCTCTTACTTCTTTCCTTCTTTTCCTCAAAAAACTTAGTAAAATATTTCAATTTAAAAAAAAATTATTGAAACCGTTCTATGGAAGTCTTGATGATATGAGGCTGGAAGTAACATTTGTGATAAAATGGGAATTTTAACTTTCTCGTATTTTCATAAGTAGTAATGTTCCAAGTTTATCATATGGCCTTGACAACAATTTCCTCAGCATTACACTAGCCCAGACGTTTGGTATGCATCCTGCCCCAGAAGAGCTATATTTTACAGAGACACTGTCATATATTATAAAAAAACCAACAGACTTTCTAGGCTTGTTTATGGATCATCTTTATGTCATTAAAACCAAACAAATCTTAAACATCTAAGTCTATTTTTGTTTGTTTACTACTTATATTTCTTTTAGCTTAGATCATAAAATTTATTTAACTTTTTCAGCCAGTTTAGTTTTCCCTACTTCAGCACTAGTATGATACTTCAGTGTTTGGATTGCAGTCTAAGGCCTCAATGGAGCATGGCACTTAAACTCTTGAAAAAGTCCATCCCTGTTCAGGAAAGCACATAAACAAGTGCTTATTAATGTAAAGCCTGAGATTAAGTACCATTGTTTTCTACTGGACTCTGGTTGTAAGTGCTTTCCTAAATAGGTATGCTTTTCTGAATCAGGACCTGAAAGTTGATTTGTTTAAAAAGAAACAAGATTGTGAGCTGTCTGGGACGGTGACTTGGTCTTTCTCTCCCACTCATTTGTGCAGCACCTAGCACTGTGGATCCCTGATGGGAGCCGCAAGGCCTTTTCAGAATATAACTAACAATCGTAAAAATTCCTTTTCCATTAAAATGTTCCTTTTTAAATTTCATGGAAATCTTTCTACTCATCTTAGATTTTATATATTTACAAAGCCTATACTTTGAGGCAAGTGTGACCTGCCAGTGTCCTTTTAATTAATTAATTAATTAATTAATTTAATTGTGTGTGTCACGGATAGGTATTCTTTATTTCAAGTGGGTATCTCTTATAGTGACTGAAATGCAAACATGTCATTTGCATGTCATTTTGAAAAACAGCATTACTTGATTATCATAAAGTAACCACTGTGCCTGTAAGACTATACTGCCATGAACAACCAACATCAGAAATAATTGCAGGAAAAATGCATTCAAATCTTCTTCTAATATGGCAAAAATCCTAGGGGACTGCATCTGGGCTTTTCCCTTCCCTCAGCAAGGGGAGGCAAGAATTAACCAACTCCCTGAGAAGGGAGAGAAAAGCCCTTACACAACTCCAAAGGTTGTGGAAAGATCCCAGTAATAGAGGGAGGAGATGACAGCTGGAGTTCATTAAGGGAGGTTGTGAAAGCAGAAATGTGGGCCATGGATGTTGCACCCAGAGAAAAACTCATTCCCAGTCTGGATTTTGTCTGAAGAGGAGCTACTGTTTCTAAGGTCCAGGAGCTGTGGCAAAGAACATCATTTATGCTCATGAATGGAATTAACCTGATAGCCACAGTCTCTTTTAAAGAAAGAAGATATACCCCATTAAAACTGAGAATTTGTCTACACATTAAAGTTAATCTGGAATAAGATAAAATGTGAATTTAAAATGGATCATCTAGTCCTGATTAACTCTGTGTGTGGACATTCGTATTCCAGGATAAGAGTGCCATATTCCAAATTATCTTAATCCACTTACAAATTAATAGAAAAATGCACTCAAAGTGCAGATATCTATGAGCTTTATAAATATCTGAATGAAGGCTGCTCTACCAGAAACTGAGGGCTACACAGGGAAATTCACCAGCATAATTATATTTCAGAATAAGAGCATCAATATGGGGAGTTATATTGATATTATAATAGCAATATAATTATATGGGTATAATTATGCCAGTAAACGTCCCTGTGTGGACAAGCCCTGAGGTAAGTTATTCTTATTAAATGTTTTGTCCTTACGTGTGATATGCACAGAATAATTTTTGCATTTTGTACATGATGATTTATGTTATTATTATTATATTAATAATTTAGACAATCTTCATTCATGCTAAAGCACTTCACAGATTATATGCAAACAGTAGCCTAGAAATGGAGCCATCTCTGTGTTGGAGAATGACAACCAGTTCATACACACTATACTGAATATCAGTCTGGGATGAAATATTTTGCAAAGGATACCAGGGCAAGCACCTAGTCTTCCAAAAAGAGCAGGAGATTTCATTGCTCATCGTGGTTGATAGGGGGCTAGATTTTAAATCCTTGATCCAGCAAAGCTTTGAAGCATATGCTTAAATTTAAGTCTATGATTAAGTGGTTCTCTGGATTGGGAATTACATAGAGCTGTTTTTATTTACACTAGAAGGATTAAGGTGATCCTAAGTGGACTCTACGGTTTCAGGAAGTCTAAAAATTTCAAAAGTGGATATTGAGATTGGGTTCTCCTGATTTTGAATGCCCAGGTTGAGTCACTTTTTGGGTCTGACTATTGAGGTGCTGAGCGCTTACAATTCCACTGACTTCATTTGGAATTGTGGTTGTCCAGCACCTTTGAGAATCAGATCCAAGTCATGTCAAGTTGGACACCCAGAATTTATGGTCGTTTCTGAATATTTAGTCCTAAGTAATCCCGCACAGCATGATAGGAATATGAATCTTCGTAGATTTCCCAATACAAAATGTTCACCTTCTTTAGAAGGAAATTTAAAAGTAATTTTATTCAGTTACAAGCACTGGATACACATAAGAAGTGTACAGTATAACAAAAGAAAAAGTATAGAACTCCAAGAGATCTTGTCTTATCACAAAAAATAAAATAAAAAAGGTCCTTGCATCTTGAGTTTACTTCATCAGCATCCGATAGAACTTGATAATGATATGAGGAAGTGACATATTAACATTGTTGACACTGGAATCACGCACACTATGTGTTGTATGGTTTATTGTTGCCAAAAGAAGCGCAGAAATCTGTTTTCAGAGAGTTATCATGTGGGTCCAAAAGAGATGAATGCAAGTTTCTTGTTTCTCAGTGTTACTACGGAAGTCATTTGCCTGGTGCCACTTTCTTTAGTGATGAAACAAAGCATCATTTCATGTTATTTCATATTATTAAAAAAAAGTATCATGAGACTCCAGAAACTTTGCAATATAACTTTGCTACTCTGAATCTTGCAAAGAAGAAAAAGAATTAGGAAATGCTTTATTTCATGTATTTTAGTTATACATGTAAAATATAATGTTTTAGTGTATTTTATATTTATTTGCATCTTATTCCTTACCTTCATTCCATAGTTCTCTACAAGCAAGTAGTCTTAACCTGTTTAGGAATTAACATATCTTTTCTGCCTTTCTATTTAATTGCTGACCAACTACCTAGGAAAAACAAAAGGCTTTTGATCTTCATTTAAAACTGCAGGTTTTATCCTCAGTACTGCAGCAGGTGAGAGTGCTTTATTTTGTCTTCATTTTTCTTATTCAGTAAAAGGGACTCTAAAAATTATACTGAGGGTCAGAGCAAATTTGTGCTCTGTACAAATCAAAATAATTTGTCTGACTACCAGCTTGAATAAGAAAACAGATCTGAAAAATCAAGCTTGTTTATCTCACTCCTGCTTCATCAGTGGTAGAAAATAAAAGATTATGCAGTTAGAACTTAACAGACAATTTGTTGATGCTCCGTGAAGCAGAAGAGTAGTTCGTTTGCTCATTCTTAGTTACATCAGGAGGGAGAACTTGTTTTATCTGTAAAGTAAGAAGCAGCGGACAGATATGTAGAACAAAACAGTTGCTACTTTCATAAAGTAATTTATTTATTGTCTTTTAGCGTAATCAAAATCTTTTTTAAAAGGTCAGAAAAAATTAAATAGAGACAATGAAGATTTAGGTAAGATGAAATATAGTAGTTTCTGACTATAACAGCACTTAAAAGTCTCTCTCTACCTTTGTTCTTTTTAAAAATCAAGGGATTATGTAGGGAGCTTAAGAATATAAAATCATAAAAGACCTTCCCCACTTTTTGCTGCTAATGCCTTACCTTTATTGTTCCCTCCAGCATGTGGGTTTGTTTCATGATTTATGCTATTTGAATCTTGGCGTATTTGAATCACACAGTACAATTTTTCCATTTGCCAAACTTTGTGTGTTTTTTGTGGTATGCTTAATAAAAGTTGATGTTCTAAAATCAATGACATATAATACACAGTTAAACAAATTAATTTCATTGTATTCCACAAAATAGATATGAAGCAGAGACCTGTATTTTGGATGAAAGGTTGATCCTTAATTCAATAAAATGAACCCCTCCACCTTTTCTTTTCATCCTGTCTTATACGCTTATTTTGCCATTCTTATTTTGTTCATCTGTTTGAGCTACAATTTTTTCTGGCTTCCTTTAGTAAAAATCACAGAAGGTATTTCTTATCTTTTCATTCCATACATTCAATATTTATTAGCCCGTGTTTATGTTTAGATATAACTATGGAATCTTTTGTGCCTTGTATTTTATGAGATTTTAAAAATACGTGTATTTACAATTCAGAGCGGAATATTTCATTTGGGGAAAATAATCGTCCCTTCTTCTTTTGTGGCAAGTTGATTTCCGGAAACCAATGTTAGAACTAATTTGTAGTAACTTATATTAGGAAAGTGGTTCATTTTATTTTCATTACAAAAAAATAAATTCTAATATAGAGAAGTATCAGCACAATTCAAAAGGAAGACTGAGGTTTCTTTAACTTTACTGTGTATTAGAGAACATCAGTGGACTAGAACATCAAAGATGTTCTGTCTTCTACTACTAAATGACTGTTCATATTTCCTTGGGAAAGAAATTACTGATGCTAAGACAAGGCCAGAATTTTCACACGTGTGGCAGTGCATCCTTTAACAGCACAGGCTACTGTGGGGATGTCATACCTATCCTCTGCACCCCACTCTGGCTTTCCATAGAATATTAAGTCAAATTCAAGATCTCTGTGTTTCTCTTCATGGCACAAAATGATCTGGCCCAGGATACCTAAAAGATCACCTGAAACTCCAGATGAGGACTGTGGTGAACAGCTCTGTTCCTCAAACACAGTGGAGCTATGCACCACAAAGGCAAATCTCATCTGTGCAGAAGATAGAGTTTCCTTGGGGATCGGGTGCAGGCTGTGGAATGAGCTCCCATGTATCTTTATGTAAAATCTTGTGAATCTTGTTGCTCTCAACAGACGAATCAGGTATATGGAATATAGATCCTGTCAAATTAACTTGATCTCTTTTTTCATGAGCTTACAAGTTTGGTTGAGAAAGGTAATAGCGTTGATTAAATGTACTTAGACTTGGTATCATACAACATTTTGATTAAAAACCTAGAATGTTATAAAATTAACAAGACACGTTAAATGGATTAAAAACTTGTGAACTGATAGTTCTTAAACTATCATTGTAAACATGGAATCATCATTAAGTGGCTGTGTTTCTAGTAGGGTCCTGCAGGGATTGGCTCTTGGCACTATTCCTTTTAACATTTTTTACCAATGACGTGGAAGACAACATAAAATCATAACAGATAAAGTTTACAGAGGACCCAAAAATTGG
Organism: Mesoclemmys tuberculata; assembly: GCA_007922155.1. NCBI lineage: Eukaryota > Metazoa > Chordata > Testudines > Chelidae > Mesoclemmys > Mesoclemmys tuberculata. The sequence goes on along the minus strand of ML675603.1, from coordinate 74,067,838 downwards.
AGGAATGGTAAATAATGAGGATACGTCACTAACATAGGGCAGTCTGGATCGCATGGTGATCTGGGAGAAAGCGTGTTTTAGTTCAGCTAAATGTAAATGTATGCATCATCTAAGAACAAAAAATGCAGGCCATACTTACAGGAGACTCTAGCCTAGAAAACAGTGGCTCTGAAAAAGAGTTGGGGGTTGTGGCAGATAATAAGCTGAACATGAGCTCCTAGTGTGACACCGTGGCCAACAGGGTTAATTCAATCCTTGGATGCATAATCAGAGAATCGGGAAACTTTATCTCTGTGTTGGGAACTAGTGTGATCGCTGCTGGAATATTGTGTCCAGTTCTGGTGCCAACAATTCAAGAAGGATGTTGATAAATTGGAGAGGGTTCAAAGAAGAGCCACGAGAAGGATTAAAGATTAGAAAACTTGCCTTATAGTGATAGTCTCAAGGTGCTCAATCTATTTCACTTAACAAAGAGAAGGTTAAGAGATAATTTTCACAGTCTGTAAGTATCTACATATTTGCTAATGGGCTCTTCAGTCTAGTAGATGAACTGATCCAATGTCTGACAGTTGAAGCTAGACAAATTCAGATGGGAAATAAGGGGTACATTTTTAACAGTAAAGGTAATTAACCATTGGAACAGTTTACCAACTGTTGTGGTGGATTATGATTAATTGGCAATTTTGAAATCAAGATTGGCTGTTTTTCAAAAGATTTGCTCTAGGAATTATTTTGGGGAAGTTCTGTGGCCTGTGTTATAAATGAGGTCAAACAAGATGATCACTCTGGTTCCTTCTGGCCTTGGAATCTATGAATCTATGACCCATATGTAACTTTAGGGCCCACTCTGCTGGTGGCCCTGGCCAAGAAAAGGCACGTGCGTGAGTGCAGCAGGGAAATTCGCTTTCACCCTAGGGGCACCTGTTCCAAACCTCTTGGAGTAAACATGCACAGACACACATTGGAATATGAATGTAGGAAAGGGAAATATTTATTTACAGAGGGGTGAATGGAGAAAAATCGATAGGGGGAGCGGGAAAACAGGGTTACACTCAAGATGAGGACCCATGGGCCCAGTGGTACCACAATGTAAAAGGGCAGACACTAAGCAGTGCATCTAGCCCAGAGTTCAGGAATCCTGGGTGGAGTTCCAGTCTGGCAGGGAGTCTTGGGTGCTCCTGGTTGTCTTTGTCACCAGTGAACTTTCCTCATCAAACCCCTCGGGTGCCCTCTTGCTCTCTGCAAAGCCACACAGAGCGACAATCTCTCCACACAACTGGCTACAACCTCTCTCCATATTCCCAATGCAAAGTTACAAGTGCCAGTGCTCACAGCCCCCTACAGCTCTGGGTGACAGTGATACTCAGTCCAGCTCCAGTTTGTCCTTCTCAAGTGATTCCTCCCTGGTCGGCCGCTCTGTCCCTCCCAGACTTTGGGCAGGTTCTCAGCTGCTTCACTGTGTGAGGGTCTGATCACTGTAGCCATTTTGTCTGGAGTTCCAGACACACACACCCTGTCGTTCTCCCTGTCTCCACTCCTTTCCTCCTGTAACAAGCAGCCCTTCCTCTGCCTTCGAATGAGGTTTTAAGAAGGCCATGCTTTATAAAACCCAAGGAGGTTACACACACTACAAAACAAAACTTTTCTTTCTCTAGATATTAAGACCACAGATATTGATTAAAGAACAGCCACACTGCTGAGAGCGTGATAGAGCAACTTGAGAATGAAGCTGGTAATGTTTGCGCTAACGGTGATGAAGAATGTGGTCAATACTGTCAGGGCCATTAGTGATGGAAACGTTCTTCCTTTGTCCATTTCTCGAGCTTAATGTTGATGTGAAATTTCCTCAGTTGCATCGCAAATCACAGCTGTGATGTTGGTTTAAAGAACGATGTTTGTACTGGAGGCGGAAGACTCTGCCCTCGCCAGTGATGGTATGGTAGCAAAGTGAAAAAAATACTAGCAGCTGGGTCAAAGTATAAGGAAAACAAAGAGAAAAGATTAGTGCAAATAATGCAGAGCACTTCTAAGAGCCATCGATCACAATGTACATAAGTTCAAGAGAAGAAAGCCTGATACAGAGATGTCCTGAGCAGCTGGAACATAAGTGAGGACTTTCATGCTTGCTGTTTCACAGCTGTCTGGATTCTGGCACTGTTTTGGTTTTGTCCTAATGATATGTCCGTGGCGCTACTTACTGCTGGTTTGTTTCTATTATTTATTAGCATTCACACAGGAAGCCAATGCTGTACTACAGAATTTCACAATATGGCACTTCTAAAAAGAAAGGTCAAGATTGTATGTTTTGAAAGCTTTCTAACGGTCTAATTAGTTAGGGAAGAGAGAGGAGAGAAAGCAAGGTGAAAGCCTCTTCCAACAGAAATTGTCTTGTAAATTGGAAGTGAGAAAAAAACCAGAGAACGGGGAGAAGACATAATTTGGAGCATTGTTCAGCATAGATAAGACAAGACTTATGATGTCTTTTTGAGGCAGGACTGGCAATGAAATCTCATCTCCTCTGCTGTCATATCTTAATGAGAAGCAGTTTACTGGTGATTATGATGGTGGCCTAGTCTATGCGTACCCAGAAATTTGGCAGCAGTTGGCAGGAGTTATGCAAGCTACACCAAGTAGCTTGCGTAACTTCCGTTGACTTTGTAACTTCCCTTTAGTGTGCCATCTGCACTGTGCTGCACCAATGGGAAATGTATTCGCGTCAACGCAGCACTACACCTTTTGAGGAGGTGGTTTAATTGAATCAACTTCTGGCTCGATTGAGTGGGTCTTCACTTCCACTCAGTTGATCCAGATAGAGCAATCTGACGGCAGCGAATTTGCCACTATCACTGTGTACATAGGCAGTAACTCGGTAGGAGAAACAGCAGCAAATTTAAAAGATCACCACATAAACGTGAGATCTTTGACACTAGCCAAACAGAGTGAGACCTAAAAGAGAATTCAACTTTGTGGCAGATGAAAGCAGAGTAACTCATTGGGTTGACACAAATTGGAAGCTCCAGACAGTAATTTGCATCCCACTTTGGGTTTTTAACAAACCAGCTCACTAAAGAGTTTGCAAACTGCGGTTGCTATGGTTCAGAAAATTGAGCTTCCTTTCCATAGACCCAAGAGTCATGTGGTAAACAGACCAAAGTTGTAATGTGGAGCTTTAGAATGATGAGAGAAGAACCTTTAAGAGGACAGGGAAAGTAAGACAAAATCAGACAAAAATAAAGAATAAAAAGGAGAAACCTGAAACCCCAGGACTGAAAAAGGACAAATTCCAAGTTTAAAAAAAAAAAGAGCAGCAAAAAGGCTCCAAGTCTAAGAGAAGAAAAAGGATCAGTAGAAAGTTGGAGAAGAATGAAGAGAAATACAAGTCTAAATTCAAAGAAGAGGAAAAGGCCAAGTCTAAAGCCAATGAAAAGAAAACATGAAGATCCAGAGAAGAAAGAATCATGGAGCGTTACCAGAGAGTCAAATGACTTTGGGGTAGAATTATCCTCTCAGAAGGCTCAGAGTTTGAGTAGTCTACTTTGTCCTCTAGTTACAGATTACAGTTAGACCACTCTGGGCTTTTTGATAGTAACATGTATTAGAAGTTGATAATATAAAAAAAATGGTCACAGTTCAGGAAGGGTGCTTCTGAAACTAAAGAGTTGAGATTTCTGGAAAGTACTTGCACGGTTAATACTGAAAGTGTCGTTACACCCAGAAGTAGTGTTGCCTATCAGCGTCACTCCTGGGTTGTTTCTAATAAAGCACTTTTGTTGTTTCTGACTGTGCTTCCCGATGTCCCTAACTCCTGCCTCTGCTATGCGACAGTTCCCACACTGTAGCTCACATTTTGTGAATAAATTAAGACACAGTCTATCTGTAGGGACCCTTTAGAACAAAAAGCACAGCACAGGAGAAAGAAAAATTATTAAAACTTAGCAAGAGCTACCTAAATTACTGAAAAACTATATCTGACATACAGGGATCCTTTTCCGTGTCTTGTTGCAAATTGAAAGAAAGATGAAAAATCGTCTATGAATTAGATGCTGATTCCATTGTTTTCTTTAAATATATTGTGTCATTTCTTTAGATTTAAAACTCCTCACCAATGAACATTCATCCAGATCTCTGAGTGCCCTTGATATCCATTTAAAAATACAATAAAAAGTTGCAATATTGTACATGTGGACATTAATAATAGCAAAAGAACATATCAAGGCCTGTTGTGGGTTGTGTTGTTTGGGTATTTTTTTTTTGTTGCCCCCATTAAGTGTTAAAAGATCTCAAACTCAGTGGAGCAAGTTCTGATTACAGTTACAGATGTTAAATTTAGAGTAATTCCACTGAGATCAGTTGAAATCAGTGGTATTACTCCAGATTTATACCAGCATAGCTGAGATCAGAATCTGTCCTGGTACTTCCAAAGTATGGTTGTGTTTAGTTGTTCTGTTCAAGATATTTATAATACAGATTGCCTACATGTTTGTCTCATCCTTATTAGTTATTTAACTATGAGACAAGGCAGATGTGAGAAACTTTATCATGGTGTGATGGCTGTCTTTTTGAATCACCTGTAGGAGGTAATGATGGCCCTACTTTCAGAGGTAAGATGAATGAGGCATATAACAAATGTCAGCTAAGAGGGCCTTTTGTCAGGTTGAAATGTCCACCTACAAACATGGCTTTGCTGGGTATGTGTCTATGAATTTTAGGAGATTGTTATTGTGTCCCATAGCTTTTAATTTTTTTTTATAAGGAAACTAATCTCATAAGTACTTGTACAATATTCACTTTTAGTATATACATTGGTGATTGCAA
>ML675603.1:73913123-74053023 GCA_007922155.1 Mesoclemmys tuberculata | reverse complement strand
GATGGGCCATTAAGCGGGCTATTGTCCTGCGGCCTCTCTGTTTGGGGTGTGTCTTCTACAGCACAGTTTGAAATACAGGTATATCAAAGATCTCCATAACTTCCTTCACACATATCACACACGAACACAAATATTATCTTCTTACTCAGCACATTATAACCTTTCTAACAGCACCTGACATGGTATGTCTCACATGAATCACTATGATTTTGACATACTGATGTCAAATAACACAAATGCTCCCCCCCTCCCAATCCAGTCCGCATGACAGCTTCCATAATACACAGTACTGCTAGCTTGAGAATAATATTGCTATTGCACTTGTGACCCGTCCGTGCCTAGGGTAGCCACCTGAAAATGCCAAAGTCAGGGCAGGCTGTAAAAGGAGACCAGATTCTCCCAGCACTAGTGGGTGATGCTGAAGTCAGACTTCCCAACCAGCCACAAACAGTGCTTCTGATTCCCCACACTGGTTATCAAGAAGCCAAAATAAAAATATACACAGCCCCCTTTACTGCATTTCAGTCTCTGGCTCCCAATCAGCCACTAGGTCCAGTAAAGAGACCAGTTATTTAAAACTCTATGCTCTTTACTAAAAAAGGTTTCTCCTGACCCCAAAGGGTCAGCCACAGTACCAGATCAATATAAGTTTGGATCTTACCCAAAAAGCACGCTGCCAGCTAATCCTTTAGTAACTAAAACTAAAGGTTTATTATAAAAAGAAAGAAACAAGCTATAAGAGAAGTGTTAAAGAATTAAAGCAATCAGACACACACACTATTGATTTGAAAGTACATATATATCAGGTTTCTAATAGAATTGTGGAGTTTGCAGGCTTGTATAGTTCCTCTGGTATACATCTGGTACCTGGATGGGTCTCAGTCCTTTGTTTCACAGCTTAAGTTCAGTTCAACTGTAGATGAGTTGATCCAGAGGTGGGTGAAGACTGAAGACAAAATGGATGTGGTGCAGCTGCCTGTTATGTCCTTTGGCCTTTGCCAAGCTGCTTGTGGAAATTTACAAGAATAAGATGGAGTCCAGAGTCACGTGAGTAAGTCCTGGTGACTCATCAGGTATATCCCTGGCCTTTTCCCCTGAGTCCCCTGTACCTGTGAATATCTTAATGGACCATTAAGCAAGCTAGTGCTGCAGCCATCCTGTCTGGGGTGTTGGCCAGACTCAGCACAATTTGAAATACAGATATATCAACCATAGCCATAACTTCCATTACACACATAACACATCAACATTATCATCTTACTTAGCACATTACAGCCTTTCTAACAGTACCTGACACAGCGTATCTCACATGAATTATTATGATTGTGACCTATTGATGTTAAATTATATAATGAATGCCCCCCGAATCCAGCCAGCGTCACACCCCCAACATGAGATTGGTGTAGGAAGGAGTAATCAGAGCTCCTGAATACACCTCGAGGGCCCCCCTAATCCAGCCAGCGTCACATTCCCCACACAAAATTGATGCAGAACGGGGTGTCCCTGAACGCTGCTGAATGCATCACAGGAACTTTTCATTTTTGCTTTTGTATTAATACAGTTTCTAATTTGTTTTAAGGATTTTACAAAATATCAGGCACATGGTACATTTCTACAGTTTCTGGCATCAGCAACCAATTAATTACAAGACTTAACATTGGCCCTAATATTAACAGCAAAATCATGTTTAGTTAAAACAGGCTTTTTCTTTGTAAGGTTCACTATGGAGGTAACAATGTTGTTCAATTTTTTACAAACGTTTGTAAGTGTTCAGTTAGCTCAACAGTAGGTTGGATCTGCTCTTGGTACATAATCTCTGTTCCTCGTATGTGATCTTGCCAGGTGTTCCTCCATGCTAACAGCTATGGGCAGATCTTTCTCTCCCCTATCTGGCAGGTAACTTGCACTACCACACACACACACACTAGCTGGTTCACTAGTTTTCAAATTTTTAACTGTTATTCCCCTGGGCCCCCTGGACCTGTGAATTTCTTAATGGGCCATTAAGCAAGCTAGTGCTGTAGCCATCCTGTCGGGTGTCACCCAGACACAGCACAATTTGAAATACAGATATATCAACCATAGCCATAACTTCCATTACACATATAACACGTGAATATTATCATCGTACGCAGCACATTATAGCCTTTCTAACAGTACCTGACACAGCGTATCTCACATGAATTATTATGATTTTGACATACTGATGTTAAATAATATAATGAATGCCCCTCCCCTCCCGCATCCAGCCAGCATCACAGCGCTGTCCATGAATGGAACTCCCATTGACAACACTGTTTCTTCCACTGGTTGAGGACAGTCACTGGCCTTTACTAACAGCATCATTCCGTGAGCAGTAATTTCATGATTATTTTTCCTTCTTGTAGATACGGTCCCATCAAAATTGATCAAATATCTCCACCTTTAATTAAAAAAGAAATAGGACTTTGCCCTCCCTCCTCCCTCTCACTTCGACTCCCTCTCGCAAAGAGAAGTTTTAAAGTGAGTGATTGAGAGTTGTTAGCATCCAGCATCAGTGACCCCAGGCCGGTAGATCTCTAGAGAGGAGAGGGACCCTGAATCCCTTGCCTGTTTATCTCTGGATCTCAGAGATGTCTCTTCCCTGGTTAGTATTTTGGCGGGGGAAGATTATTCATGTCTGCCTTGCCCCTCATTAACACAAGATCTAGAGTTGCCTTCCACTCTTACCAGTTACAGTCCTTACCAGCTTCAGGGAGCCTAGCAGAGTTTCCCGCTGCCTCACAATGAGAGCTGCTGGGCTGCATCCTGCTGTCCAACTCCTTCAGCTGTCAGAGGAAAGCCCCAGGGACTCCTTTTCATAGGTAGCCGCAATAGCTGGTCAAAAAACGAGGAATAAGATGTTGTGACCATTGCCTGAGCATTCACCTCCCATCCCACCCACCCTTAGCCCCAATTTTGGAAATTTGAAATTCTGAAACTTGAATCGTTTTGACCAGCTCTGTAGTTGCTCGGAAAAGGAAAGAAAAATGTGATCAAGTGGGGAGCATTTTCAGTTTGGGCCTAAGAACTCACAAGGGGCTCTAAACTCCCTAAAATTTATATTGGCATCTCTGTTTGGCAGTTATTAAACCTTACCATCACTTTTCCTCAAAACGCAGGCCCGGAGAAAGTAAATGGCTTTCACTGGGACATTTTCAGGAAGTTGAGACTCTGAAATGAATTATTGTTTTTTAAAAGTTTTAGAAAATGTAATATTCAGAAATTACAAATTGTAATTTAAAGGGCAACAGATTTTGTTTACATAAAATCATTTCTTTGGTATTAAATATTGCAGCATTCTTAAACTGCATGAGTAGATTCTCCATGTCCTTCTAGAGAAAAACAGGAAGCTACAGAAACTATTATTCCTGTGTCCAACTACTGCAGTCTAAAGATACATTCACAGACTGTATCACACATCCTAAATATTCATTACTAGTTTCAATTTCCAGGCTTTGTCGCAGCTTTGGATATGCTGATTTTGGGGGCAGATCTATAGTTTTAAAAAGCAGCAGAACTACCCCTGACATCAAGACTTTCCTCAGAAGTCTAGAAAATCCTGAAATGAATATCTCTTTCCTTGGACTTTTTTTTTTGTCTATAATGTACTGAACAAGTACATAAGTGTTTTCCTTCAAATCTTGATTTCCTGGGGCTCGTGTTGGATACTCGTATTCCACAATGAGTGTCTTTTTCCAAGTTAACTTAATGCACTTTGGAAACAGATTAAGCTAAATCGGAAAAAGACACTTTTATTATAATTATGTAATAGTGTATTATCATTTATAATAGCGGTCACACAGAGAGCTATTCCAGAAGAGCCATTGCAGAATAGCTGTTCTGGTCACTATCCCTATGTAGATATGCTCTCAGAAACTTAGACTGAAAAACTCTAAAGAGCTGGAATTTTATAACTGATCCATAATAGCAGTAAGTGCTACAGATTTCATGAAAAAATAAAAAATTCAAATCTGCAATTCCTTGGAACATATGTCAATGCTGCATACTTTGAAGAAAATTCAAGACATCTGTCCAGAATATTTTTTGTCTTAATTAATAGGATAGAACAAGAATAGGTGCTTGTGACAGCAAATAATAAAAGCAGAGTAACATTGATTTCCTCCTCCCGCCTATATTATTATTGATCTATTTTAACCTAAATGGTACTTCCAAAAATAAATGGAAAAAACACTAGGATCTTAAGAGAGGTGCAGGTAACTCTTTGTGATTCAAGTATTTCCGCTCTGTACAAAGAGTCCTTACCCTGTTTGTTAATGACTCTCTCTCGTCTCCCTGAAAACCTGCAGACCTGTGACCCTTTAACATACTGGTTTTGCTTTTGTTCTCATTCTCTTTAATCTCAGGCCTCTAATTTTTCCTTGTAATTTAACTGAATAACAGTACTAAAGATTACTTGATTTATGTGTACAAGGGATAATGAATCCATAGCTGGTCTGGAGAAATGCAGATTTTCAATAATTGCCTCATCTGACATATAGATAAGGGTGCTTTTTAAAAAATATATATAGCTAATTTAGCAAAAAAGAAAGAAAGAAAGAGAGCATAAGAGTTACTGTAACTTACCCACACCAGAGTTTGAAAGGAACAAAAGAAAATTATTTCTGCAATTTCCCATTGAATGTGGCCAAAGGGCATACTTTTAAATTTTATTACTTTTAATAAATGGCAGTCATGTAAATATGTTTTAAAAAATGTAAAGTCAGTGGATTAAATACTTCCACTGTGTAACCATCCTTAGTATTTATGCTACAGACACTTTGCATGTGAGTAAATTTATACACGGGGAGTCCCATTACACGCATGCATAATGTTTGCAGGATTGGGAATTAATAATTACATTTAAGGGCTGACCCTTCAAACACTTACTCCTGTGAGTAGTTACACTGAAGTATTCCCATGTGCTTCCATGTGAAGTCAATAGGAATATCTGCATTGATTTCAGTGGGCTTTAGATCAAGCCTAAGCATTTACAATATTAGATTTAGTTTCAGTCCTCACCGGTCCTGATTATCCTCTTATCCTACTGTAAATCAGTGTAACTTTATTGCTGTCAAAGAAGTTACAGTTAGTCTAAAACCAATGTAAAACTAATCAGAATAAGGTACATTGAATGACAAACAAGACTCAGATGGTAGAATAGGGTTGGAGAGAATATACAATTTTCAGTGCTAGTTAAAGTAATTTATTTAGTAAATATAGGAAGCAGACAAATGGGAAGTTAAACATTTTGATCCTGATTTTTAAAGTATCCTTAACTTAGCCTCTTTTTTGGGTGCTAGACAAATAATTGATGGTATAGCTTCTAGAAAACTATTATTTTTGTGGTCAAAGGGCACTTTTTCATTTGTGGGTACAGTAAGGCCCTGTTTACACTTACCTCCAAGATTCAGCGGCAGTCGACGGGAGTTACGCAAGCCACATAAAAAACTTGTGTAACTCCCATCAACTTCCCTGCTTCTGTTCTGCATGCCATCTTCATTGCGCTGCGCCACTTGAGAAGGTGGTCTTAATATGTCAATTTCTGGATCAACTGAGCAGGTCTTCACTGACCACTCAGTCAATCCAGAGAAATTGATCAGACGGCGGTGAATTTGCCGCCATCAGTGAAGACATAGCCTAAGAAAGATGTTTGTTTATCCCATTTGGGCCCATAAATTAATGATCTCACAGTTATTTGCAGGTACCTAAAACCTGTGTGGGGGCAAGGTTTTAAAATCTGATTATAAATTCTGCCACCAAATAGGTGCATATGCCTCCCATTGGTTTCAAAGGGAGTGCTGTGTGTTCTCATTTAGGGAGAGAGGTTGGTCCTGGTCATTTGAACCCTAAATTAGAAAATGTATGGTGGAAGAGTTAGAGAGAGAGTGTGTGTGTAACCACATTCCAGCTTAAACTTTTTTGACTATTTAAAACATATGGCTTACCCTCTCCTTTGTTCACATGAATCACCTAGGTATTCTTTACAAGGCATGTTTAAAGAAAACCTACAAGTAAGACACTCTTACCATAATTATATCTCCATGCTAACATAATGCTGTTGTTTATCCCTGTCTACTCTTGTAACAAAACAGAAGTACTCTGCTGTCTCTCTCTGCAACATATCTACAGAGGTCCTAAAAGTCATCAATGCCACAGAGGAACTGATAGCAGAATCCACTGGCCCCTGTGATTTCCCAGCGGATTCTCCTGACAGAGGGAGAGGAGCATGTCCATTCGGTACAGACCCTGTCAGACTTGATGAACAGGTCACCGCATTGGAAGAAAATGTAAGTGTGTGATATTGATCTCAAATGTAACAAATTGTCTTCATCGGGCGGGAAGGGTGCCATGTGGTGTGTTGTGACCTAAGCAACAGCATGTTTAGTATTAATTGTGTGGGCTTTTAAAAAACAAACCTTGTTTTGAAAGGATCACTAGCTCCTTTAATTTATTTTTTTAATTCAGGTTTGAAAACATTCATCATAAAAGGAGCAAACTCATCATGTGTTGGGTTTTATAGAGTTTGTAAAATTATCTTACTCCAAAAAAGAAACTTAATCCCTTAAAGTCAGGTGGTGGCCTGAGTTATACAACTATGGAGTGGCTTGCTGTTATGGGATAATCCTGAACTATTCCATGCACTTCAAATGGGTTCCTCAGACAATGCATCTACAGCATTTATAGGTTCAAAATATTATTGTGTGTATTACAGGAGTGCCTACAACGTGATAGGTGCTATATAGACTTATGGGAAAGTACAGTCCTCGCGCTGAGGAGTTGCCAGTCTAAGAAGACAAAAACAGATGAAGGATGGTGGGAGAGAATTGAGTGGGCAGAGTGATGATCAGCACATTTTGCTAGTTCTTTTAGCTTTATAATTTGCTCCCAACTGCCCTTCTGCCTAGTAGACATTAGTTCCAATGTTTCTTTTTTTCTCCTTCCCACTCCCTCCTCCTGATCTCATGTCTACCTCAAGAAAACGTTTGCTCAGCTGCCTCTCCCTTTCTGCCAGGCTCTGTCATCCCCCTGAGTGTGAGTGAACTACTCAGTCAATTGACACAGCTAGAGTTCCAAAAGCCACCAGTGGACATCAGTGGCTCACATCACTTCCTGTGCTGTATGTGGGGAATTGAGAAATGTTGTCTGCTGGGTTTTTTGGGAGGGTGAGGGGGCAAGGGGCACATATGGCCACACTTCCCTCCAAGCTGGTTCCTACTAACTCCCAAGTCCCCTGCAGTTGCAGTCCAGGTGATGATGCCATTTACTAAAGTTTTAAATGTTCAGTGAAGCTGGGAGCTGGTGACATCAGGTGACTGAGATCCCAAGAAGAAGGTCTCCCTTGCTCAGCTATGTCTTACTGCAGTCTGTTCATTCTGCATTTCCCTCTTCTTCCTGTGGTAAGAGGACTTCTGGAGCCAACCACATGTGGCTTGGAGGTAAAAGGGGCCATTCCTCCTTAGTTCTTCTCAAGCTGCTGGGTTACCATGATAGAGTTCAGAGGGCAATCCGAACCAGCGAGGTGTTGTCACCACTTGTCCTGCAACCCTGGGTCCTTACAATGCCTTGCTGCTGTAGCTCCCAGCCTGGGATGCTCAGTCAATCTACCAACATGCAGATCACACCCTGGGTATCTGTGTATAGCTACAGCCCTGGTTCAGCAGCCTGGCAGCAACCCTGCTGTCACGCTCTGGCTTCCACCAGCCTTGGCTAGTACTTGCAGGGTGTTCCCAATAAACTCCATATCCTGAATTTTCTCCATCCCATGTATTCTGTAATGTCCAGCCCTCTCCTGGGCAGTTCAGAGAAATAATAAGGTTGAGTTGTTCCTCTAAAGACGTAAAACCCACCAGGTTATTAACTTAACTGCGTGAAAGCACCTTTTCATTTAAACACAGCACTGGGTTGGTTTACAGTAAAAATAAAACAAATTTATTAAACTGTAGGACATAGGACACATGATGCCACGTAAAAGGAATAAAGTTAGAAAGGTTTAAAAGCAAATAAAAGTGAAAAGACACATCTCAGATTCTAAAACATACTCTAGCAAAATACAGGCTTTGTTTAGATGGTTTTCTCCCCAGTCATTCTTCTTCCCAGCCCAAGTGTCTCAGTCAGGATCTTCCCTGAAAATGTATTTGTGAGTCATTGTTAACTAAGCGTTCTGGCGCACCCTTAACAGAACTATCAGTTCTGTCATGCTCCTCAATCTTCTTCTATGTGTTACTTAGCTGATATTTAAACTATTTTCTCCTCTTTAGTGACTTTTAAAGTTTAATAAGAACCCCGACTATCCCATTATAACAATAAAAGGAAATAGACACCTCTTTTACTCACAATTTGAACATCCATAAAGAACGAAGCTCCTGCCAGTGGATGAAATTACTTCATCCACATTAGATTGTAAGTTCTTTGGGGGCAGGCACTGTCTTTTTGCTATATGTTCGTATAGCACGTAGCACAATGGGGATCTTGGTCCCTTGCTGGGGCTCACTGGTGCACCAATAATACAAATAATAAATAATAAAAAAAAGTTAAATCTACCACCCACCTTCTGGTGTTGGACCAAGCCACAGGGCTCTGGAGTTTTATTCCATATCCCATAGCTGCTTTTCTTGCCAGTAATTTGGCATAGTGGCTGCTGCCCATTAGCATCACTTGCAAAGGATATTGAGCTCACCAGATCCCATGATATAGTCCTCTGACTGGTCCCCACCTTGTTTACCAAGGCTGCCATCTATAGATATGTCTACACTGCAGCTGGGAGTGAGTTTCCCAGCCTGGGTGTACAGACTTATGTTATCAGGGCCATGAGAGTGTGTTAAAATAGCTCTGTGGCAGAGGCTGTGCGACCCCCATAGGTTTCAGAACCCAAACTCTGGCACGAATTGGAAGATCCATATTGCTGCTATAAATGCACTAGGTCAAGCTCCACTGGTTCAAGCCCTGCTAGCGCAAGTATGAAGCTCACTCCCAGTGATAGTGTTACACTTATGAAATAAACAGGATTTCATTTAAGGGACAAGGCAGCATGCCGCGTTTATTATGAATACAGAAAATATTTGAAAAAAAACCCAATTGCCTAAACCACATTAACACACGCACACACACAGAGTTCTGCAGGAGGGATATAATTACCAGCTTCTGTGTTGCTCGAGCTGAATCACTGGCCAGGTGGCTCAGACACAAGGATGGAACCAGGCTCTGTCGGATGCTCCTTGGGATTTGCAGAACAAGCCCAAAGTTCAGGTTTCTTCACCCCATTTTTATATTTAATTATTTTTATTCGGTTCTATGGATTTTGTCATATTAGATAGTCTCCTTGTAATCGTCAATTACGTTTGATATCGCAAGTGGGACAGCTTTCCCATTATTTTTTCATTTTTGTTTTACTCTTCTTCCTGTCCTTGGGTGTTAACTCCCCTGTTTTCCGGGGTTATCTTGATCTTCGGCCATCTGGGTTGTAAAAGTTCTTTAAACAAAAGCATCTTCTCTCTCACCTGCCCTTGAAGGCTGAGAACCATTACCTCAGCAATTACTTCCTCGCCATCTTATCTCAGCAGATTTAAACTGCATTCACTCTTCATTTATACTTACTAAAAATTATTATATTCTTATTTCATTACACTGGTACATTATTTTATACTTACTTACTAACATAATAAAATCCTTATACCTACACCAATTCTATCAATACCAATTTTATTAAAAGGAAATAAAAGAACTTATTTGCCCTCTCATTGCCCCATGATTTACACATCAACCACATTCCTGATATGCACTGGGCGCATCACTTCACTTGTAAGTTATTACAAGTAGATTTTAGAATGTTCCCAAACATTCATACGTAGATCTTCACAAACAGGGCCCTAATGTGTCATAAATGTTAAATCACAAAACGTTTAGGCAGGATGTTCCCACTCATATGTTCAAGCAGTCAGTGATCATAGTGGAGCCTGGGGTGGCATGAACAAACAATCAATGTCTCTGGAACATCACTATCTATAATACCTAGTTTTATTCTTTTTCAGTGTGAGGATTAACCCTTAAGCTTCAAATACATATCCATGGTCCGGCCCTGCTCTGGTTCAGGCCTACATCAGAGTGCTGTTGCCTACAACAGTGCAGACATCCCCTCACCCTGCATGTTGAGATTGGCATGAACAGTTCCTCCAGGGTGAAAAAGGCTCTGCGTACTTGCTCCCCCTGGGCAGCCCAACCATTGAACATAGGTGGTGTAAAGCGCCTCCTCATTGCCTTCTGCAACAGGGTGAATTTCAGCCCTACCATGCGTCTAGGTTTGCATGCATTTGAAAGGGTGCTAGAAAATTAAACTAAACCACAGCATGTGTAACTGAGATGCCTAAGTGTCCTTAAATGTTTCCTGCCAGCGTTCTATTGATTTTATAGTGCATTAATCAGTGCCATGAAGTAGCAAGTTTAGAGTGTCAAGAAATGGAGTTATTTTAGTCACTTGAAATATTTAAAAATGTAAACTTTAATCCCTGCACTGGGATCCGCTAGTGGGCTGACCCCCCTGCCTATTTGCAGTCCCAGTGACTGGGAGAAAGAGAACAGAATGAAAACTGAAAGCCAGATTGCTCCATGCCCAAAGAGGATGCCAGTTTAAAAAATGTCCTCCCCATTCTTTATCCTGTGGGTTGGATTTGCTCCCTGCCCACCCACCAGGGAATAAACAGTGACCTCCAACCTTAAACTCCTAAAGGATCCCCCTAGATTCCCATGGGCCTTTGGGATCCCTTGGGGCACAGGGCCTTGTGCATTCACATCAGCTGTGGCTTTCCTGCTTTGTGGCAGTACAACCCCAGTCATAATGTCAGAGCTTTCCTGCACTTGCAGCACTCCCCAGAATTTTCCTCTAGACGGGGTTCCCCAGAACAGAGTGGCTCCACAGGAGAGGCATACAACCTCAGCCTGATTTCATTGTCCTCCAGAAGCCATGCAGGCTGCACGGGGGGATAATGCACATGATCCCCATTCTCAGTCAATCCTCTGCCTCTTCAAGTGAGATCCTGGCCTATGGAAATCAGAATCAAAACTTCCATTGATTTCCATAGGCCAGGTTTTCACCCTCCATGTATACAAGTGCAGACTTGTGATGAGCCTGAGTGTGATCTGCAAATCCAAGACTGGTGCCACGAAGTCAGCTGATTCATCTCAAGTGCAGCCGTGGGTTAGGGGTGCTGGAGGAGCAGCAGCAACCCCTGGCTTGAAGTGGTTTCCATCATATACAGTTTGTTCAATGGCTCTCGGCACCTCCACTATACAAATTGTCCCAGCGCTCCTGCTGCGAGCAGATCTGCACATATGGGATTTCCTCTGCACATGATCTGGGCCTGAGAAGACTTCAGGATTTTGTCCATTATGAGTAACTCTCCTTAACGTGATGTATATGAATCAAAGGGAGGAATAGAGAGCATGTTTTTCTGCCAGACACATGGGAACAACCTCATGTATGTTTCAATGGGAGCTGCACACCGCTAACTTACAGCTGAGTTCGTCTCATAAATTTTAATTAATAGATAGATAAGTTAGGGGGAGATTTTCAATGGCATAAAGAAGAGTTAGCCCAAATCCTATTGAAAATGAATGGGATTTGGCTGCCTGCCTATCCTTTGAAACACTCCCTGTTAGAACTGACTGGAAAATCTGCAGTGAAACGAAATTTCAACAAACGTTGGGGGGTGGAGGAGTTTCGAAAACTTTGTGAAAAATGTTTTCTGTTTTCCATAAGCATTTTTTCCTTGTGAAAAATGTAATCTATTGTACAGTGAACTTTGCCATAACAATTAAATGAATCTTTTCTTCAGCTTTCTGAAGGATTTGCTGATTAAATATTTCCTTTTTCTTCCTCCTCTTCTGAGCTGAATGGGTGTATTTAGCAGAATAGAAGTCAGATATAATCTCTTTTTAAGCAAGAATTACCATGCTGCAAATGTTGCACCATAAACAAATTGTGTTGAAAGGAAATAATTTTTTAAAAACCCACCAAAGCATGGAAATTCTTGTTTAAATTGGAATTTTCATCTTTAATTCATCCTGTTACGTCTTAGGAGCTTCAACAAAGATGTTAAGGAAGGCCACTTCTTTGCAGCAAATCACCTTTTTCAAGGATTTATCCTCTGTATTAAAACTTGTCATTTTGGAGATTCACTTAGTACAAAACAGAGTATATTAGATTAGCAGCAGGGTCACTTACATGTAATAAAAATAAAATACAGGCTTATACTCTTAAAACATTCAAGATGCCTCATTTATTTATTTATGGGGGCTTTAAATGATTTTGGTTTAAGGAAAACACACTCTAGTGCAAATCATTAGGAAATGATAACAACTAATCTAGTGGCTCTCCAGCATTTTTGGTCCATGACCCACAAAATGGCCCCAAAATGGTGTCCCAACTGACTATATTAAAGGGTTGTGGGATATGGAACACAGGCTGAAACTCAAGTATTTTGTAAGCAGGGGGATGTTGCTACTGGCTTGAGGACTTGTGCGGGGTGTGATGGAGTGGAGGTGAAGTGGGGTGTCCTCTGGAGATTCTTTTCCCTGCCTGCACCAGTGCTCAGCTACAGGGCCTGGAAACCAGCTGCATGGTGTTTTTGTAACAGTTTAATCATTCGGGCTTACTGAGATATTTGGCAGTATTCTTCCGTTTCCGTCTGCTGTGCAACAATGGTCACTGCTGGGGTTGTGTGCTGCTTATTTAGGCAAGGGGTAAAAGATGCAATATTGTCACACAGACATTTAGGCAGAGTACTAAGAGGTGCATGCATACGCCCTGCCAAGAAAACCCAACTGCTTGACAACATACCTGGTTCCCTTCATAAGATGAAAGAACGTATCCAGACAGCTGTGTACTGCGGATGATCGCTCTGAATAGTTGGGTAGGAAATTAACTGTCTGTCAGCGGTTTCTCCCTAGCTACAAGGAGAAAATAGCTGAGATTGCTGTGCAGGAGAGAGTCCTTTTAAAAACCGTCCTGACAGAATTGTAGCAATACGTTTACTTATCCCAAACCTCTCATAATTAAGGACAAGTTATCCATGCCTTTATCTCCGTACTGTCAGACTGCTGAATGCAGTGTGCATGGGGGTGTCCCTGAGATTCATTCAGAAACAGAAGCTAGTGCAGAATGTGGCAACCCATTTAGCAAGGGGTGTGTTTCAATGGGAACACATGACCCCAGTGCCTGAGATCTAAACGGCCTGTCTCTTGGTCTCCAGCTATAATGCATGGTGTTGGTTTTAAGATATAAAGCTTGAAATGAATAGAAATCTGCCTACTTGAGCAGCTTCCCCTTTCTCTTGCCATTGTTGAAGTCAACAAGGGCACTTGACCTGGGAATCCCCATGTTACAAAAGAGAGGGAGCTGCTAGCAGAATGCTCTCTGGGGGGCCCCTTTGCTATGGAACATTCCCCTCCCACTTTGCATCAAAATAGCTTAACCTTCGAGACATACTGCACACCCCATCTGTTTGCAAAGGCTTGCAGAGAGGGATGTAGGTCTGGGTCTTGGGTGGTGTGGGAGGGGGTATACTCTGCTGCTTTAATTGTCAAGTTAATTTATTTTGCTGAATCTAAGTGCTGATTTTCTGCTGGGTGATTATTCCTATGTGGATTGTGATTTTAATTGTAAGAGCGCCTTGATTTTTGTGTATAGGCATTTTTTATTTTAAATTTCAATGTATAGATGATGTTAATTCATGATAGGGCTGGTTGAAAGTTTTCCAGTTTGCCAAACTGCTTTTGACAGAAAATTGGGTTTTTGATAAAAGCTTTCTTTAACTACCTTGTCATTTTGTGCTGAAAATTGCAACTTTTCATCTAAACACTGAACACCTGAAAACCAATATATTTTCAGTTTTTGGCTGAAAAAAATTCTATTTCAAAACACCACTGTAGTGTCTCATGGGAGTTGTAGTCTAGCTGTCTCCGGCCCATTCTCCTCTATGGGCGGAATTCCCCAGCCACACTACATCTCCCATGATCCACCACAGCCATGACATCTGTGATGTCCCATGGTGGTTTTGCAAATGGGGAAACTGTGATGCATAATTGGAGATGTAGCCTGGGTAGACAGCCTTGCACATAGAGGAAAATGGGGCCACAAGGTATCCAAATACACAACTCCCATCAGGCACCGTTGAGGCGTTTCCAATTCATTTTCAGTCTAGTTTTCAATTTTTGATGTCACCAAAAGTGAAATTTTCCAAAGGGGAATAATAAATTTCCAACTAGATGTATTTCATAACTACTGCGGTGCAGGCAAAGATTTTTAGGGTCTTGTGTTCGGGGGAGGGGGGGGTGTTGGCTTTCTTCTTTTGTTGCTAATAGTCTTTGGTCTCTTTGAGTGACAGCCTGAATATAAACCAATCTGACTTACTCTGTACCATGATGTGGATCCTTAGGTGTATCTGACAGCGGGCACTGTGTATGGATTAGAGGGCCAGCTGAATGAGCTGGAGGATGCAGCACGCAAAATCAGCAGTGTTACAGCAGAATCGGAACTAGCTGATCTGGAGGATCAGGTAGCAACAGCAGCAGCACAGGTTCATCATGCAGAGCTTCAGGTGAGGAAATTCACTACCTTCCTGTTTTGAAAGGCAATACAGCATTGTACTGTCGTGCTCAACCCGTATATATTAATACTTCACTTCTTCAAGTTTATCACCACCAGTGTACGGGTTCTGCCTGTACCCACATGGATGCTGAACTTCACTTTTAATAACCTAAAAAACGCATCCATACAATGACAGTTAAGCAGGGTGGGTGTTACTTGGGCCATATTTCATCACAAATAGATATGCAGGACTCCCCTGCTTTGGATCAGGCATGTTGGATCTGATCCTACTGTTACTGTCAGTTGGCAAACACCCATGCCCAAGTTCCATTGACAGCATGCTTTACATCTTCGTATTCAGCAAAGACTGTCTTTGTGCAGTAAACTGAATCAGGTGGCAATTGTAAACCAGAATGAGAGAACTGCAACCATACAATGCTCCTGTGCTGATTTTACTATCTCTGTTCAGAACAAACATCTGAGCTGTTTCGTTGTACCAATATACACTAGGTAGCACATTCTGAGGGCTTTACTGATTTTTTTTATAGGCAGACTTCCCTTGACTTCATTCAGCAGCAGTTTGCTTGAATAAGGACTAAAATGTCAGGATTTATCCTAACTATTTGAATAGCTTTAAAACTAAGGATGGTGTTTTCTTTGTATTGGCTTGAATCATTAGTCTATGGTAAAAATGTAAATGGGAAAAAAACAACCATACAAGTTGTTGAAGAAAAATACATTTGTATTTAAAAGGGAAAAGAGTTAAAAAGCAATCAATCCTGTTAAAATATCTTCCCCACAGTATTGGTGGCTCACATATTATCTGACTGTGGAGATCTGGCTGTTTTCTCATTTCTCTCTCAATTCTGTCCCCTTTTGCATAACTTGTTTTCTCTATCTCAACATCAGCTTACTTTCTCCCCCAGCGTTTGTTTATTTGGTTGTTAGTTTGCTTGTTTGTTTAATAACATTTATTTTACAAAGGCATTTAAAGTATGACTTACAGAATGTTTAAGGTAGAAGATTTCAGTGTTGGTACAAAGAAACCACTTTTTTCTGTGTTCAAAGAAATAGGAACCAAAATGAAATAGCAAATGCATTGTAAAGTATAGTGCTTTAAGCATAACTTTTTAAAAACACAACGTGAATGAAGTTAGAATCCCACAGCTGTGAGTCATTGAGTACTGGATATTTTTCAAATGTAGCAAATTGTCCGTAGTCGTACAGTGCCACCTAATCGTTCGTTTACTCTACGTAATGAGCAGTCATCTTTTCTAATATGTGAATGTTCCCTTTGGCACTCATGACTGAAGAACACAGCAGCCTAAAATGTCTCAATTAGATTGTCTTTCAGAGTGACTGAAAAAATCAATTGTCTCTTTTTTTATATTTCTGATTGATGAGGATGTGAGCATAAAGAGGGGTGCGAGTTCCTTTTGCATTTAACGAACAGTGTTTACAGTCCTTCTGAAACTTTGTCCTCCCCCTTTGTATTTTTTTTTAATTTGTTGTTTTGCTTTAAGATTTCAGATATCGAGAGCAGAATTTCAGCTCTCACTGTTGCAGGCTTGAACGTGGCACCATGTGTTCGCCTGACAAGAAAACGGGATCAAGAGAAAATGAACCAGGTGCCATAACATTATGCAGTTTTGCCTGGGGGAAGACCCAGCTTTTTTTCTGTATTAAAGCTTAGTAAAACGTATGTGTTTTTCACAGATGCAAACAATAGACACATCAAGACAGCAGAGGAGAAAGCTTCCAGCTCCACCAGTAAAAGGTGCACCAAAAAATTCATTCAACTCATTTTATTGATTATGTTCTCTTTCTGGTTACACTATAGTGCTCAGACTAATGAGAGCAGCTAAGGAGAATTAAATTACAAAATGAATCAATGAGAATAAACAGTACCCCAGAGCTACATGTACATAAAATAAAATACTGATTTGGCCCTTTGGAAGTTGCTTTCACTTGCTCTTTTGATTTAATTTGCTGCCCTACGTCAATAGGGATAAGAGCAGAAGACTGGTCAAGGCAAATAAGAAATGTTGACTGTGTGACCTGAAAAGATTCCAGAAAGGGTATTTTGGAGTGTGTGAAGGTTAGTATCAGCAGAAAGAGCAATCACACTGTGCTTGTTAGCAGAGGCGGTGCTAGCCCATTGGGGGCCCTAAGCAGGAATATTTTGCCCATCTCCCCATAACACACAATACAAAGCTAATAGAGGGCCCTCTTGAGCTGCTCAGGGTTCTAAGCAATTGCTTAGTCTGTTTATGCCTCGCACTGGATCTGCTAGTTAGTGATGGACAATTGTAGTCCAAAACCTTATTCTGGGATTAAGGGGAGCATGTGTCAAGGAGGCAGATCCCAACAGATCCCATTTTTTGTCTTAAAAATATTTCTAGTTTCTGGAGAGTTGATGCACTTGATTAGACTTGCCTATACGCACACAGAGAGACTTAATTAAGGCCTAAATCCAGCAAAGCACTATTTAATAAAACATTTAAATGGGACCTTAATTTAAGCACATTGTTAAGTGTTTTGCTGAATCCATGGTCTGAGGGTGTAGGAAGTTTTAGGGTCAGGGTGAAGCTATCCAGCTAATGTGGCTGTTTTTTTTAATTTACATTCATCCCAGTGTCATGCTTTCTCCACGCCACAAAATCCATGTTAAGAAACACATCTCTTGAATTCATCTCTACCTTTCATCTTAGGAACATTATCTGGTGATTTAATGTATGCCTATGAACCTTTTCATGAGATAGGTCTGTCTTTGCTTTCCTGTTTACTTTGAGTTTCCTAATTTTTCAGTACCTTCCAATTTTTTAATTCTTCAGTGGTATGCAAATGCCTATCACAGACAATTTCTGGACCTGAGTCAACCACTTCTTTACTCTAAATTTATGCCAATGTAACTCTGTTGATGAAAGTGGTGCCAAGCTGAAGTCACGTGGTAGTAAATCAGGCTCTCTCCTAATTTCAAAAACCTCTTACAATATTACAGTTTCTCAGTTTCTATTTAAAGTAAACCTAGCTTTCCTCAAAGCTTAGGTTTAAATCTCTAAAGAGCTAAAGATTTGCTTTTTCAAGTCTGTTGCTTGGTTCAAGTTGTCACGTAAAGGATGTTCCCATTTTTTCCCCCCTAGGTGAAAATATTGATGCTTCTGCAGTTACTACTGTTAGAACATTTAACAGAAACTTTATGCTCCAAGGATCTCTAACACAAAGAACTAAAGAGAGAAAAAGCACTGCCAAGGACTTGATGGTAACATCTGAGAACAGACCTTGTTAAAACTGTTAAGAGCAGGGATTACTCATTCAAGGCTAGATTGTTCCTAGCCTTTGCTCACTGCATATGAGACTAAGGCTCCTTTCATTCCCTTGCTCAGCAAGAAGGACTATTCAGATTGCACCTCTGGGTGCAGTGGCTGGGGAACAGAGGAGGAGAAGAGCAGGGGCCGCTTAATTGATACTCCCTTTTAAGAACAAGTGGGCAGGGAGGGGCCTTAGCTCCACCCTCCCTCTTGCCAGTAATAGTAGTTGGCCAAGAACGTGGGGGGAGAACTAGCTCGACCCAAGCAAGCAATGGATAAGGAACTGTGCCTCTCTGAGAAGCTCCTCTTTGTGACTTAGTCTAGTCTGTACCATGTACAAACATTCTCCTACTGCAAGATCTCTGGGGGTGTTTATAGAATTACAAATATAAACCATTTTTAAAAATCTTGTCAAAATAGGCAGAATTAATAGACACTCCCCCAGCCCTGGCTTGTGGGTCAGACCCTGACAGCAACAATGCCACAATATAATACAGCAGAAGACACTCTCCTCATATCTCAACTGCTTTCAGGGAAATGCTCAGTGTAGGGATTTCATGGGAGTTCAGTGGTGCATAGGCCATGTGCTGGCTCCCCGCATGGGATGAATTTCATCTCTCTGTGAACAAGTGAGCCTTGGACTGTACCCAGAAGATCAGTGATCTCACGTTCTAGCAGACCAATGGGAGAATGAGTCCAAGAGCTGAAAATACTTTGTCCCACAGACACCTAGGGTGAGATCCTGGCCGCATTGAAGTCTCATAGACTCTAAGGTCAGAAGGGACAAATATGGTCATCTAGTCTGAGCTCCTGCTCGTCGCAGGCTACAGAACCTCACCCCGTCCACCCCTGTAATAGACCCCTGACCTATGACTGAGTTATTAAAGTCCTCAGATAATAGTTTAAAGACTTTAAGGTACAGAGAATCCACCAGTAAGTGAGCCATGCCCCATGCTACAAAGGAAGGAGAAAAAACCTCAGAGCCTTTGCCAATCTGTCCTGGAGGAAAATTCCTTCCCGACCCCAAATACAGCAATCAGTTAAACCCCAAGCATGTGGGCAAGACTCACCAGCCAGACACCCAAAAAAGAATTCTCTGCAGTAACTCAGAACTCACCCGTCTAACATCCCTTCACATGCCATTGGCATATCTATCACCAGTAGTCAAAGGTCAGCCAATTGCCAAATGGGAGTTTTGCCATTGCCTTCAATGAGGCCAGGATGTTACCCCCCGAGTTCAAATCTAAGGACTGTCAACAGAAGCAGCTCAGCTCAACAATTAAGAGGGGACTCAAATGGTGTACAAGCCTTTGTGCTGCATGGGGTCTATTTCACCCAGAATAACTGGTGAATACGATAGCCCACAAGACTGGTAATAAAGTACCAGTGGGCCCCTTTCATTTAAGAAGCCTTGTACTCTATACACGTTTTTGTCATTATGAAATATTTTGCTAATGTTTTCTTTTTCTCTCCATTCTAGGAACCAACTATAGGATCTGCTGTAATGTACTAGAATTACAAAACTACTGCCAATAACACACTGCCTAAGGCTGTACACTATAGTGCCTTTACTTAACAGCCATTGTATATGTCCAATAGAAAATGGACCCTCGAGAACCCACAATGCCTCAGTAATAGGGCTTTGTTTGGATACCTCACTGAGAAAGCTGTCCAAGACTTCAGCATTGTGGTCTGCTAATGGAAACTCTGCCTTAAAGTTCTCATGAGACTCCAGAAAGGATACTGAGTTTCATAAAGCAAGGCTCCATGTTTTAAGATGCACTTTTTTCCCCCACTGATTGTACTAAAGTATGTTGTCTTTAAAATACAATATGTTTTTGTATACTTAATTCAACCCTAATTGTTGGTCAATCTTTCATGTGAAGAGAAAGGAAAAAACAAATCTGTGATCCATATTTGCTGGCAGGTTTGACATTGAGTTCAGTGTTTGTAGATCAGTTCCAACATCATTTTCTAAAAGACCCTCTTTATGCTGATAGAGCAACTTTGTCTGAGTTACTATTCTATCTCCAGACCTGGACTATTTGGTTGTTAAAGGAGCGCTTTACATGTATGATAGGCTGGTGCATTCCAGCATACCATGCTGTGGTGGGAGGCATGCATGTATCATACCTATGGAAAGATAAATTCTGAGTAATTTTGGCATCTGGATGCATCTGAAAATCATTGCAAAATCAACACCTTGCACCTCTTGGGAAAGTTTGGGCCTGTATATCAAAGAGATGGAATAGTTTTGGTTTAGCAAGATCTTATCAGTAGTACTAAAAATAAGGAGCCATTCAGATCCAGTTTCCATTTTGTCTAAGCCCACCCAGACCTGGTCAGGGTAGTCGGATAAGTGGTTCTAGTTTGAACCTCCCGCATAATTTGAAGTCTCCTCACCAGTGCAATTAGATCATTAAAATATTTGAAAAAGATTGGTTCCAATTAGAAGTACAGGGCCATATCCCCTGCTGGTGGAAATCATCATAGTTCCATTAACATCAGTAGAACTTTGGTGATTTACACCAGTTGAAGATCTAGCCCCAGATGGTCATTCTGAGCCAAATTATGCCTTCTGGTGTTCTCATGAAATCCTCCTTATCTTGAATTTGTTTGCACAAGTATGAGGACAGAACTTGGTCTAGTGTGTTTAAAAATAATGTGTGTGTGTGTGTGTGTGTGAGTGTCTGTGTGTATTTATACACACACAGACCCCATCTAGTAAAGGAAAGTAAACCGAGTAGGGTGCCTAATAAGTTTTTCATTATTCAATCTCCATCCTGTAGACTGTTCTCTTATATATGTACAATACATTCCCAGATTTTTGTTTATGCAGGTATGCGTGTCCTGAAATGTCACTAATAGTGGTTGGTTTACATATTCGTCTAATAATAAGCTAATACTGTGTATGTAATATCAATTCAGAAATGACTAATTTTAATAGATTAATGGCTTTTGTTCTGTTAGTGTGATTTAAAAAACAGACTTTGGAGTAGGATGTTTTCCATAAGAGGCATGAAAAGCAACTACTGTTGTGTTACAGTGTTAAAATATTCAGTCTTCTTTGACAAAAATGTGTATTGTGTAGGCATTGCAAAACAAAAAAACAAAAAACAAAAAAACAAACCCTCTCCGCTATATGGTATTTGAATTTTTACAGATTTACTTGTGCCAAATATGTGCAAAGATTAATTTACTGTTTTAAAAAAAATCATAAAAACATGTTAGCACACAAAGAATTATTTTGTCATCCAGTGATTTCAATCTTTAGTGTTAATATTTATATTTAGATTAATTTTTATAAATGAAAATATTTTAATGGTTGAAAATGAAGACTATCTAATGATCTATTTGATTAAGTCTGAGTGAAAGTAAAGCTTGCCTTGTTGTTGTTATCTGCATATTCACCAAGAATTATCGTCAAGCAAAATGGTAAAAGCAATTTATGAAAAAGAATGCCTTTTCAGGGACCTGATTCATAAAGAAAAAGAAAAAAACTCTACTCTGTTGTTTGGATTTCTGTGCGCTTTACTGAGGAAAGGTGCAGTCTGCCGTGCCATACATTCAAGTAGTATGGTATGTGCCCCACCCTGGCAGTTCAGGAACATGCTGTCCACAAATGACCACTTCTCCAATGGCTCGTTCACAGCAATGCAGCTCAGAAAAGGAGCACAGTATTCTACTTCGTGAAATGCACTGATTTTGCCAGGGAGGGCTATAGACATACACTGTTCTTTCCAGATTGATTTTGGAAGAGAAAGAAAAGAGAGCCCTTTAAGAAATGTATTCCATACCTCTAAACCATATTCACATCATGCTAAAAACAGCCCCTCAACAGGCAAAATTCCCATAGCTGGCAGTGGAGGTTTCACCTGATTAAGGGCTGGGTTAGGGAATCTCTGGATTTGGTCCTCTCTAAATACACCTTTACTATATCCCTCTTTTAATACTTCCAAAGCCACTACCAGCCTCGTGCCATTTGGCAGATTCCTTTCAGATAGCACATTCCTTTTTAATCTTCCTGCTCTGCGGTCTTGCCATATGCTTTTTGCATGCAAGTGCTTACAAAAGTTACAAACCCCAGGTTCTGTCTTCCTCATGATTAAACAATCACATTCCTACCCCTGCTTGAATTGTGCAGCCTCAGGCTTTTACTGTACTATAGCTTGCACTTTTCCATCTTGCTAATATATGTGCTCTGGACAGCCAGTGTCACTCCTCTTAGTGTGAATTACAGGTGCTGCATTGCCAAGCAGTGAGTACTTCGCATTTGGCCCATTCCTTTGAATAATTTTGTGGCAATGACATCCCACTGAGTGGTACTCATGTTCACAGTGCTGCAGATAACACACCTTCCTTCAAGTGAGTATTAAGTGTCCAAATATGGCTGCAGAACATGTTC
Organism: Mesoclemmys tuberculata; assembly: GCA_007922155.1. NCBI lineage: Eukaryota > Metazoa > Chordata > Testudines > Chelidae > Mesoclemmys > Mesoclemmys tuberculata. The sequence goes on along the minus strand of ML675603.1, from coordinate 74,030,705 downwards.
ACAGAAAAAAAAAATAGGTACATGCAAAAAGCAGCCTTAAAATTGCCTTAGTCAGCTATCTGGGGATTTCCCTGCCATAAGAGGGCTCATCTGGCTGGCATAGAGCCTGAATAGCAGTCCTGGCCCCCTGGCATAAGGGACATGACTGAGAAAAGGGGGCATGGCTACTGGGCTCTGGGCAACCCTGATTACCAAAATGACCCACAGAGGGCCAATAGCTGGTGCCACTTACATGTGGCTTCTCTGAATTCATCAGGACTGGCTCCATGGCACAGAAAGGCTAATCTTGCACATCAGGTTCAGCATGTGCATCTTGTGTGAGAGTCCCAGGCCCTGCTTAAATTGGGACTAGTTCTGGTCTACTATTTGCCTACTTCATTACAAAATTCCTATGTGAGTAAGCGAGCGCTTGAATTGCCTCACCGTAGTGGTACATGTGGTACCAATGCTGACTGATAGTGGGCTTATTTCAGTTCCCCAATGGATGATGAATCAGCTCAAGTGTTCATGGCTATAGTGAGCAGTAATGCTTAGTTCACAAACTCGTACCATGCACTCCTAAAAAAAATGTAACAGCATTAATGTGTGACTCGGGTCACACCTGATGTGAACAACAAATAGTGGATATGCAAATCTGCAAACAAGCCTGGGGCTCAAATTCCTCTGCACAAACAATTTGTCAAACAACTAACAGCTACAATCAAACCTGTAAAAATAAAATCATCTCCTGTTGGCTAATAATTCATAGGCAGAAAAGTGGGCTCTTTTATTTGTGGTGATTAATTCAAGCATTGCTATTTTGGCAGTGAGTCAAGAACACAACCACAACCACAAGAGAGGTCTATTATCTTCTGCAGTACTATTCATGAACTAAGTTTTAGTTCTAGTTCATTAGCTAACTGGTGAATGATCATTTTTGACTATGAGCCACAGTTTATAATTTTATCTGAATTTTTTGGTTGCAATAGCTGCTTATAAAGATAAAATGTGTTGTAATTAGCATTGCTCATATAATTAAAGGTATTGAATTAACCAGTATAGCAATGGTTCACATTAAGCCAGACATCATGGATTATTTATGCAGTCCAGTATAATAGGATTTTTTTTTTTAGGTATGATGCTTGAAGAGAGACTTTGAACTTTCTCAGTTCAAAGATTGGTTTAAGATTGTTATAGAGCAGTGGTTTTCAACATTTTTTCATTTGTGAACCACTAAAAAAAATTTCATGTGGAGGGAGGTGCAGCCACCTTTGGAAATTTTAGCCACAGGCTGCAGCCTACAGGTTGAAAACCACTTTTATAGCAGGATATCAGCTAGAAGTTTTACATGCCTTTGGCCTAATTCTGCTGTAGGAGGGTGGTGGATTATGTGTTCTGATGGCACTAAGCTACCCTAGAGACAGTTTAACTAGTCCCTGGGCTTTTAAACTACCTGTTCTTCAGGAGGGAGTATCTTTTTCTTTAAGGAAAAAAAAAAAGCAAACAAAATCCCACCTGTTTATATTCATTAGAGTACACGCTCTAGGATAGTAGATATTTTAAAGAGGATAGTAGATATTTTAAAGGGCCAGGCCTTTATGGTCATGGCATCACAACCACCTGGCAATAGTTTGCATAAAAATACACAAAAAGCACTAACATATTATATCCATTTAATATTAGTAAGTACATAATTACTGAGAAACAGTTTTATTTCATCCAGCCATTGTTTACTTTTAACCAGCATTAACAAACTTTGAAATGTGACAGACAGATTTGTTGACAGGCTAGCACTGAGAGCATGTTTTATACAGAGTTGATTTCAAGCATGAAAATCTTTTGGTTCTTGTATAGAGCTACCTTCACAGTGACTACAGTGGCATTAGTGTACAAGGGGAGGAAAGGAGGACGCGTTGTTCAGAGCAGGAGAGGAAACGTGAACAACGTAGTTTGCATTCAGCGTCATTTTTCAGTTTGCACCTTGCCACCTGAGAGTACTTCTTTTAAAATGAGTCTACACAGGAAGTAAACCAAAGATATGGCAGAGGACATGTAGGTAGAAGCAGAATCAAAACAAAGTTTTAAAGTGCATGTGAGGAGTGGGGAGAGAACTCAATTCAAATGAAAAGGAAGTGAGTTTAGTTACTACAGCAGCCCAGAGAATCACCAGCCATCATCTTCTGCAACCAGTGCTTCTTGCTCCTGCAGAGCATTCATGATCAGCTCCAGGTTGATGATCCCGGGTCTCAGGCTCCTGTGGCTGTTCCTTAGCTGCCTTTTCCCAAACCGGCCAATAGGTCGGACCCCACGTCCCACATACCAGAATGGATCAATCTCAGGACCTGGAAATCAAAGCATTCAATGAAGAAGTGCATGTTGAGCTGTGAACAGTGCTCAGCTTGGGACCAGCAGCTGCTGAACAATGCCTGAACATCCAAAGGGATCATACACCATAGGAAAAACAGAGATCACTAACTCTCCTAAACATCAAACTTCCATGCCTTTAATGGGATTTCTCCGTCTGTCGTGGCTGCAGGAGCAGGGCTCAGATATGGCCAAGATCTTTCCTGCCAGAAAGAATTTCTCTTCATTTATATGGGCCTCAACCTGAAGGTGTTACTCAGGCAAAGCTCCCACTGACTTCAGTAAGGGCCCTCTGTGGTTTTTCTAATGATAAAATGGCAGGCAAGTAATTTTTATTGCAAGTAGCCACCTCTCCGATGCATGCTTTCTTTGGGTGTATTTGTCTGTACAAAGACAATATTGGTCAATTAAATGTCTACTGAAATAAGTATAAAGCTTGATCTTGCTCTCTTCATTAAAACAGGCAAAGTTCCCATTTGGCTTCAATGGGAGTTTTGCCTTGATTTAGTCCTTACAATGCACAAAGCATATTATTGGCCTACACTCAGACCTAGGACTATACCAGCTTCTGCCAACATTGCCTTAAGAGGTGGAAAATCTGCAGAGGAGGAAGATTGTAGTGGAGGAAGCTAGCTCAGACCAGGGGATGCACTGACCTATGCATTTCTTGATGTGGCTGCTTCCTGGGCTCTTCAAAAGCCCAGACCAATTTTAAAACTGCGCTCCTCCAGGAAAAGTCAAGAAGGAGGGCGGCCATATTAATGTTTGCCCTCCATTTAGGTGAATACCGCCCCCCCCCTCAGTCGCAGGTTGCTAGCTCATTGTAACATACCTCTGGTGCATCAGGCTCATTATGGACATATTAAATTTACTTCATAAACTGGAGCAAAACCCATTTTGTTTTCAACTCTTTTCCATTTAATTTATAGTTTGCACAATATTGTATTCAACCCAGCTTGCTAAATAAGCAGTCAGTGAATGGAAGTGTATGTGAATGGAACTGGTTCCAAAACTGACCCTTGTAAATCCAATGTTTGAAAAGCTGGTAGAAAAATTTTCAATGGAACAGTTTTCCCTTGGAAATGCTACTTTGTCAAAATCAAAACATTTTGCAGGAGCATGTCAATTTCAATGGAAAATTTTCAAAGCCATTCAAAATCGAAATGGAATATGTTGTTTGACTTTGTCATTTTGTTCTGACCAGTTTTGTTTCAACTTAATATATTCAAAAATAATCATTAAAATATTACATGTTTCAACACTGTCAAAACATTTAGTTTTGATATTATCAAAACATTTCAAAAAGGTAGTTTTGATGTTTCCAGCCTGAAATATTTCAGGCCTTCTGTTATATTAAGTATTTTCAGATTTCAACTTTTTATCCTGAATCAGAATGAAAACAAATTTTGAAATGCCAGACTTACCTACAGGATGAAATTCCATTTTTTTGACCAGCTCTAATAAGTATCTGAAATTGCAGTTAATTGATTTTGGATCAGGGTTATTAGCAGGCACAAAAAAACCAGTTCATCTCTACAAATGTGTGATGTTTCTGAAGCAGCTGCACTAAAAAAGCCTTTGTCAAGAGACATGGCTGAAGAGTAGCTTGGTTCTCATTACAGGGTTCATAAATCCATTGAGCTGCAGAGCAGGTGGGAGTTAAAGCTAACTACTTCAGAGAGCTAAACCTTTGCTAATGAAATTCTTTTTATGGAGATCACGTTTTACATGGCTGACTTGGGCGTCATAATTTGCTTTTTTATTTGTAGGATTTTTTTTTTAGGTCAGAATGGTTTATTTTAATTGTATCAGGAGAGTGGCAAGGTTTAGTTACAGAGGAGTAGCCGTGTTAGTCTGTATACAGCAAAAACAATGCAAGTCCTGTAGCACTTTAGAGATTAAAATTTCTGCAGGCATAATCACTCGTGGGCTGCAAGTGGGTTGCAGCCCACGCAAGCTTATGCCTGCAGAAATTTGTTAGTCTTTAAAGTGCTGCAGGATTCTTGCTGTTTTTAAGGTTTAGTTAGTGTAAACATATTCCATGGGGAAAGAATCTATAGAGGCACTGATGAAGACACCATTGAGGCCTTAATTTTGGGGTGCACAACTTGACACATTAAAGGTGACCCTTTAAATTGTCTCTGAGGCTCCCAAATTCACTAGTCATTTTTAAAATGTACATACTGTGTCAGGAGCCCATTCCTGTCACTCATGGCCAGCCTCCTCCCTGCCCAGAGCCCTGTAGCCACAAAGCACCCACTGAGGGGATTCTGAGGGGCTGGGGGAAGGAGGATGCATATCAAGGAGCTAACATTCCCCCAACATTCTCCTTCCATTACTTTTTGCTCACTTCCACCCATGATAGTAGACGAGGGAACTTGTGTCAAAACCGATTCTTGTCAGGATGTTCCCTCCTGTTATTCCCTGTTAAATTTGGTCCAGTATAGACATACCCTTTGTTTAGCTTGGTGTTAAGTCACTACAATGACTCAAATACCAGCGGTGAATTCTCCCCCGTGCATTAGATTCCATTTTTAAAATTCTGTGACAGAAGCACAAAAAAGTTTTCTTTGACTAAGAAAAAGTAATGAAATAGAGCCTCATCCTATTCACGCTAAAAAGTAATGCCACCGGGATGGAGAAAGTTTCCCAATGACATCCTTCTAACATTCTACATGCACCTGACAGGACTTTCTGTGAGACCCACAACCTGAATGTGATCTCACCCATGCATAGTGAAGTCTGGAGTCATTCAGTGGAAGCCAATGGACTTACACTGCATCAAAATCGGTGTGAAGGGAAAGTCAGGCTGGCAGTGCCCAGCATGGGAACAAAATAAAATGACATTTGAAAAGCCCAGAAAGTCATTGCTTACTTCTGTTGTCTATCTGATGGTTAAACGATCTGCTCTGGCCTGACGTAAAGCTGAGTGATCCCAACAGCACCAGGATGTAGACGGTGACCAGCTTTAAGTGCTTGGGCTGAGGTGAATAGCGAGAGTGATGAGACCCTGCCACTGCATGCCACATGATGGACCCACTTATAAGGACACTGGGAGAAGAGAAGGGAACATGGTATAACTACATGATTAAAGAGCATCGCATCAGATATTTAAAAAAATCCTGGCAGCTGTTTATTATACAGCTTATTATAGATTGTTTATTATACAGCTATTCATCTCAAAGCTATTTAAAAACCAGAAAAATAAGGTGACATATTGGTACCATGGTCTAATCCACTGAGCAGGGAACTAGGATGTCCTGAATTCTGTACCCAATGCTGCCACTGATTTGCCATATGATGGTAGGCCACTCACTCAGTCTCCTTCATCTGGACAATGGGTGTAATATTTACCTCTTTCAAAGATGTTGTGAGGACTGTAAAGAGCTTTGGAGACAGTGTGCTGCAGTGCATAAACACTGTTTAAAGTCTATTTTAACAATTACATCTTTTATGGTTTTGCATTTCTTTGCACAAAAATGCTTATGTTAAATATATTAACTATCAGGGCATTTTTGCTGTTCTCAATTGGACTAAATTCCCATAAATGATGAGAATACATTCTCACTCTGGTGCCAACTACATGCATCCTTGTGGATCTGAATGTTGCTGTGCAAAAACGTGTCAGATACTTTTAACCTTATGATCATGTAACATTTATAAAAGACATTTTAGATTTTAATTAAAATTTGATTTATCAACTCATTCTTCTGTTTAGAGATAAATCTTTCCAGGTGCCAACTTGGGGCTTGTTAAATAAAACAGTTTCCACTGATTGATTTCCACCTACATATAGCTTGATCCTGCAGTCCTTACTCAGGCAAAAATTTCCAGCACACTGTTGTGAATCTTACCTGTGGAAGAACTGAAGGATGAGGTCTACATATAGCAGGGACACCAGCTGGGCAGTAAGAGGAGAAAGTGTAGATGTTAGGATCTAGAGGGTAAGGAATTCTGGGTTCTGTTCCCAGCTCTAATATTCACTCATTCTGAGATCTTGGGCAAGTCACTTCGGCCCAGACCCACAAAGGTACTTAAGGAACTTAAATCTCATTGATTTCAAGTGCCTAATATCTTTTAGGATCTGGGACTTGATCTTTCCCATCCATGAAGCAAGGATAATATCTACCTTCTAGGGGTGTGGTAAAGTTAAGTTTAAACACCTACACCACACCTACTGAAGTCCATAAGAATACTTCTCTTAACTCCACTAGAGATAAGATTGGGCCCTAAGGTCTTCAAATTCAAGGTGCTAACAAAATTCAAAGCATAATATCCAGTGCAGTACACTAATGCTTAACACTGTCTAACTGTACAAATATTTTAATAAACAGAGACTAGAAAGGCCCAGTTGCTTCAAAGGCTCATCCTCTAAATGTAGTTGTTTGTTAGTTATTTAAGACTGAGTGAGAAACAAGCATAACAGCTTAGAGAAGAGTGTTTTAATGGGTTATTTTAATAATCAAATTAATTTTTAGCTGCATATTATCTCATTGTAATCAATAGATTTGCTGGATTCTTCTCATCCAGCCAAATGCCTCTAAAGCTAGTAGAGCGAATTTGTTTAGAAACCTCCAAACTCCTCCTGAGTGTTAGATGCTGTGGGGCAAATTCTGCTGTCACTTACAGAGATATTAAATATCAAGTCACTCCACAGAAGTTAGTGGCATTACTCCAAATGTAGTGAAACCAGAATCAAGAAATCTCTCTCTCTCCTATGCTATGACATTACTAGAGCAATAAGTGTAAAGGTAGGACATTTTTAGGGACTAATTTCTGTCTGACTTTCACATCTTTACAAGACTCTTCAAAGAGATTTATTCCCAGAAAACTCCCTGTATTAAGATTATTGTGATAAAATGAAAACTAATATTAAAAAAACCAAAGGCATTTATACTTGTCTGAGTAATGCAGGTTTTTTTGGTCTATATGGCATATTTCTAGAGAATTTGTGTCTTGTGCATTAGCCAGACAGGCTGCTTGAATTATCTCTTGACTGTCCCACTATTTATTACATTTACTCTTAAAAGAAATCCTAATCTGGTCACAATCCTAGGGAAGTGCACGCCTGCCACACACTTCTATATACAGTAGAATGGCAGAGTTAGGAACACCTGGGGAATGGAGATGTTTGTAACTCTGAACAAAACATTTTGGTGGCTCTTTAAAAAGTTTACACCTAAACATTGTCTTAATACAGCTTTGAAACTTTACTATGCAGAAGAAAAATGCTGCTTTTAACCATCTTAATTTAAATGAAACAAGGGTAAAGTTTCCTTACCTTGACAAATCTTTTTTAAACTCTTTTTTTTTTAAAGTCCTTTACATTTAATGATGTACTGTATTTGCTTTTTTATCATCTAGGCTGCTGCCTGATTTCATACTTCCACTTCCAAATGAGGTATGTGGCTGACAAGTCAGTCTGTAACCCTCAGGTTCTACTGTAGTTATTTCTATGCCCCCCCCTAACCAAGTGAATGAGCACCATTAATTTATCCCTGGGACGGAGGTATCCCCATTTCACAGATGAGGAAAGGGCGGTACAGGGAGACTACTGCCTCAATCCTGCAAGGTGCAGAGCCCCCTCAGGGCCCAGGGACTTCAGTGGGAGATACAATCCTTCAACAGGGTCCTGCTTAGCACCAAGCGGCATCCAGCCCTAGGTGCTTGCCCAAGGTCACGCAGTGAGTGTCCGGGAGAGCTGCAAACGTGGAGCCCGCTCTCTGATCCCCCCACGCCTTAGCCACGAGCCCCTTCTTCTACCATAAGAACTGGCTGCAGCGTGAGCCTTTAAAGGGTTACCGCCGCCGCCCAGCGCGCTCCTCGCACGACGCGGTACCCCGCGGGACGCGGCCCCACGGCCTGGCGCACCCCACTCCCCGAATCCCCTGGAGCAGGAGTCAACGAGGAAGCGGGGCCCGCGAGCCCCACGAGCGCGAGCCGAGGAGCCGGTCGCCCCGCGCCGGGGCTGAGCGGGGCGACGCTTGAGGGAGTTTGTTCCCTGCCGGCCCGCCGCGGGAGGCGGGCGGGTGGAGCGGGGCAGGGCGCGGGAGTCCAGCAGCCGCCCTCCGCTGGCGAGAGCGGGCCGCCGGGCGGGCAGCGCCGAGCGGGGCAGGCGCGTCCCTGGGAACGGCTCCGGGCTCCGGCACTCAGGGGCCGCCCTGCGCCGCGCTCCGCCCGGCCCTACCGCGGCTCCCGAATGCCAGACCTGGGGAAACTGAGGCACGGGGCAGCCGGCGTCTTGTCCCCCCCCCGGAATACAGCCCAGGACACTTCACAGCCCCCCGCGATCCGGCTTCGCTCTCGCACCGGCTTCGCGCCCGCCCGTCCCAGCACATCCCCGGTAAAGCCGGAGCTGCCCGCTCCGCTCCGCTCCCGTCCCGTCCCGTCCCGTCCCGGAGCGCCGAGCCCGCGGCGCGGCCAGCCCCACTCACCAGTCCCGCAGGGAAACCGCTCCCGCCGCTGGGGCGCGGCTGCGCCTTTTGTAGCCGGGGGCTCGGCGGGCAGGGGGAGGCGAGGCGCGGGGACATCAGCCGCGCGCCGAGCCCCCTTTAAATAGAGAGCGGGGCTGGCCGCGCCAGGAGCCGGGGGCCGTGGACGCAGGGGTCCCGCCCCCACCCTGCAGCGCGCGGACTGGCTCCTCCCGGCACGGGAACTCCGCCGGGCCGGGCAGCGCTGCCCTGGGTGCCCATCTCAGAGAGGAGCCTGGAGCACCACTTACACACCTGCTGAATGTAAGGCCCGAGAACCCCCACACACACACACACTGCGCCCCTGCTTAGATTTAAGCAGATGGCTTGGAGGGGGTCTCAAGTCCGCCAAATACTGAGGTTAAAGCAAGCCCTCGTCAAGAAAACTTATTTTAAAACGTGAGGCGTGTGCTTCGATGCTTTGCTGAATCGGGCAGGGAGCGTTGAGGACCTGGCGGGACCAAAATATCTCCCTGAATCATTTAGCCAGCGAGAACATTATAACTGTCTCTTGACTAAGCTAGTAGTAAAATGTTCTCCTTGCAGGCAGTATGGGTCCCTCCGTCGACAGAGGAAAGCCCAGCTTTAATGTCAAAACGGAAGTTGTACGTACAACTCTCTGAACACTGTTTGAACAGGCAGGTATTTCATTCTTAATTGCTGGTGGTGGTGCTGAAACAGTTGAGTCTTTATGCAATTGTCTGAAGGCCCTTATTGAGCCCAGGTCCTGTTGATAACAAAATTTTGCAGTTAAAAAGGTCCACTAATATTTGGGATTTTTTTTTAAACTGTTCCTTGCTAGCTGAGCTTCACAGCAGGAAGTAATTTTAATCCCACACCTGAAATTCTTAGCTGTATTCTGAATGTGTGTAGGAGGGTGGAGTAGAAGTCTCCTATTCATTTCTTTGCAATGTGGAATTATAGGTACATACATATATACACATGCACCCAGAGAGAGGGAGAGATCAGAGGTTTAAATGGTGTTCTAAAAATGCTTCAAGTTTGGGAAAGGTTGAGTAAACATCACAACTGAATTCAGTGACTAGTTTTTAAACCTGTTGGTGAAAATGACACCCTTTCACTGCAGTCAGCTCCAGGAAGAACCATTTAATTGATAAGTACTGAAATCGATTGTGAATTAAAGAGACTTTTTCTATACATCTGAAGAATACGGCAGATACTTGTTTTCTTCACATGTGTTTTTGCTTTGCTACTGTAGGTATTGTGCATTGCTCATTTTGCCGCTTATATTAAAAGATGCACTTTTGAATCTCAGCGGTCTGTCCTGTGATTTGAAACAATATATAATCTGAGCAACAGCACAAAGGGAAAGAACTCGCTGTCAGTTCATTTCACTAACTTAAATCAAGACTGATTAACGTTCTTCCATATAGCAGAGTTGTTCCTTTCTCCAATGCTAGGGTATTGAAAGAGATCATACCATATTCTCTTCCAAGTTTTCCAGATTTTACTCAGCCTAATTAAGATTACAGTGACAAAATATTAAAAACACTTGAAGTCCACAGCAGAGTACTACAGCCCTTTTTGAATACAACTCGGTCAATAATGCATACACATGCTCTCTTGCACTATCTTTGAACCTCACAAATTAGAGGGAAAACATTTCCTACCAAAAAAAAATCAATGTGTATTTAAGAGCCAGTAGCTACTCTTCACTCTTGCTAATTGCGTATGTGCATGCTAAGGATCCACTTCTATGTTTGGTTTGTCCTCTTTGTTGGTAAAAACCTCCAAGAATTTACTCCACTCTACTTCCTTTTGTCCTAGACCTTTTGTCATGCCACTCTCCTTCCTGCATCTTCTGTTCATCTACTATCTGTTTCTCTCTCCTCAGTTGGACCCCTGCTGGTGTAAAAGACTTCTCCTTGCTATTGAAACAGCCTTCTTTCATCCTTTTTGTTTTGTTGGTTCTCCTTCTAATTTTAAATCGGAGCTAAAAGCACATCTGTCCCCCCACCTACTTATGCCTCTTCATTTCTTTCTTCCTCTGCTATTTTTAGCTGCCTAATTATATTTTACAGCTCAGTGAAGTGGGCCTGGGCCTGCATTCTACATTTCTATGATTCTACAGCACCAGTTAGAGTGGGTATCTCAAGGAATGCACCAGTGGTATGAAAGATACCATACAAAATAAAATTGTGTGATGCTGTTTTTACACCAGTTGGTAAAGTTGTGATCCAAATTAACGTACTGCTACAGAAAGCAACATAATGATGCTTATTAATGGGAGAGCTGCACTTTCAAGTGCACATTTTTTTAGGCTTTATTTTCAGGCTTTCAAGAGTGATACAACAGCGAAAGGATGTAGTAAAATGTTCTGAAGCAGTCAACATTAATTACCATGTTTCAATTATAAGGCCAAATACTGCAGGCAAAACTCCTGTGGAGGACAAATCACAGACCTCATTATAGGTGTCAGCCTTAAATGAAAAGTTGATGCTTAGGTGATTTACATTCAGGGACCAGACCTAGGAATACTTCAGGAATTTCCCACAAGAAAATTGATTGCTGGCACATGTTGCAGTGAAATATATAGATGCATATTTTGACACCTACAACCTTTGGCCAAATTTTTCAACCTGGGGTTCATTTTTAGGTACATAAATAAGTCTGATGCTTAGAGATGCTGAGCACTCACAAATCCCACTGAAGTCAGTGGAAGCTGCAGATGCTCTGCTCTTTTGTATATTAGGTCCTATTATTTAGCTGTCTAGTTATGAGTCTAGGAGCCTAACTTTAGAGAGCCAGGTCAGAGAAATTTGGTTTTTATTTATCTGCAGAATACTGTCATTTTTTAAATACGATTTCTAGAAGAAACATGAGCCCCTTTCAGAATACAGTTCTTCCAGATACAGTTCCTGAGGAAAATGCTTGTGGATCCTCCAACACTGGGTTTTCTGCATGGCCATTATTACTCTGTGATAATGGAACATCTGCATAGCTGTTCTGCAGGCCCAAAATTTCACAGGTCACATTGGATTGGTTATTCATTTTATTGCATAAATAAAATCAATCAGTGTAAAGGACACGAAACTGTCACATGATCAAAAAACCAAAACTGTTGACTGTTAAAATAATGTCTCATTACTTTTATATAACATGACTGGAAAGCACATTTAAACATTGATCTGGCAGTGACCTGTCTGGATTTTATTCTATGTTCCCGAAAATGAAATGGTAAAGAATAGTTGTCACCCTTGCTGTGACCAAATGGGCTAATGGCAGTCATGTCTTAACTCCAGTGCGGTCACAAGACAGATGAATTTAGTCCAGTAAGTGACAGGAAGAACACTGAATACTGGCAAATCATCATAATTGTTACTATACATGGATAGGGCCGAAGGATGATAGATAGTTTCCCTGGGGTGGGTGGAGATTGAGTGGGATTGAGTGGAAGTGGAGACCTGCTACACTAATGCTAGTAATCCACCTCCACCAGGTGGAGTAACGCTGTGTCGATGGGAGCACATTTCCCATCAGCACAACGCAGCGAACTGAAAATACTGCAGTAAGTAGGAGTTAGGAAGTCGATGGGAGATACGCAAGCTACTCTACACAGAAGAAAAGATGCAGCATGGACATGGGTACCTCACCATGGTGCAGCCACCACACGTACCAAGGAGCTGGTGACCAAATATCCCATTCCAAAATACTATGTTGTGAATGAATAGACAGCCATCCAATGTGATTCCAGTGAGATGGGGTTTGGAATATCACTCCTACAAGAGGGACCGCTGGTAGCTTTTGCATAAAAGTCACTGTCACTAATGGAACAAAGATACACCCACATTGAAAAGGAATGTCTTTCAATAGTGTTTACATGTGAACATTTGACTGGTATTTCAAGGATGGGAAACTATTGAAGTAGAGTGGGACTATGAAGCACTAGAAAGTATTTTTTTAAAAGCTATTGCCAGCAGCCCCAAAATTCCTTCAATTATTATTGAATAATATTATTGAATTAATTATTATTGAAACTGCAATGCTATAATTTTAGATGTATGCTACAAGAAAGGGACTGATGTACATAGAGGATTTCTTACCAAGAGCAGCTGCTCAGATTAGAAAAATGTGAGGTCTCCTCCTATGAAACAGTGGTATAGTAAAATATAGATTGTCCTTGTAATGGAAAAGCTTTCATACCAAGTACATACACAAAAAATAAATGCCAAAATGGATACGTATTTAGAAATTTGGTCACCCTTTTCAGCATTTTCAGAGGAAAAGAGCTCCCCAGCCAACAAGCCAGAATCTTTAACCAGGCTCCTTGAATATTAACCTGATCCTGAATATGTAATAAATAATATATTACTGTAATGTTGTATAGTAACTTCGCCTTAACAAAAAGCTACCAAAAACAACCTTTCAGCATGAAATTACAGCAATGGAACAAGAATAGGAGACAGAAATCCAGAAAACACAGAATGACATGGGCGTTTCAGGGGAGGGGCTAGAATCCAGGAACAAACCACACGATAAAAATGTACAAGTGTTCATATCTTCCATTCTGTCTGGATTGCTGGGGACCAGGAAGACGCTCTACCTGCTTCTCAAGAATACCGGAACTATTGAGATGGTCCGCCTGGCCAAATTCAGCTCTCTCAGGGCCAGTGTGGGTAATACAGGCCAGCAGAGGGATCCTGCTGCTATGTTTTAAATGTGGGAAGCCTGGCTTCAAAAGAATGGCGGGGAAGTGTCAGGGAAGAGACCTTCCTAGGCAGCCTGGAGATGGAATGTAAATGTTGAGTGTTGGGGTATATCAGGCAGGTCTGCCCCTTTAAGAAATATAAAAATGCAAAAGGAAAAGAAGTGCAGTGACAGATTAAATTGAGTGTGTGCCTTAAGAGGCCTGGGCAGTATATACAACTGGGACAACAAAGGAAGAAGACCTCCTCCTAAGAGGCGTTTCGATTGTGGTTCCAGGATATATTAGACTTGTCTTGATAAGATCCAGAACCTTGAGACTTTAAAGATGGAGCCTGTGCAACAGGGAATATTGAGCCACCTCAAAGAAACCTGAAAATTACCACAAGGCTATTTGTGGAACAAGCTGTCCCACTGGGAAAGGAAGGAAGGCCAGCCTATTCCCAGATTAGGAGTGAGAAAAGCTTCTGCAGGGAAGACCCTAACACACCAGGAGAGTTTGGAGGCTCCTGGAGGCACCACGGAGTCAGGGAAAAGTTTGGACCTGGAAGCCAGCAGCGGAAGTGGTTCTAGGGGCCCCAGCCGTCCCTACTGCTATCCAGTAGGGTAATGCACAAAGAAAGGACCAGCCTTGGAAAAGCCTAACGACAGTATGGAAACCAGGACAGACCTGCTGGGAGTGAGAAGGGTGTGAATACAATCCTGTTGGGAGAGGACTTTGATGGTTTTCTCTCCTTGAAGGTGAAGTAGCAGAGACTTTGGCCTTATGAAGGATGATAAGCAGCAGAGCATGTAAGAAAGGGCTGAACTAGCCACAGATAAACAAAGTTTGGAATGGCAACTTGAAATGCTGGTAGATGAGAGGTATGGGCTTCAGCTCCAAGTGGGAGATAAAAGAGCCCTATTGGTCCTTGGGTTTAGCCAGCTGAAAGTATCGCTGATGGAGAAAAACTGGCAAGTGGTGTCAGTTGCTGGCTGCATGTGTGTTCCTTCTGTGTGCGGCACTGGCTCTGGCCAGATCGATCGAAGTCTGCTGTTCAGGCTAACTGCCCAAGAAGACCACAGACTTCCTTCAGTGGCGAAGGCACTCGGTCATGTTTATTGCCTACAAAGCATGGTGTTACAGGTGCACTCAGTACATGTATGCCTGTGACAATGGACTCAGCTCAGTGAGAGGCAGGATTTTCCACTCTCCCCTAGGCCGGACAAAGACACCCACCCTCTTACCCCTCTTTACACTGATACAAACAAATTACGTATTGCTCCTCTGACATGGTTCGTTACCACCCTTTACCTCCATGTTTGTTCGATCAAAGCCTCGCTATCCATTACCCTGTCATCCCGATCTTATCTTTAGGAAGGGTCAGTGTGTCTATGTACCATCTTCAGGGAGCACGTTTACACCATAGCCTTGTACTGAAGTGTTCTGGTACTACCCTTCTGGAATTCCTACATGAATACTTCGTGCCTAGGAGAGCTAGTGTTTTTGCAAATGCCAATCCTGTTCTTGCCAAGTTCATGTCTTAGATAATGAACCTGCAAGTGGGTTTCTTCTTTGTAACAGGGCCTGACTTTTGCTCATAGCTTGGCTCTTGCTAACTTTGCTTTATCTCAGCAGGGCCTGACTTTAGTTCAGGCCTTAGGCCTTATACCTGGCTTCTTATACCAGGGGTCATGTCTCAGACTCTCTTTCTACTACAGCAAGGGATGATGAAAGCAGTCCCTTTTGTAGAAACTGTCTGGGGAAGTGGGTATAAAACAGAGTTGCTTGCCTCTTAAGGGCTCAAGGTCTGGGGCTAGGCAGCCTGATTACAGAATGAGACATACATGGGAGAGATCAGGGTGATTGCCCTATAAAGGGCAGCAGGAGGCTGAAAAGTTAGGGAGTAGAAACTGTCAGGAGAGAGCAGGTTGTAGCAGAGAATCCAGCCAGATTAGGTCTGGGAATAGCCTGTCAAAGCAGAGAAGGCCCCAGGTGAGAAGCCCTGGAAAGAAGAGAAATCTTTTTGTACACTTTTGGATGCACTTGAAAACTTCATTTTGAACGTTTAATTTAATCAGCAGAACCCAAGAAGGGATGAGAATAGACAAAAGAGTCTGTTTCTTTTACTGTCCAAGAGGGAAAACTGAGGCAAGCTGCCTGGAGTGTGACCCCAGACCATGAGGAGGTACGTGGAAGAAGGCTGGCCCACTTACACTGAGAGTATAATAGAATGTTAAAGAGGTGAGCTGTTCATTATATTTAATTTTGCTATCTCATGTAAGTGACAAAAAGGATATTTTGATAGCTAGCTTCCCAGTAGGGAGTATTACAGTATGAGGATATGTATGTGTAGGCTAACATCTAGGAATTTAGAGCCCTCTATTTTCAAGACATTTTTGATGAGAGAAAACAGTATATGTGGAAGAAAGAAGAAACCCAGAATTTGGCACAGACTTGGCTCTCCCTTACGCTTCAACACTGAACAGCAATGACTGTAATTCCTAATCGTTAACAAATGTTAAGGTACGTGTGCTCTACCTTTTATATATTTTTGGCCTAGATCCTGGGTGGAATCCAAGATGGGATCAGTGAAAATTCAAAGGGCTGTTAAGCCAGTTTATAACCTCCACAATATCAGGGTTTGGGAAGTGCTGGGTTGGCCTTCTGGATGGAGCTCACTCACCAGAGAGGAGGCTCCTGCTGGCCAGTTTGGGTATTAGCTCTCCACATACATTCCTGGTGGTTCTCCTCCTACCACCTTCTTCACTTGCAGACCCACCTCACTCCAGGAACCACAGCGTCCTTTTCTTGACTCAGCCCTCTCACTGTGTCACCACCCATGTTCTTCCCCCTTCTAAGGGGCATTTGGTATCTCTGTCAATAGTCCAGCCTCTTCCCCAGTGGTGAGTGAGGGGGACCCAAGCCCACCCGCTACTCTGAGTCCCAACCCAGAGACCCCTGTAGATAGCAGTTTCCTGCTGCTCCTCTTTAACTTCTCCACCAGTGCTGCTTCAATTTCCTGGGCCACTTCCCCACAGCCTCAGCACCTTCTTCACCCCCTTCTCAGGGCCTCCAGCTAGCACATCCCAGCAGCCAGCCAGAAACTCCTGCTTGTTCCCCTAGTCCCTGCCAGCAATTGCTCTATCAAAGACACTGCCGTCCTGCAACCCAGTAGGAACACAGTCCTCTCTTTAGACTCCCTGCAGCAAATGACTGTGGTCACCCCTGCAGCTCCCTTTTATGTGGGCCTGCTCGGCCCTGACTGGCTTGCTCAGATTGGCTGCCTCCCGCTTTTAGCCCCTTCCTTTTTGGTGTGGAGTGAACATCCCATCACGCTCTGGGTAAAGTAGATTTGCCACAAAGATGTAAAGGTTTTATTAGAAGCTAATGTTGCAAAGAACAGTGCAGGGTTTACAACACGAGAGCAAGAGGCATCAGGGCAGGGGTACGGGCTATCGGTGGGTACAGAGTCATTGGGGGTCAGGGAGCAGAACGAGATCATAGCCCGAAGAGTCCCGGATGGGGTGAAGAGCGGGGGTTTAAAGTGCAGGAGACATCACGGTGATGGGGGAAAAATTACGCGTCACAACAATCGCGAGGGGTGCGGAAGGGGCTGAGTTCATAAGTTCGTGACGACGTGGCGTCCCCCATGGGGTCTGTGCGGTGGCAGGAGCGTGTTAAGAGTTCACAGGGTTCTACGTTGCAGCGCTCACTCTTCGCGGTACTGCCTGTGGCCGGTGATGTGTTCCGTGTAGATGTCCCAGGACCACCGGATGGAGTCCGACACCATGAGGCGTCGCATGAGGCAGGCGTAGCACCAGCCGACGCCGCAGGCCCGCAGCACGGCCTCGTTGTGAGGGTCCCAGGCGCCCAGGGCCCCCACGATCAGGGCGTGGACCTGGACCTCGTAGCCCTTCGCTCTCAGGGCGTTGGCCAGGGGGATGTACTTCTCCTTCCGCGCCCGTGCCACGTGGAAGGCCGGGGTCCGCTTCTTGAAGGGGATCGTGACATCCACCATGGTGGCTGCACCCTACCTAAGGATTCTTATAGAGCAGTAGTTTTCAACCTTTTTTCATTTATGGACCCCTACAAAATTTCAAATGGCGGTGCAGATCCTTTTGGAGATCGTAAACGTAGTCTGCGTACCCCAGGTTGAAAACCACTGTGATAGGGGTAGTGTCAGGAGCGGGGATCATCACATCACCTCTGCTCAAGCACCTTTCCTCCCATTGTGCCCACTGCAGGACTTGATACCGAGTATCCTCCCACTATTGCAAGGTGCTCATAGAGAGTGACATCCAGCCCAGTGCAAAGGGCCAGTATGAGGCCTACTCACATCGGCTTACTCACAAAGTATGAGGGTTTTGTTCTGAGGGCCTGCTGCTCAGCACCCTCAGTGAAGCCAGGCAAAGGGTTATTTCCTGATGATCACCTCAAATCACCTTCACATAGTTATAAACCACAGATAATGGAAGCATCCATCATAGGCACTGGGCACCGCTTAAAGGACTTTGGCCCTTATTCAGCAGTTAAGTACATGCTTAAGTATGTTGCTGAACCGGGGCCTATAAATGTATATGGCTTGCATCATCTAGCCCTAGGGCGTCTAAGCTATGCTTGCCATAGACATATTCTCACCAGAGGAGGGTGTGATCAGGAAGATTTTTTTTCTTAGGAATGGAGGGTGAGTCGAAAATTATTGGGAATCCTGTTAGCAGGAGGGCTGGTTTCAAAGGGAGAGAGAAGAGAAAAGTGGATTGGGGAAGGAATGGGAAGGATGGGATGAGGGGAGTACAGGGCTGTAGCCATGGCTGGGTGAATGGGACAGCCGCCCAAGGGCAAAGCCATGTGGGATAGAAAAATGGGGTGGAGAAACGACAGGAAAAGCAGGCGACACATAACTACTGATAGTAGGGGTGCACCACACAATTTAAAGGTTCAATGGCGCATTTGGCTGCCCCACAAAGGTTTTCAAACTGTGGGGCATGGAGGAATGTTCAGGGGGGCAAGCAGTGACACCAAGCAGTGCTGGATAGTGACACACGGTGGCTCTGCCCAGCCTGGCGCAGTGGGGCTCGGGGAGGGAGTGCCACGTTCACCCCCGACTCACCTCAGCATGCCACCCAGCCTGTCTGGATTGGTGGGGCACAACCAAAAAAATCTGGGGTAGGAGGGGATGTGACCCTGCATGCCTCCTCCTGCACGTTGCCTCTGGGAGGTGATGCAAATATGCTTGCTTGCCCGGGTGCTAAAATGCCTAGTTACGGCTCTGTGGGCATAAGAGACAATTAGGGAGTCTCTGGAGAAGTGAAGGCTCTCAGAGTGAGTTACAGAGATTATGGAGAGGTTTGGGGAATGTGTTATAGGGAGATATATTCTCAGGGGATGCAGGCAGGGCCTAAATGAGATTGAGTTTTTAATACTAACTCTACAGCAGTGCCCACTCAAAGTCAAAACTAATTTGCAACTACATTTTTGACAGTGCCAGGATCTTTCAGTAAGTGATCTGACCCTCCTCAAGCTGAAAATGAAAATACCAATCCAGAGGTATTTTAATTCAGTCCTTGTGTGCTAAACAGCAGAATGATTTTTCCAGCCTACCTATGTCAAAGTTTCATATGGTTGTTTTACATACAAAGCATGCAATTACATTGCAAATATACAGATATTGGACCCCATGGTATAAAATGATATAGCTCTATTGACTTGAACAAAGCTATGTAAATTTGTACCAGATGAGGATCTGGCACATATTGTGTACCTACCTGGAAAATCTCTTATATGAATACAGAAAATTAACATGAAGGGCCTGCTTCTGCCAAAATTAAGGAGAGTTTTGACATAGGCATAACTGGGAGTAACACAGGGTCTAAATGCTATCTGGAGCAGGAACCAGTGATTTTCAACTGACATGAAACAGGGAATGGTTTATAGTCAAATGATCTTTAACAGGTCTCGCTGAATTGAAGTAATGCAAAAGGCTTTGAGGTTTAGAAAACTGTTTTAATTAAGTCAGTGGATTTGACTGTAATTATCTGTTGTTTTACCTCCGGACATGGACATCCAGTTATTTCATTAACATTATTCATGCCCAGAGGAAGCATGCTAAAGTGTTTGTTTTTTCTTTTAGAGGCAAGCACCATCTAGTGGGTAAACCAGAAATAAACTCTTTGACTTCATATGCCTACCTATCTTTGTAAGCAGTAATGAGTGAACTCCAAAAGTTTAGAGTTTGGGTAAGAATCCAGAAGTTTGAAAAGCTATCTGAAGCTTAATTAATCTGTTCAAAACACCTAACTCTAAAAATCAAGCAGGACATCTTGCAAGAACAAGATTTCTTGGAGATTTCCAGCATTTCCACTCCTGGCTGGAAATCTTGCAAAACAGCCTTCTGCACAGTATTTCATTACCTGTGGGTTCCAATCACAGCTCGAACCTGGAAGGCATGCAATAAAATAAAATGAGATAAGTGTGCCAAACATTACAAAAGAAAAATATGGGCAGGCGCAGGAATTGTCTCTTCCTGTGTGTCTGTACTGTACTCAGCACAATGTCATGGCTGCAGCCTCTAGGCACTGTTTTAATAATAAAAACTAATAAAAAAGATACTTTATACCACAAGAGCTGCATTCTGCTCCTTAGGTGAAATTCACACCTGTACAGCAGGCCAATACAATGCCAATGCACCACTTCATTCAAAAGTCCTCAAAATAGAGCCTAAGTTGTGGAGCATTGTGTGGAAGTTAGCAATGCCACTGCCTCTGCTGCACCTAACCTCTGGCTATATTAGAGGATTTTACCTTTTGGGACTGAGTGTGGGAGTTTTAACTCCCCTAAAATTCTCTTTAAATAATAATAATGGGCATTAGCTCAAGCGGTATTTGTTCTTGTTGTCTGAGTTTCCATGGTTTTTCACAGAAGACTGATAGCATAAGAGCTTGGCAGGTTTTGGTGGCTCACAATGTAGGACTGGACTGTGATGCTCTTACTCACATGAGTAATCTTTTATCAAATGAATAGTCCAAAACCTGCAAAGGGAATCTTTGAATGCTTAAGGACTATTTCAAAGAATAAAAGTTGCAGGAGCAGGATCTATTAAATTAAAATGGTTTGTGTATTATGTACTGTAACAATGTCTACAAGAAATGTAAACAACAGTTTATCTCTCATATCCAAATATCCAGTATGGTTGGTGCATGTGTCTGTGTCTAGTGTATGTATGTGGAAGCAGGTATTCAGTTACACACAACTTTTTACAAACAGTGAAATTCTATAGAAGTGCTCTCTGATGAAGACCTCTGTTTCCCTTCAGAGTAAATACCAAGGCAAGGAACAAATGCAACACAGATTCTGATGTACAGCCATTCATTTGCATTTTCCACTTCCCCTTCATGCCCATAAGACCAGTGAGAGATGCAGTGTGGGCAAAATATAAAACCAGAAAGAATCATGGAAATTGGTGAGCTGTCCTGTCGGAAGCCTGTGTTCTGATCTGGGAAATTTGGATGTGGATCTGAATTTCACGGCTCAAGACTGTTTTTATAATGACCCTAATCAGAACATAAACTTCACTCTCCATTCCAAACTTTGGGTCAATTTAAGTGCAGCTCTGAACTGAATAATAGAGCTGGGGCAGGGAGGAATGTTCTTCCCATCCCATGAGACTTTTTGAGATTTGAAAAAAAAATTGTCACAAATTGAAGAAAATTTGAAATCTCAAAAATTTTCATGAACCAATAATTCAAAAATAAATTCAGATCAGCTCATTTGAAATGTATCAAGATAATTTCTAAACTGTTTTATTTTGACCTTTTAAAATTTTTAAATCTATTTTAGTACTAATTATTTGAAATTTCAAAACAAAAAGTTGTTTAGAACCAAAAGGCTAAACTTTTTGTTTAGAAAATGTCAAAACAGTACATTTTGAGAATTTTGAAAAAAAAATCTAATTTAAAAAAAAATTCAAAATCCTTTTGAATCAGGAGAGTCCACAAAACTAACCCTTTCTGTGAACAATTTCAGTTTCAACGAATTGGCATTCTCTGCTGAAAAAACATTTAATTGGAAAATTCCTGACCAGCTCTTCTCAATAACTTCAGCTCATCTCCAGTTCGTATGCTAATGCATGATTTACAAGATGCCTTGAATTTTATATTTAAAAAAAAAACGAACAGTTTAGCTACCAAAAAAGAAAAACCAAACCCAAACAAGCCTCACAAGAGTACACAAATAGTAGAGAAATAAACCCAATCACAGTAATTTTGCTTTCAATGTGATGATGATTCTACCTTGACTGGAACTCCTTGAATTATATTCAGGCCAGTGGTAGTAAGATTTTTGAGCAAAAAGCAAAACATACAGCTAGTCATAAGTATCAGGGCAATGATATCGCTCTTCCTAGCTGAATTACTTGTTCTTTCATATGATAAAGCTTTTTAATTATATCAGCTTTAAGAGTTTGGGGTACAGTAATTCTCTTAAAGGAAAAATGTATACAAGATTTTCCCTATCTGCACGGGTTATTCACTGCTTCTTTAGAGAAGTTTGTACTTATGAAGGAGAGGGTGAAATTTAGCCCTCTGCTAGGGGCTTACGTTGGTCCTCTGCATGGGGATGAATTTCAGGCCTTGCTACAGTATGTAGGATTTTTTCATACATATAATTGTAAGTCCTAAGATTTAACAATAGTTCCTGATCATGCCATAGTGTTTTATTATTCATATGAAACATGACAGTTTAAATAAGGTGCAGTAAAAGGCAAACACAGGAATCACTAATTGCTATTCATTCCAACTAATTGTTTAACTAGATCTTTAAAGTGTTATATTTTAAAAGGATGAAGTTATGAGCAGGAGAATTAGAAATGATGTTCTTTTACTGCACTGTAGTTGTTAGGTTATACATTAACCATGCAATTATATCATTAATGTTACCCATAATAGATCATCTGTTGTTTAAATATAAAAACACAATAGAATGTGAGTGGTTGTGATTAACGCCCACTTTGGGTGTGTAACAATGAGGTAGGAGCTGACACATATGGTATCAAAATATATCCTGATAGAACCTAGCTTTAAAACGTATTTTAAATCCCCTCTCTGCTAATCCTCAACTCCAACATCTGTACAGTTATATCCACTGAACAGTTTTGGAACATCCTGGCATACATAATTGGTATGACAGCACAAATAGAAGTAGGCCTATCACCTTTCAGAGTTTATTGCATGGCACTAAAATGAAAGTTAACATCAGCATCTCACAATGCAATGTGACATTTTAGTGAACCATCGTTACGTGGCATTGAAAGATCGTGGAGACAGACACTGGCAACATTTTACTGGCTGGTTGTCCACTGCATCAGAATTCCACAATGCAGTCTCAGACTTTCTTGTTACATTTGTAGCGAAACACAATCACAGGGGATGGAGTAGTTTCCATGGGGATAGGTTATGCCATTTCACCATCATCACATGAGAAAGTCTCACTGAAACATTGGCACACTTTGCATGGTCCTTAAATATTTGGGGACCCAGGAATGTCCCCCTTCATAACACTCCATTAAAAGCAGGATGGTGCTGGAGGTAACAGGATCTGGGGGCAACAATGATCAGTGTGTGGGCCTGACATTTTGCAGTTAAATATTAATATATCGGTGTTTTGTATATAGTTTGAACATGTGTGTGACATGAGAGATACAGGGCCAGATCCTGCCCTTGGATAAGGCTATTTTGTGCTGCTCCAGCACAAAGCAACCTTAAAACTGATTTGACTAAGCATATTAAGATTCTCTTGGCATGTGGGATTTCCCAGGTGTTGATGATGTACAGATGGCATCGCCAACTCAGCGTCACAACCAGTGTGTGTGATGGGCTATAGCTGGCACTTACTGTGCTCTGGCAATCCCCAACTGATGTACTGGCCTTGTGCTTCTCCTACAAATATATAAGACATGCTCACTTACCATGCACGCATATCAACACTGAATATTTGCTAATACTGCTGAGGTTGGGATTAAGGTTTCGCATTATACTGCTGTGAAGGAGATTTAATAGGTTATGAGACGTGTGTTTTATCTGTTGGAATCAGAAGAAAATTCCTTGTGACTAGCAGCATAAACATACTCCATGGACATGAGGGTATCACATAACTTGGCATTTCCTTGCTTCTATGGCTTACATTTTGGGGAGATGTCACACTTAACCTACCTTAATCCCTTTTAAATGAACTATTTCCAAATGGAATTGCTGTGGCGTTGTTTGTTTGTTTGTTTTGGTTTTGTTTTTGCAAGTGAAGAAGGCTCTGCAGGGGCAAATAAAAAGGGTGGCAGGGAAGGAGTGCCTTCTCCCAATTTTACTAGTGGTGCGTGTGGCCAGGAAGGGTTCATGGAGGTGCAGCAAGGGGCAGACAGTGGGGTGGAGGGAGGGGACGTAGTGTTGAGTTGAACTTGTGGCTGTCTTGGTTCTTCAATTACCTGAGTGGACTAGGATATGTTGTAAGGAGACCTTCATAAAGTGAGGGACATCAGGGCAGAGGAGCTCACATTCTAGTTCTCTGCTTAAGCATATGGAGTTGGCTATCTCTGTTCACACTGTAGTCTTCAGTTAGTTCACACCACAAGGGAGGTAAGGGGAGAATAATTGTGAGGGCATGTGTAAATCTGTCTCTAACTCCCAAATTCCAGCACAACAGTGCCTGCATTACAGATGTTGAAAGACTGTCTAGACACCAATGCTTCTGAAGAGTGGAGTAGCCTTTGTCAAAACCATAGAGCTTCAACAGTGGAGGAAGAGCCCCCAGCACTTTAGCGTGTAGCTTCTCTCCCCTAGCAACTCTGGGTGTTGCCATCCTGACTGAGACAGGGCTCAAAACATAAATTATTTCCTCTCAGTTTATGGACCAATTTATTACATAGCTGGGAGGGAGTGGAGGATGGGAGCACTTTCCCTGAGTGCAGATTGGCTTCAGTCCTATTGTAAGGTATGGGAAATAGCAATCATTTTGAAAAAGGGAAAATTGTGAATAAGGAAAAAATTTAGACACAACTATCATTAATAACTTAGCCCAGGGGCATGCAAAGGAATTGAAATTTGACTCCTTTTGGAGGGGAATGTTCTGTGCCACACTCCTCAGCCCCAGGAGCTTGTTCCTCCCTGCACCCACCCACCTGCCACCCCTTGCAACTCCAGACTGGATTAGTTCTGTGACTCCAAGGATTATTGGGGAGGGCCTTTACCCCTGCTTGACCCTCTTTTATGAATGCCCCTGATTTAGCCTAATTTTAATCTAGCTTCTTCAAATGTACATTGGGCACTAGCTTACAACACATTAACTATATGGAAAATCTGAAGAATAGCAAAGGAAGCATTTGATTTATGAGGGAAGATTGAAAAAATGGGGTTTGTTCTGTCTGGAGAAGAGAAGACTGAGGGATGACATGGTAAGTTTTCAAGTACATAAAAGGTTATTACAAAGAGGAGGGGGGAAAATTGTTCTCCTTAACTACTGAGGATAGGACAAGAAGCAATAGGCTTTAATTGCAGCCAGGGCAGTTTAGGTTGGACATTAGAAAAAACTTCCTATCGGGGTAGCCAAGCACTAGAATAAATTGCATAGGGAGGTTGTGGAATCAACATCATTGGAGATTTTTAAGAACAGGTTAGACAAACATCTGTGAAGGATGGTCTAGATAATATTTAGTCCTGCAATAAGTGCAGAAGCCTGGACTAGATGACCTCTGAGGTCCCTTCCAGTCCTACCAATCTATTTGTTAGCTAGAATGGTCCCAAAAAAAGTGAACCACGCAGATTTTTTCCCTAAAGGACCTATTTTTAATTAACTTTCCTTCATAAGACAAATAACGGATTTACTTGCAAATCATCTGAAATTTAAGTGTACTCACAGCTTCTGAGCTGTAAATTTGGATAAGACATGCTGTCTCCTTTTCCCCCAACCAAAGAATGCCTGCCTAAGTGACAAATTGAACCCAGCCTTAATTGTAAAAGTGTGGGCAGGCCAATCCAGTGATGTTGCACACCACCTAGTCCCTTCTGGTTTGGTGTAAAATAAATAGCCTATAATCGGTTCTATATGTGTGTATTTTGCAGTATTTATTCTCCAATGGGATGTGGGGGAGGAGTAAACTATGCAGAGCACACTGTGTTACCCTCCCAGGCAGGGAAAGGGTGTAGAATAAGCAGGCTGTGTGCTACAGTATCTAGCACCCTGGGGCTTGAAGGAAGGAAAGTGTGGGGGGGCAGAGGGTGGGGGGGGGGGGTCGGGAAGGTGTGCGGAAGGGGTGTGGTGGTGGGAGAGGGTGTGTGTGGGGTGGGTGAGGGGGTGTGGATGGGGTTGTTTATTCCCCAGGCGGGGGCACCACAGGCCCGGTGTGGGACAGGCAGGATCCCGCGGCACGCCCGTGAGCGGGGGACGCGGCGCCCGGAGCGAGCTATGCGGCGGCCGTTCGCGGCAGGGCGCCAGTCCTGTCCCGTCCCGCCTACTGCCCGCGGTGTCCCCCCCCGCGAGGATTTCACTCCATGGCCGTGCCCGGGGGAGCGCGGCACTAGCTGCTCCCTGCGGGAGGGGGTCGTTGTCTCTCGTCCCCGTTTGCAGGCGGGTCGCTGCGGAGCCGAGCCGCCACTTTCGGAGCCAGGCTCGGAGCAGAGACAGACAGACAGACAGACACCCCCCGACGGGGAGGGGAGCAGGCGGGGCCGGCGGCGCGGTGCATGCTGGGCGCTGTAGTCCCCCGGCGCCCCGCCGGCGGCTCGTTTCCCGCGCGCGAGGACTCCATTCCCCAGGAGGCGCCGGGCCGACGGAGGTCACGTGCCCGCGGCTGGGGCCGGCATAAGAGCGGGCGGCCATTTTGTGCGGGAGAAGCGCAGTCGCTGCTGCCTCCGCGTCCGCCCAGCGCCCGGGTCCCTCCCTCCCTGCCGCCGCCCCGGCCTCGCGGGTTCTTTTCTCTCTCCCCCCTTCGCCTCTTCGTCTTGCGGCTCCTGAGACGCGACCCGGGCGGACCCAGCCGCGGCCTTCTCCCCTGCTCAGCGCCCCGCCACTGAATCGCATGTCCACTATCCAGAACCTCCAAGCCTTCGGTAAGCGGCGCCGCGGCCGCCTGTCTCCCCCCGGGCCGCGCCCTCGCCGCCCCGTCACCCCCGAGGTGCGCTGGAGCCGCTGGTCACAGCGTCCCGCCCCCTGGGAAGGGGCCCCCGGCCCGCTCCGGGGCGGCCGGGCTTTGCCCTGCGCTGGGGACGGGGACGACCCCCGCTGCGCCCATTCACCTGCTCGGGGGGATTCCCCCGCCAGCCCCCCCCAGTCTCCGCTGCCCGCCCAGCTGCGCTGCGGGCGGTTCCTGTTCTGCGGCCCCCCCGGGGAGCGGCGCCCTCGATCCTCCCGTGCGTTGTGAGACCCGCTGGGGCGGATCTGCAGAGGCTCTGGCGGCTGACCTGCCTTGGGATGAGTTTCACCCGCGTCTGCTTCTACCCGCTGCCCTTTCGTGGGGGAAGAAATGCGGGCCCTCAAATCCTGGTCACGGCTCCCCTGTGGCGCCCACTCCCGGGGTTGACCGGCATGGATTATGGGGTCTCCTTTTTGCATGATCAAGAACTGTTAATTCATAAGTAGGTGTCCCAGTTACTGCCAGCATGTTGCCTGGAGAGTGTCAAGTCCAAGGGACTGACCTGCCTGGGAACCTCATAGACTCATAGGTCAGAAGGGACCAATATGATCATCTAGTCTGACCTCCTGCACAAGGCAGGCCCCAAAACCCTACCCATACACATTTATAACAACCCCGAACCCATGACTGAGTTATTGAAATCCTCAAAAGTGAGATTTGAAGACCTCAAGCTGCAGGGAATCGATCAGCAAGCGACCCATGCCCCACGCTGCGGAGGAAGGCGAAAAACCTCCGGGGCCTCTGCCAATCCGCCCTGGAGGAAAATTCCTTCCCGACCCCAAATATGGCGATCAGCTAAACCCTGAGCATGTGGGCAAGACTCACCAGCCAGCACCCAAAAAAGAATTCTCTGCAGTAACTCAGTTCCCATCCCATCCAGCATTCCCACAGACCATTGAGCAGACCTCAGTTTGTGGGGAAGAATTGGCCCACCCACTATCCAGAATATTATTCTCTTTGGCAAGGAATCTTCCCTTCCTGGTCCCCCTCTTCCCTTCCTCCTGTCCTCATTGACCAAAATTCCTCCTTGGTCCATTTGCCACAGGCTATAAACCCTTTTTGTGCCCATGCCAGCTGGCTCTTTTAATGAGGTACTGACTCTAGGGCTCTAGGAATCCCTAGGGATCTAGGAATTTCTGGATTATTTAATAGTCTCTGGTGGAAGTGGAAGCAACCTGCCTCTTTCCTTCCAGCTCCTGACAGGTCAGATTATGCCTGCCCCACTAGGTGCTTTTAATCCTGAGATACTGCTGTCCCCATCCTGGTAGTTGCTTTTGCAGGCCAGGCCGGTGTCTTGTCTGCTGCTGGCCAGCCTAGTCTGCTGGTGCTGTTAGGCCTGAGCCTTTCTTCTCTTGAAGCCTTGTTTCTGCTTCTGGAAAGTAGTAGTGTTGTATAGGTAGAACTTGTGAAGATCTTCAAAAGTGACTATTCATTTTTGGTTCTCAAATTTTACATGTTAAATTTGATACCTAAAAATGACCTGAATTTAAAAAAATGCTGAGTAAACACCTGAAAATTGTATCCTTTAAAGTCTCAGTTTGGTAACCAAGATCACTAGTAATTTCTGAAAATCTTGACCTAAAGCTCTTCACCTACTTCAGCTGAAGAATATGTAACGGGTGAAGGAGCTGCTTTTTGGGAAACATGCAGGCCTAATATCAATTGACTAGAGAGAGTATTTAAATGCTGTTAGTTTAGTGGGTGGGAAATACAAACTGTTGGAGGGGAAACAAGAAGCCATTTTTTCTTCTTTACCCCCTTCAAAAAACACCTGTCTCTTCTTTCCCATGCTTCAATACGTTTGAAGACTGGAGGAGTGTGAAGGGTGCTGTTCTGTAGACAAGGCCAAAATGAATTGTATTGGCTTTTTTCCCCTGGAACTAGCTACCACTTGTGGAGGCCGTAGTATGTGTGCAACCCCTGGCATCTGCCAGTGTTTATCACCAGGTCTTGAAGACCTTCTTTTAGCACATTAGATATGGTGCTTAAAATAATGATGACTGTCTGGAATTAGGATTCCTCACTGACAGGGGAAATTTATCCACAAAGATACTAGTTGAGGCACCCTCTTTAGGGCAATGGGGATCCAGGTAAATTAAGTTTTGATGTGACACTTAGCTCTTGGATTTCAGAGTTTGTGGCTTAAAAGTGAACATAATTTTGGTCTGTTGTCTATTTAACTTTCAGGGATTTTGAAGAGAGAGCAAACATTTAAGTTGTCTGAAAACAAGTTGTCTGAAAAAATTAGTGAGTTAACTAGAGCTATTATAATGAATTTACTTCTATTGGGGATAAAGGAGCAGAGGTTTTTTTTTCCTGTTAACTCTTATCCCTAGGATCAGAGTAACCAGATTCTCCCAGAGGGCCCTTTGCATAGCTCGAAAATCCATATGGCTAGCAGAGAATGTATCTAATTTTTTCTCATGAAAAGTACTTCATGTGTAGTAAGTTGTCTTTTCCCTTGCAGACCCCTTTGCTGATGCAACTAAGGGTGACGACTTACTCCCGGCAGGGACTGAGGATTACATTCATATAAGGATCCAGCAACGAAACGGCAGGAAGACATTAACTACTGTTCAGGGAATTGCAGATGATTATGACAAAAAAAAACTTGTAAAAGCCTTCAAAAAGGTAAAACTGCTAGCTTGATGTAAGAGTAAATGTGCAAATCTGTACACAGTGCTGATTTGTAGAAATCGAGTATTTTGCTTTGGCTATGTGTCTGCGTCAAATTCACATTTGGCTAAAAGACTGAAGGGAAAGGAACAGTTTCTCAAAACTATTAAATAATGAACTTTGACTGCAAGGTACAGTACAATATTCTTGAAATTGACAAATTTTTACAAAGGTTAGTCTGTTAGAACTTGTTCTAAATCTAGTTAATTTCCCAAGTTTCTGGCTTTCTGTTGATTTGGCAAACAAATCAGTGAAATTAGTGTTGCTTTTAACTTCATAGTATAGCAGTTTTTGGCTTGCAGTGAGAATGTCTTGTTTCCAGTGAAACTCTTAAAAGTGGAAAGAAATGGCAAATTAGACGGGCAAATCTTACATGTGGCATTCCTGTACTTGTCTTTCCATGTTTTGCCTCCATTGTGTTTTTTGGGGAGTAGGTGCGGCTTGTGAGCTTACTGATCCTGCTACTTGTCTTTTTCTAGATTTACTATCTTACATGGTTTTTTCATCTCTGCAGTGCTGCTCTCCTGATGTCACCAGCTAGCTTCCATGTTGTCTTATTAAAATCAGAATAGTATAGATTTAATGTCTCTTGCTTATGTCAACAAAATGGCTGAACTTACTTATAACCTTCAATATTTATCTTATGCAGCTTCTGTTGTGAAAATACACTGTAAAGCATAGTAAGTTTAATTGCAGTTTACATGATGTCTTACAATATAAATGTTTCTCTCTAGAAATTTGCTTGTAATGGTACTGTGATTGAGCATCCTGAATACGGTGAAGTTATCCAGCTTCAAGGTGATCAGAGAAAGAACATTTGCCAATTCCTCTTGGAGGTGAGTGACTGTAGACAGATCACTTGCAGTATTCTAGAGCGCTCTGAAACTGATAAAGACCTTAATTGTTAAATAAAGGTATGATATTCATTTATTTCTTTACATTTAACCAGTTATTGAATTTTTAATACAGCTCTTACTACTCTCCTTTGAAAGAACAAAACCATATGTTTCTAGTATTGTGATAATGGGGATGATAAACATCCTCTAGGAGTCTAAAATGTTTCCAAATGTTCTTGTACCACTGTATTGAATTAACTATTCCCATTCTTTGGGGAAACAAAGCTTTGAGTGTTGCCTCTAGTTGTAAAAGAGAAATGTTTCTGACAAATATAACTAATACTGGACAGATGCTGTGGGATGGGGGGAAATAGCTGATATCTTGTTTGTCTCGTCATAAGAATACTCAACTGTAGCTGCTATTTGAAGGCACAAGTTATCAACTAGTTTTTGAATGGTACTGATCAGAAGGATAAGTGGAAGGGATTAAAGGATTGAGGTGTGCTACAGTGTTTCTAGTAACCAGATTCCCAAATAAAAATTAAGGCATATAATTTTTTGGCAAACTTCTGGAGAGAATTTGCTAACATGTGACCCAAAACACATTGAAACCTGGAAAATTACCTTGAGTCCTATATTGTACCAATATCTCTTGTTCATGCACACAGACTCCCTTCCCACTCCTAATGATTGATGGATCTTCTCTATTGATGTAAAGTTATGGCCACTCCCAAACACAGAAGCTTTACTGAAATGTTTCCCTTTTTTCAGGTTGGCATTGTCAAGGAGGAACAGCTGAAAGTTCATGGTTTTTAAAATGCGTATAATCACGTGAAGAATTCTGCAGGTTTTGTTCTAACTCAAGCTGGCTAAACTGTGAAATATGAGTCTTTGCAGTAAATGGACTTCCCACTTACCTAAGCATTTAATGTTTTGTTCACATTTGCATGACTACATAAAACATGTGGTGTGTAGACTAGAAACACACAAAAAAATTGCAGTAAGATGGTAATGAAGACCTAAGTGAATTTTAACACATTTCCAGTGGAAATGTTTTAGTGCTGATTGTTGAGTTTATTACTTTTCACCAGACTTTTATGTTTTTTGTTGTATTAAAACCATGTGTGTTGCAGCTTAAGAAGTCTATTTGCATTTTTCTTTGAGTATTTGGAATGCTTTAGCTTAGTCAAGCAACAGTTGTGATTAGTGTGATTAAATCGCTTTGTAGCATGTTTAGTTCACTGAACACTAACTAAACTGAGGTCTGTATAATAAAGTGTTAGTAGGGCTTTACGTTCTTTCGAGTTGGTGCATTTGAATATGACAATTGTTGGTAGTTTATCCAGTCAGAACTGGATCTTCACTCTGTTATTTTCATAAGATAATCAGTAAATTCTGAAATGCTAGTCTTACAGATGAGGTCTTTTGCAAGCTGTACCATGTTTTATATTACATGCTGCCATTATCTTCAGCACAAAAAAATTTAAAAGAAATGAGTAGGATCTTCTTCCCCTTCACCCAAAGAGAGGGGAAATGCTCTTAAGATGGCTTCTACCACAGCTGTGCCCTTGGAGTTTAGTTCCCTATCTAGGATGGGGTTATTTCAAAAAGTTGTTAGGTCACTTTTCTATCAAAAAGCTTTTTTTTTTTGTTTAAAACAATATGGTGGTTCTTATTGAGCTGCCCTTTTAGTTTCCATTAACAATAAAAGGACGTCATACTTCAGTTTCTATACCACACCTGTTCAAAGAAGATGATTAAGTGATTCCTATTACTGAAATATGCAAAGATCAATTCCTTTTTGGAGAGGGCATGGATAACTTTAGAACAAGTTATCCATGCAAGGTACAAGTTAGTACCTCAGACATGCTGAATCAGGAAATTACAAAATAGCTGAGGGCATACATGACTTGTTCTCCAACATCCCATCTCCCCATCAAATGTACAACAAAAGAAATACTTTTTTACTGGTTGACGCTTCCACATACAAATATTAATAGGAACTGATTGACAGGTAAAGTTTATGGGAGCTGCAGAGCCATACTAGCTACTCAAAGGGATATGAGCTAGCTATCTCATCCTCAGTGGCTTGCCTTTCTAAACAATGCTGGCTTGGTGCAGATCTCATTTAACCCTCTTCCACCAGCTTACATCAGATATGATCCTGCATTTACAGGGCTAATAAGTAGGGGCAGGGAGCTGCATTCTGTGTGTAAATGTCAGTTTTGAATTACATTGGATATTGCTTGTGTGTTGGGGGCAATCCCACTTTTACTGGTATAGTTTTTTCATTCTTGGCGAGGGGACGGGGATACTTTTACTCTGCTGGTAAAAAGCATAGCTTTTCCAGGCTAGCTGCATCCATACCTAGTGTAGACATGCACTTAGATTGCAGCAAATCATTAGCAAATCTAAAAGCCATTTGTGACATTCCCCAGGGTACAAGCTGGGCTGTTGAAGTGTTGCCCCCTTAATCCTCCAACCAGGGGTGCCTTTTACAGTGCTTTGCTATGAGATTAACTACGCCTGGTCTGCTCCTACACAGCCTCTACTATGTAAATTACTCCCAGCTATATTGTATGCATGCTGTAGTAAGCCACTCTTGAGTTATGACAGAGCAACACCAGCAAATTTCCAGTCCCAGACTTGTCCCCAGAAACGTGCGTCTCATACTGCTCAGCTCTTTCCTTCTGGACAACAGAAGCTCAGAGAAAGTGTTTTTATTAATAAAAAAAAATGTCCAAACCCTGTTATCTCAAAAGGAAGTTTCCAAACACTTCAGTCCAAACAGTGTTTTAGATAAAACAAGTTTAACTATAGAAAGGAAGATTAAGTGATTACTACTAATAAGGCATAAAATTAGAATTTGGTTACAAGAAAATAAAAGGTAATAGGCAGCTACCATCCAGTTTAACAAGCTAAGTGAATTCAAAGCAAAATGTTTCACTCCATGCTGTTGTGGTTTACTGGCTGCATGCCTTTCAGCCAGGACTCCTCCTCTACTCCTGTGCTCCTTTCCTTGTCCTTTCAGGTGTTGTGGATGTTGTATGCAGAAAGAAGAAGAGAGATCTGTCTTCATCATTTCGGATAGTTATTTTCCTCTTTGAAAATCATCTCCAGCTTTGTCAGGCAACAGTCTGTTTGCACAGGAACCCCCAGTATTCCTTTGCCAAAGTGTAAATTTCTCACACCCTTCTTCCTGCCAAAGAATGGCTGCTTAACCCAGTTATAGTCCATTTGATTATGTTGACAGCTGGCTGAGGCATCTGTTTGCCTTTTGTCTCTGAGGAACTGATTTGTGCCTGTTTTTTCTAAACTACTAAACAGTAGTAGAAAATTACAACTTTAAGTACAACATTGTCACATTTTACCAGGACAATAAACGATCAGCAAATTCAGTTTTCAAATGGTACCTCACAAGGCATACTTCATATAAAGTTAGGGTCATCATCTGTCCCATTTTTAACAGGCCAGTCTTGTATTTAAGCTCTTACAGCTGACCTGACTTTCTTAAATTGGCAAATGGTCCCATATTTTCTGCCTGCTGATCAGTGCTAGGTTTACAATGGTGCCAAAGCACAGTGCGTGCCCTTAGAAGGAGCCCGTAAGGGGATGGGCATTGTGGGTCCTGCTGGCCAATTCCCTGCTTGCTACCTGCCCACCAGCTGTTGGGGTCCAGTGGCTGATTGGGTGTGCAAAGCTGCAGTGTGCAGGGCTCAGCCATTCCCCCTGCTAGTCCATCAGCGCAGCCCTTGCCACCTGCCTGCTCGAAGGCTAATCCTGGCTGGCCCAGCCTAGCCCCATCTCCAAGGCACTCTCCGGCTAGTGCTGGCTGCACGCTGTGGTGACCAATGAGTGCCGGTAAGCGGTAGCCTCAGGTTGGAAGGAGAGGCTGTGAGGACCTGGCGCCAGGTACTGGGAGAGGTGGGCTCAGCCCAGCCACGGAGCATGTCAGTCACCCTCCATATGTGAGAGAGGTAAGAGATTTGTGTGTATCACCCTTCTATGTGCATGTATGGGGGCAGGGAGTATGGGCAAGTGTGTCCCTTGGTCAGTTCTGCATCCCCTGCAGCTCTCTGCTAGCTCTACACACATGCTGTCATGGGGGCTCTTAACCCCCTCTTGGCTGGGGCAGTGCAGACTGGTAGCTGTATTTATTTCTGGTCCATTTTGGTGCCCGGTTCTGGATCAGGTATTTCTTTTTAATGGGCTCAGTCAATTTGATGTTAATTTGAACAATAATATTGCATGGGTCGGATTGATCGCTATTAAACTCTTTTGAATACGAGTAATTTTACCAGGTATCCCATATTCAGCATAGGGAAATATGGTCATCCTATACAAAATGTATCACAGGCTTATAGAAAGGGTCAACAGAGGGATACAGCCTCTCTCACCCTGTTGCTCAGAATCTGGCTCCTAGCTGCAGATGGGTTTTTTGAGAACTGAATCATCAGTCTTTCAATTTGTTTTTATTTTAAGCATAGTGACTAACCCTTTTATTTACCATATTCTTTTCCCTCTGTTTAAAAGCTTGTGCAGCAGAAAAAGTTGGCCAAGTTCTTAATTATATCTTGCTAGAAATGTGTGGTTGGGTGACCTGAGTTATGCTGCATGGGAATTTGATTCTTTCACTTCCTGTTACAGGGGAGGAGGGTAAGTAAAAGGTAATAGTTTTGCTGGAGCTACATTTTAATGTGGTAACATACAGGAGAAAAATTATGCTTAGCTACTATAAAAGCACAAATCAATTTCATAAACTGGATTTTTTTGAAGCCACATGGTGATTATAACTAGGTTTTCATTGGAAATGCAGGATTTGTTCCTAGCCTCAAAACAAACCTTACCCCAACCTTTTTCCTTGTCACTTCTCACTGCAAACGTAATTTTAAAACTTGAAATTAATTGGTGATACCATTACTGGAATACTATCTCCACGCTTCGAAGATACGTTTGAGAATTGTAAAGAGTTCAGAAAAGAGTTACAAAAATGATTTGAGGCCGGGTAACCTACCTTACAATGAGACTTTAAAAGCTTTGTCTAGATATCTTATCAAAGAGCAACTTAAGTGACTTGATTGTGGTCTATAATAGCCTACATGGGAAAACTTTTGATAGTAAAGGGCTCTTTAATGTCAACCTGCAGTAGCTAGAAGCTGAAGCTAGACAAGTTGACTGGAAATAAAGTGCAATGTTTTAACAGTTTGAGGTTATTTAACCACTGCAACTACTTACCAAGGAATGAGATGGATTCTCCATCATCAGGTCTTTAAATCAAGATTGATGCTTTTGTAAAAGATGTGCTCTAGTTCAACCAGAAGTTATGGGCTTGATTGTAGAAATTACTGGGTGAAATTCTATAGCCTTTGTTATGCATATGGTCAGACTAGATGATCATAGTGGTTCCTGCTGGCCATAAAATCTGTGACTTAATTGGTCAAGCCATTCTGGAAATGAGCATTTTAATAATGTCAAATATCTTCTGTAAAGCTTATTTCTTTTTAATTGTGTTGTGAACAGTATCACTACAATTAACAACCATCACACCTTGATACAGATGGGGAAATGTACCCTATCCCTTCACAAAGAGAGAGCCCATAATCCTGGAAGCTGCAGAGTATGGAAGCTGTGCACTCTTCTTCCTGTGGAGTTCATAAATTCACAAGAACGTATGAATTGCCAAATTCAATCACACCTAAGGTCCATCTAGTTCAGTCCCTGACAATGGTCAGTACCAGATCTTTCAAAGATAGATGCAAGAAACCTCAGAAGGCAGGTGTGCAATATTCAGTCCCTATGAAGGTCCTCTACCAAGCTAATACTTAGGTTGCTTTAAACTCTGAATTTTTTAGCATTAACTGAATATTACTCATATACATTGCCAGTGCTTTGAATTTTGCTAAATTCTTTACCTAAACAATATAATTTAGCAGAGTTCCATACTCTGATTACATGCTAAAAGTAAAAAGCATTTCTTTGTATCAGTTTTGAGTTTGCCTCCTTTCAATTTCATTGTCCTTTGTTCAAGTGCTAAGACACAGAGAATAGATGCTCCCAATCTACTTCATGATTTATTATTTTATATACTTGTATCATGTCCCCTTACAAGCCTCCTTTCTAAAATAAACAATCACAATCTTTTCAGTATCATTAGGTGATGTTTCCCCTACCTCTAATCTAACTGCTGATTTATATAATAGTGTATTTTCCATATTATTCTCCATCCCATGCCTTATAAATCCTAAGCAGGTTGCTTTCTTCCCTGTAGAGCTGTTTCTCTAGTGAAAGAGCAGGGGCTATGCCTTTATTTTGTATGATTTGGGGCTGCCATCTCAAGTAGCTTAGGTTGTACTCTACTCTAAAAATAATGCCATAAAGAAATAGAAACAACACTTTTCACTGGTTAGTTTTAAAATAGTAAGAGAATTCCCACAAAACAATTACATCAGAGGCTGGAAATACTCAATTTTCAACACCTACCTTAACTCTGCCTTATTCTCCCTGACCACTCTCTGCTATCCTGGTTATGGTCCACATATTCCTGGTTATCCTAAACAAAATGCTACATAGAGACTTGCAAGTTCCAAACCCTTACATCTGTTAAGTAGAAAGAAGACCAGGTGCCACTCTTACTGATGGGTCAGAGAGATATCACCTTATTTACATAATCTGCACAAGATCCTGCTTTCATCCATCATCCAGCTATATGGGGGAGGAAGGGGAAATACCCTGATCACCTGTACAATATTGGTCAGACCCCATAGTTGTGCTACAGGTCAATGCTTTGCTTTTTTTGACATCCTCCCTGCAGGCAATGGTCCCCAGTTTCTCTGTACCATGCACTTGTTGAAACAGGCCTGAAATTGCCTCCTGCTATAGGCTGGGTTGGTGTGTACAAGGAATACTGTTTGGCACACACTTATTTCTGTTTCAGTTACATTCCTGTAACTGATCCCTTCATATTAAATCTTAACTTATTTTTCAGAAATGTCAGCTAGTTGAAAGAATATGAGATTATCTAAAAGAAATTGTACCAGAGTTTTCTTATGTACATTTTCTAAAAAATAAGTTTGCCATTTTTAAGGTAGATTCTTTCTTGGAAAATATGAATAATGTTTCTAATATCTACTGTTTAATGTAGCACCTGAGCCTTGTGGAATCTGTTTTCTGAATTGTCTTTTCATAAGGTAACAAAAATACTTAGAGGAAGCAGAGTTTAAATGTGCAATATGTTTTTCAGTCTGAGAAACAATATGTTGCAGTGCTAAGTTTCAGTCTGCAGCTCTGTTAACTGACTTAAGTAGCTGAGAATACTGTGCAAGGTTCTGAAATGATCTCACGGTTCTAAAACAAGGCTCTTGGCACCATGTCCAGAATGTTAGGTAGAGGAGGATCATCTAGCATTCTGGACAGTCACCACGTTTTTACATGATTTAAGTATTGGCAGTTTCAATAACTCTCTGATGGCAGTAGACTCTCAACTATTTTCAGATATAGCTTGTGTCTGCATGCTGCCATACCCACACCGCACTGTTAAAAATGAGCTATTGGCTTGGTAAAATGTCTGTGTCAAGCCATCCTTGCTATGACTATAGCAAAAAACATGGTCAAGCATAGTTCCGCTGCTTAACAGCAGCAGGAGTTAAGTCTTTGGACATGGATGCACATCGGATCACTCTGCTCTCAATGTAGACAGGAGTTTAACTATTAAGTGTCTTTGTGCTTATGCAGCTTGACCGAGGTCACACTGGAAGTCTTTGGTAGAGTTGGAACTCGGGTTTTCTGAGCCTATGTCCAGTGCTTTAACCACAAAGCCTTCCTTTCAAATGAGCACCTTAAGGACATGAACGTCCTACTGCCTAAACACCAACATAGGGCATAAATATTTAGTGTACTGTTTGGCAGCCCTAGAACTACTGCGCAGCAAGAAACGCAAGAGTAATTGTTGCATCTAAATCCAAGACTCCTGATGAGAAGTACTGTGTCTCTTTGTCTGAAAACCTTCCTGGCCTGGAATGGCTTCCACTTTTACTGACAAGTCCACTGGAGCCCAGCCCTGTTGTAAAAGAAATACAGAGATTGGGGTGCCTTTTGGTAATGTAGGAGTTGCAAAATGTTGAATAACGGGCTAATCTTCACTAAATAACGTACATGTCAAACATTGGCAATTCTCTTGCATACCCTACTGTACAACTTTGCTGGAAAATGGCTGTCTGAATTGAGCTTGGCGCATGCCATATAGTGGTAGTCGTGTATATCTTCAGTCTGTTGCAACGGTTTTTTACTCAAAACCAGATCTGGGCCAGGCCCCAGCGTTACGTGATGTGGAAAGTGCTGCCTAAGATGCTTTATAAAGTTATTAATTTATAAGATGCTACCTATAATTCATTCACTATTCAAGAGACTTGCTATAGGGTTACTTAATACTGTTCCATGAATGCCATGATAATGCAGTATGAGTAAACTTACTGCAATAAATATCAAATTTTGCTACATTATAACGTGGTGTAAAATTATGATGATGACCTATGAATGAGTAAATTATACATAATTGTTTATAACCAGTGGGGGTTTCTACTGCACACAATGCTTTGGTGAATAGTGATGTATTTGAAAGTCATTATGAAGATTAGAACGCTCAACAACATGCCTCACTCTCCTTAATGCTAAGCTACTTGTAAAAGGAAACTAACGTTTTATACATAACGTATGTTAGTATCCCTTTTAAAATAGCTTATAGCTGATATTTCTATGCTATTTGTAATAGGATACGTTATATATAACATGTTAAATAGCTTAAACATATCATACATTAAGATTTATATATGTGTGTGTATGTTACGTTACAAATGTCAAGATGCAAATGAAAACCTAATGGCTTGATCAAATGCTATAAATAACTCTTCAAATTATAAAACTGTAATTATGTGAAACTTCTTGTTTACCTGTGCTATTTACTTGCATTTTTGCATTTCTCTCCTACTACAAAATTATGCCTATATTTGTGGTGCAAATACTACAGAGAGGACGGGTTGATTTTTTTTTTAAAGTTACTATTTGAATTTGAAAAGCAAAACAAGATATGCAAGCTTTTCAATTGATCTTACGTTTTACTGTACTAATTTTGGACTTTTAAATTGATTCTAATTTTTGGGACAAGTTTAACTTGACAATTTATTTTCTGTGAAGCCCAGGCATCAAGTTAACAGCTTATTGGCTTAAGCTCCCGGAATTTTTGTTGTAACTTCTGTTTTAACCTCACTCAGAACTGGGATTCCAAACAGTGAAGGGTATCAAAATTATGATCCATTATTCTATGTATTATAAATCACTCTGGAATCTTCCAGTTGCAGATCAAGAGCAGGTCAGGCTGCTAGCACTATGGATTTTTAAAAACCAGTTTTAATTACTTCAAAGTTGCTCTCATTGTCATTATTTAGTGTAACTATTGAGTTAATTGAGACTGCATTATACCATTAAATGACTTGATTATGGTCTGTAAGGGCCAGATTTGTAAATGTACTTAGGCACCTAATGATACAGATAAGTGCCTAGTGAGGTTTTCAAAAGTGCATAGGTGCTTAATTTAGACACTTGAAAATCCTAATAGAAGACTACAAATACCTTTACAAATAGGACCCTAGGTACCTACATGGGGAGAAGATTTCTGAGCAGTCTGAAGATTTCTCTTTAAGTCAGCTGACACAGGCATAATAAGATCCAATGACTAAAAACTGCACAAATCAAGTTTAGAAATAAGTGGCACACTTTTAAACAGTGAGGGTATTTAATAATTGGAAAAACTTACCTAGGGCTATGATGGTTCTGTCACTTGAAGTCTTTAAATTAAGACTGGCTGTCTTAAAGACATGCTGTAGCTCAACTGGAAATTATGGGTTTGATGCGGGAATTGCTTCCTGAAATTCTGTTTCCTGTCTTATGCAGGGAATGTCAGACTAGATGATCATAATGGCCCCTTCTGGCCTAAATATTACAAATCCATTAATAATAGTGCTTAAATATTTTGCTCTCCTTTCAATACAAATGGAAATATAGTTGCACTGAACTAAAGTTTCTGCACTTGCCAAAGCGTCAGTGAACTCAAAACTATTAGGAAAGTGTGAACAAGAAAGAAGACAGGACATGATCATATTTCTCTGTCATAAACCTGACCCAGTGTACAGAAGGGAACTCTTGATCTGCTGATTTGGAACTTACTCAGAATCTCACAACCCAAGGCAGCTGAATGACTAGTTAATGATATAAACAGATGCTGCTAATTTTATAATGTGATGTGAGCAGAGGGAACAAGAGCTTCTATGCTAGAGAATTAATAACACACACGTTTGTCATAAAAAATGAATTTTTCCTTGTACATTAGAGGTCAAAGAAAAGTCCAGATATTTTGCTGTAAATTTTGGCCAAAATTTTCAATTTAATCAATGCCTAAATACATACAAATGTGTAAATAAAAATTTCCTGATTGTTCAAAGGTGCTGCGCACCCACGCTGTTGAAAATCTGATCCTTTCTTGAGGTGCCTAAATATAGGTTTAGGTGCCTAATTTTAGGCAACCAAGTTAGAAAATGCTGGCCTTTTGGTATGCAATAAAACTGCTCCTTTACAACCAGCTTCTAGTAGTATGTACCTGCTTTAGCAGCTAGAACTAAAGCTTGCTGGAAGGTGGAAGCTATTCTACAGGAAATTCTGAAAATAAAAAAGTTCCAAACAGAATGAAAATGAAATTTTGAAAAGCTCCCTGAGCTGCTCAGAGTCCCAGTAACTTGCCAGGCCGAGAGCTTGGGGGCTGGGGCCCCTGGACGACTGGGCTGCTGCTGATCTGGGAGCCCAGGTTCCACAGAATGCCAAGAGGCAGGTTGTCAATGAGCTGGGTGGGCGAGCTGGCAGGAAACCAAGCAGGTTTCCATTCCATTTCCCAAGGCTTCCAGGTTCCCTTAGCTCCTAGTCAGAGTTTTGTTGAAATCACCCTTTTCCTTTGGAACATTTCTACTTTGATAAATCAGCACTTTCTGACAGAAAAACTTTCCATCTGAAAATTTCTGACCAGCTCTAGGTAGATTTGATGTCTTTCTCATATTAAGTGGATGGTAACCGCTTGTGAAATGGGTCACACACTGACTAGCCCCGCTGCTATAATAGACTGCTGTGGCTACTTGCAAAAGTGGCCATTACATTCAAACTTGGAGGCTGATAAACAGATTCCCACTGCAGTGGAAAAGGTACCAATGGAAGCAGACCGAGTCAAAGGGTTAGAGAAAGGAGCTGACAAAGCAGCTGGGAAAGATGCCAGAAAAAATGCTGAGTTTGAACAACAGAATAAAAATCCTCGATGAACATGAAGCTAGTGAGAGTATCAAGGAAATAACAGAACCGTTTGCCTGTATTCTCACATGATCCAGGAACTTAAAAAACAGGGTGGCTATTTATTAGGACTGCCGGGAAAAGCTTAATAGTGCAAAGACAGCAGTTTAAAAAAATGAGAGGTAATGATCATAGCATTGAAACCCTATTTGAGCTGTTCAAAGCTGAATGATTGAGAATGTTCCTGCTAGTGAGCTATTTGTGTGAAACAAAGGGATTACAAAGCAAGGGTAGGAATGTGCTTTTTAACAATGGGCAGCTTGACAGCTGGAGAAGGCATTACCCCCTACTCCTAAAAAACCTGTGTGGTCAGGCTGCTAGGTGCGACAAGACTTGTGAATTGGAGAGACTGCTTCAAAAGTGCTCTGCCTAGTAGGCATTGCTTTCTCCCTACTTCTTCTTCCTGAGTGCAATCATCACCATTACTGGGAAAGAGATTACTGAGAAAGGAGGAGGAAAGTTTGTTTTCTTCTCTTGCAATTGCTGGTCAGAGTTCCTTTGTTTGTCTGTTTCCCCTCCTGGGAAAGGGAGGGGTCTTCACATTTTTCCCACTACCACCATCACCTTCCTGGTTTCTGGAAAAAGGGAAAGCATTTCTGTTCTTCCAATTCCAAGATTTGGTCCCTGCAGCCCATTCACCCCATACCCCCCACATATATACACATACTTCACTTCCCCTATGATGCACTGAATGGTCCTCAGACATAGCTGAGAAACTAGCCCTTTATCTTCACCTACAAGTGAAATGAAGAGATTGGGACAAAACATGGCATGTCTTACAGCCTTGCTGTGATTTCCTCTATCGTTTTTGCCAAGTTACTTCAAGTTCTGAATCTACATTCTAATTAATTCCTCTCAAGTTAGTTTAGCTCTATTGAGAGTGGCCACACTACAAAATAACATTCAAGCTGCACAGGATGGTTGTCTTAACTGTTCACAAGCAGCGCTAAGTCGAACAGCAGCCTGTAAACCCTGATGGGCCAGCTAACTCAAGTTCAAAGCACCATCACATTTGAATTAAGGGGTTTTGTGTGTGGCTAGGACTCAAGTTAGGAGCAACACGTGAGTTGTAACTCAGATTAACACTGCCACGAAGCCAAGCCCTTAGTCATTTTTCCTCACACACAGGGCCAGTTGTGTCAGATTTACATACTTCAGTAACATTCACAAATTATGGGGCTGACCTTTTACTTTTGGGTCCGTTGTCTTTCCCTCTCGTTTACTAACAGTTACTGACTATAAAAAAGATTTGTGAATTTACTGGCATTGCTTAAGCTTTCTGTCTGCAACACTGTGACCTAAATAGCCAGAGTCCTGGCACATAGCCAGTTTTCCACTACAGCTCTCACTAATGTGTTACAATTCATGACTTGAAAGGAATATGTTCCAGAACGTGGATTAAATGTTATTAATTATTTAATTTTAACACTGAGAACAAAGGCTGTGTTGGTTTTATGTTGATGGGGAAAACCTTCCCCGATGGGACACCCCAATCATTCAATTAGTTACTCTTCCTGAGTGGATACAGCCTGTCTCCATTTCCCATGCCCACAGAATTTCCTGAGCCTAGCAGAACCAGAACAGGCCTTGGGGAGGACAGGAGTCATTTGGGCGGGGATAATGACTGACTCCAATCTAACGTAGCTTCACTTACCAAACCACTCTCAACAGAATGGAGTTGTAGCAACCATGGAGACTACTACAGTGCAGGGGAGGGGAGACTCCTTTATGTCCTGCCCATTTACTCAGGCTGTACGCAAGGTCTATGAGATGGCTCAAGGCAATTTACCATGAAGGGAACAGGCTAGTGTACAAACTTCTTTGAAAAATAATGGGTTGGTTATTTTTAGAATTGACAAGGCAAATGGCTTTAAACTTGGTTAGGGAACAATTAAATAGCCTAAACAACCATGTACTAAGCATTGCACAGCGACTGCAAGCTAATAGCAAGTAGACCTTATTATATGCTTTAGCTCACAAGCTCTGTAGAGCAGGGATTATATGTACCGTGCCTAGCACCATAACCCTGATTGCTGACCAGGGCCTCTAGGCACCATACACTTAACAAATAATATTAACAATTAGCATATTCTAATCAAAAACCCCTGAATGCTCCCAAAATACTGAGCTAGTACAAGGACTTTGCTGCTGCTGCCTGCCGGATCCTGCACACTACCTCGGGTACGATGCCTGTTAAAATCATGGGGAAAGTTTGCCTGAGCAAAACCCGCACACTCCTACCCAAAGGCATTAGCTGTGTGATTAGCAAACGTTGCTCAGCAGTGAACTGTGGTTGTGTGCAGTAGACAGCATTGCTTGTGGCAGGTGACTTGTGCTACTTCCTAAGGAAGGATGATTCTAGCTAAGGTTGGTTCTTTTCTCCCGCCATGGAAAAACGTGCAGTTCTGATGCAGCAAAATGGTGAGGTTTATGGAGCTGCAGTGCGTTGTCACATATATTTTTATGGTTAGTAAGTGGGACAGACAGATACAGTTGAAATTGTATGCTTTCCAAA
Source organism: Mesoclemmys tuberculata (assembly GCA_007922155.1). NCBI lineage: Eukaryota > Metazoa > Chordata > Testudines > Chelidae > Mesoclemmys > Mesoclemmys tuberculata. Next base: position 73,986,661 of record ML675603.1, on the reverse strand, counting down.
GAGGGCTCAGGCATGTTGGAAGGCATAGATGTCAGCCCAGCGGAAGCGCCTGGAAAGGAAGCACTTCTTGGTGCTCCTGAACTAGCAGAGGTAGTTCATGGAGCGCTCACCATTCTTCTCCCACATCCACACAGTTATGGTAGCAGGCCTGCATCTTGTATCAAAGGGAGGGTTTTCCCTCATTCTATAGGGATAATTGTTTCATTTGCTTGTTTTAAAGGCAATGATTTATTCAAACCCTTACTTTAGGGAATTTTCTAGGTATGGCTGCTCTGTACTATGTGGATAGTTTTAGCTACCAAAAAAAAAAATAAACACCCACAGGAAATTATCGTATGCGTCATAGTCATTGATTAGCTAAACTATAGATATGTGTCCTTCCATTCCTTTAATCCATTTAATTGCTCTTCTCTGAATTATCTCCTATGTCGTTCTGGTAAAGAACTACCCAAAACTGAATGCAATACTGTAGGTGTGGGCTCATCCCAGGCTATAGAGAGGGCTTGTCAGCTCCCTGGTATTTGCCTAATGCAGCTTCATGCTCCTGAAAGTACCAAGGACTGAATCCAGCAGAAAACAGCCTCCACAGCTGCAGAAGCTATTTCATATTCAGAGGAGGAAGTATCCCCTTTCTATTAGCTGCAGAATGCCAGACTAGACCACTGGCAGTTGAACACAAAGAAATGGTTCTCTTCTACTCAGTATTGTAATACAGAAGGGCTCGAGCTTATATAAGCCCAGTAGTTTTGCACGGAGCACAACAAGGTGTGTATTACTTGGCATTTTCTGCTCCTGAGATGGTTCTTTGCTTTGTTCTTTATGGGGGAAGGGGAGATCTCATAAACACACTTTTGTTCCTATACCCCTTTTAAAAAGGTTTCTCTATACTCTTTTTCAGGCCACCCTAATGCACATCCCATTAAAAAGTTTGCCACAAAGACATTAATAAATCACTTTTAAAGGGGGGGCCTGTGTGAAGTGAGTATATAGGGTACGTCTACACAACAATCTGGAGACATGGCTACAGCACGTACCCGAGCTAGCTCTGATCAAGCTAACTAACCAAAGAGAGCAATGAAGCCACAGTGTCATGGGCAGTAGTATGGGCCAACCACCTCAATGCCAGCCAGTCCGGGACTCTGGGTACATACTGAAGCAGCTAACCTGTAGTACATACTAAGCAGATGCCACAGCTTTGCTGCTATTTTTACTGAGCTAGCTCAGTGACAGGTAGCTTGGGTATGCCTACGTGTGCCACGATCACATCTCCGCATTGCTGGGTAGACCTGTCTAAAGAGACATCATCACAGACAGGGCTTCAGTATTCTGATTTATTTGTGTTTCTGTAGCTCCTAGAAACCCCACCCAAAATGGGAGCCCCATGGTGATGGGCAGTGTAAGGAACACTCCCTGTCCTGAAGATTTCACACTCCTGCTGCTGCCCTGGTACCTTGGGTGCCCACAAATCAAACCATTCAATGCAGAGATGCATTCTTCTTGAGCCATCCCGGTGCCCGATTCCACCGATCGAGTGTAATAAAAGTGGTCCGTTGAGCAGCAAATCTCTGTGGCTGAAACAAAGCAGCTAGATGGCGAGAATGGAACCAGCAGAGTCAGAAGGCTGTCTTCCCACTTCTGCTTGCCGTAGTGGCTTGGTGATCTGGCAAAATATGTCCAGGAGACAAGAAGCCTGTTTTTTCCAATTCCTTCCAGCAGTGTAAATCAGGACTAACGGCACTGAAGTCACTAGAACTATTACAGTGTAAGAGACAGGAGAATCAGGTTGAGATGAGCAGGTCTAGGGTCTAATCTTATGGTCCTGACACAGGTGAAACTCCCATTGACTTTACTGACTCAATTTTCCCATATGACCATAAAATAGTTTCAAAACTAGGTTTGCAGAGGCAAAAGACTGCTGCAAGCACCATCACGCCCCGAGTGTAACACGTGTCTCAACATCTTGGTTTGTAATGCCAAGAAGTCACCGCAGCTGAGCTTAAAAATAGCACCTTGTAGTGCATAGATTTGCGTTCTGTCTTTTGTAGTCTGCGCAGGATTTTCCCACTTGCTTTCTCTCCCTTCCAAAGTTAGAGCTCATGGATCAAAACTGCAGCTGGTGTAAATTAGTATAGCTCCATTGGATCTGGCCCTTTGTTTTCGAAAACAACCACTGGCTTGTTTTACTTGCTTTACCCCACACTGGTTTTCATTCAGCTAGTTTAAAAATCTACTTTACCCTGGGAAATGCGAACACAGATGCACGTACAGTCACTTAAATTGCTCTTTCCTCTGTGACTCTGTTTTGTGTACATCTCCCTGCTGTATGAAACACAAAATATTGGTTTTGAGTTTTCTGGGGCTGGCAAGTAAATTCTTCTGAGTATAAATTTATCTTTGGGTTTGACTAGTATATCATGTTAAGTTTACATAGACCAGATCTTCAGCTGATATGAATGGAGCTATGCCACTGTATTCAGTGGTGCTAGGTCAGTTGAGAATCTAAGCTATGCTTGGCGTATATTCTTAAATATGGCCCATTAGCTAAGTACCTGGTCCCTAAATTACATACATTGTTTTCCTTTTGAAATCTGATAATTTGTGTGTACAAGAGCAAGATATTATTATTTCATTATTTATTGTTAACTTCTTATGCAAGTTTTTAGCTATCATACATTTTACTGGAGGTGCAGTGCTTCAATGCAAGTCTAGTGCAATGTGATTGCAAAGTTGTTTTGAACTTGTAGCTACAGCAAATTAGTCTTGCAAAGAGTTCTGTTGTTCAGGATCACACTAAATCAGCCTGTTGGCACTTGTGATCTCCTGAACTCATCATTATGGATTTCAGCTTCTCAGTTCTTATTCTCACTCTTCTGAATTCTGTGTCTTCTTATGTCCTCTGCACTTAATGTTTTTTTTCTGTATGCTATCCTCTTATATTAGGCCAGACCCTCAAATGATTGAATGGTGTTGCTTTGACATCAATTTGTAAAGCCGATGGAGCTGTGCCAATTTATACTAGCTGAGGATCAGAGCCATAAAGGATAATGCTATAGCTATTACAAACCGTTTAAGGATAAACCCCACCCTCAATTTTCTATAAACCAAACAGTGGTTTATTTAAACTTAGTCTATATGTTTGTCATATTAGGGTATAATATGTTTATTATAAGCAACTAAAGTTTTACAAATTAAAAATGTAGTGCAATAGTTATTAATTGTAGTTCAAATCCTGCAGCAGAACAAAGCTTTAGGCAAAACAATTGTATTGTTTTTTCTTAAGCTTCGGAAAAAATATTTCCCCCCATCTCCCAGATGAAAATCTCCCCTCCCACAATTAATCAAATATTACAAAATTTAATTTTGTTGAACAAATACACACGTAAATGGTGAATCTGCCTTTTCCTGTAAATTTACCTAGGAATGAGAGCAGAATGATGTGAATAATGATAGAAAAAAGACAATGTACGCCAGAAAAATACTGAATGCAGAACTTAGATTGTGGGAGCATGGAGGTAAGTTTCTGTTGTCGTTCCAGTGAAATTGCAGTTTAGTTTATGTGAAGTGTTGGGAGAGAAGTGATCAAAGTTCTGACAGAAGCTACTAAAATACTGTAACTTTCACACAGGATCCCTTCTGGTGGAAAAAATAGTATATGATCATATAATTAAAGGCTGAATCATAATGTATGATATGCACAAAAGGGGTGAGTTAAAGATTGCCCAGGCAGCCTTAATTCTGGAATTTCCTAACTTTTGAGTGCTTGACTTTGCATCTTTAATAAATGTTCTTTCAGTGTCGTTTTTTACGTATAATCAGTACCTAAGATAGGTAGATGGAGATCTTTCTTTTGTTCTTTCTTGTTTCCTCATTTACCTCAGTCTAAATAAAACATTTATACTTGGTTGCCCTTTGTGAAGAGAAAATACAAAAGTGGAGCCCCCATTCCACATAGCAGCAGCAATATTGTGAAGACTGTCCTTGTCCCCGCAGCCCTGATTAGCTGGGGATGGGCAGACAGGAGCAGCTGGCTGTGCCATCCCCCAGAGCTCTTATTGGCTGGAGACCTGGCAGGAAATCTTGCCACTACTGCTTGCTGTTAGCTGTCCTCTGACTGGATGATGGGATCGCCATTTGAGAAGGGACTGACAAGACAAGTGCTGCAGATGCTGAAACAGCAGGTGGAAAGTCTCAGCTAGGAGATAGGGGTAGGGAAGCAGCCTCAGCAGGTGGTCTCAGGGAGCCTGCGCTCCATGTAAGAAAGGCCCATTGTCCAAAGGGAAGGAGGTGGCTTAATCCAAGATTTAAGAGCTGAGGCTGGGAGGGGCCATCAAGACAGTTTGTGGCTGAGGGAGGGAGAGTTGCTTTTAGGCATCCGCGCTCTGTGCCATTGCCTGTTCTCTTCAGTGGCACCAGGTTCTGCCTGTGCTGATAAAGGCATTGGGATAGCTCTGTCTGCTGGAGCAATTCCCGCACCTGCTTCCCCCATGGTTTTAAGAGTTTGAAACCACCTACTAGACAGGGGAGCCCACACCATGCATAACTTACCCAGTCCCATTGATTGCAATAGAAGATTTGCCTCTGTGAGGGCTGCAAACCTGAGTGGTTAACAGTGTGATGGCCTTGGTTATAATCGAATGCTTTCTCTAAACAAAACTCAGCAGGAGTGGCAAAGATTGGCCAGCAGGTGCTGCAGGTGACGTTTACTTCTGGAACTTGACCTCTGAGAAGATAAAATCAACAGGGATGGGAACTGGCCAGGGGTTAATTTACAGGGGCTAGTTTCCTTCCTCCAGTGATGAAAAGAAGTTTATCCTTTATTAGCCTGATCCAAAGTCAATGGGAATCTTTCTGTTGATACCAATAGGCTTTGGATTAAGCCCATTTTGAAGAAAGATTGCTTTGAAAGACCCCAGCGCTGCTTTTTCTGGTTTGTATTTTTTTTAGAATGAAATTTATTCAAGGTACAATTATGTTGACCAGACTGCAGTGTATGTAGTGCCTGTAAGGTCAGAGCTTCCTTAATTCTTGGAACAAGTTGAAACCTATCAATAAGTGACTTACAGTTACCGAAAACTAAAACAGGCATTTGAGGAAAAGTGCTACATAACAGACCAATGCTGCACAAAGAATGTGACACAGAAGAGGAGCTGTTTCACAAACTAATTTGGATCGACAGACCAAGGATACAAACACCATGATGATGTTACTTAATTTTATTTTTTGCTCTAGTAAAACAATATTTTTATATTACTTTGTAAAGAAAACTAAATACAGTTAGGTACATTCACAGCAAATCAATGCAGAGCTCTTGTTTGGAGCTATCTTGTACCCTAATCCTTTGGGGACCCACAGGCAAGTAAGACCTCTCTCTCTTCTGTGTAGCTGTGGAGGACCTGCCCATAATTTTGGTTCAGGTGTGTGGGTGAGAGGAGGCCAGGAGTAGTAGGTGGAACCATGACTCTGTGCTCCCCGTAGCTGCCCAGTTGAATGAAAGGTGGGAAGAAGTAGGCTGCACCTTGTAAAGGGCTGATGCAACATACCCTCCACCAGTGGAAAAAGGGAGCTTCACAAAACTTGTGCCTCAGTGGAATGACCTTCCAGAACAATTCCTTCCCAGAGCTACTTCTGGGGCAGCAGAGATGGACATGCTGAGAGCTGAGCCTAAAGGGTGCAGTTGAGGTCTTCGATGGCCAAAGCCAAGGAAATAGAAAGTTAAAACCTTCACCTACCCAAGAGGAAAAAAGCTTAACTAATTTAAGAATCTCAAACCGGATGGCAGATTGGATGGGTGCCTCAAGAAAACATTTGGTTTCTCAAATTCATGTTACTTGTACCTATGTACCTGTTATTCTACGGAAATAATTTAATTAGTAGATTATTTGATCCATTTATTTTGAATATTCAAACAACTGACTGAACTGCTCTTGTAAAACCCATCTTATTTTTGCTGCTGGAATCAGGCATCTGGTGCAAACACTCTTGTTCATGGTTTCAAATGTCACTTTCTATGACTATTGTCATCCATAAACCAGTAGGAGAGCACTTCAGTCTCCCAGGACACTCTGTAGCTGACTTGACAGTTGCTATACTTCTACACAAAAACCTTCAAAAACAGACTTCAGTGAGAAACTCCAGAGCTGGAACTCATCTGCAAATTTGACACAATATTTTTTGGGTCTGAATAGGGAGTTGGAATGGTTCTCTCATTACAAGAAGTAATTGCCACTGTTCACACATTCTTACCTTCTAATCAATGGTTGTGAATAGGCCTTATCTACTCCAACTGAATGGCCTTTGTTTATGCCTACCCCCCATTGTTGTTTCTTACCCTTGGATGTATATGTGTATGTGTGTGTGTGTGTGTGTGTATATATATATATATATATACACACACACACACACATCCTATCTGATTTCTATTTCATGCATCTGACGAAGTGGGTTGCAGCCCATGAAAGCCTATGCCTGCAGAAATTTGTTAGTCTTTAAAGTGCTACAGGACTCTTCTTGTCTCCCACAAAGGTTCACTAATCTTCCCCCAAAAGTCACTGTTTTGGCAAATGTTCCAACCAGGACATTCAGTCACTGGGATATATGTGGAAAGCAAATGCAGCCTGCGCTACAATGACAGCTGATTTCGCCTTTTTATTTTTCTTTTTTATTCAAATGGCTATATTGGGGAATTTGTGTGCAGGGGAGAAGGAGACTTTCATTTCTAGACATGGTTTAATAGCGAATAAAAGTTTTCAACTATTGGCTGGTTGTATTCAGTGGCCTATTATATCTGATTAGCAGGTGATCTCAGTTAAGTTGTAAGAGGACAGTTGTCCATATCAGAAAACACACCACAAAACTGATACTAGCTGGTATCACGGTTGGCAGTGTGAGTAGAGGTGAAGGATTTGGATTCAATCCAAGACCCACTGAAATGAAAAGAGAGCTTTAATGAGTGCTGGATGAGGTCATTAATGAGACAGATGATCTCTCCAGATCATGGTGAGACCCGCTGGAGTAGAAATGGGGCGGCAGCTTGCACTGTTGGTGCCTGCTCTGTACCTGTTTGAGGATTTCAGTGGATGTCAATCTTGCACTGCTCTAAAGCACGAAGGGTCCACTCCCGTAACCATGGATGTCAATGGCAAATCTTTCATTGATGGGGTGCACAACTGGGCCCCAATGAACACAATCATTAAACTTTAAAAATTAAACTGGGCATTATATATATATTTACAAGAAACACGTCTGAGTGATTCATAAAAATGTAAGAGTTGCCATACAGGGTCAGACCAGGAAAGGATAAATAATTTTCTATTTACTTTTTCCACACCATTCATGAATTTATAAACCTATATCATATTCCCCCTCTTAGTCATCACTTTTCTGAGCTGATCAGCCCTAACGTTTTTAATCTCTTCTTTTAGTCCTGACTTGTAAGGAAGCTCTTCCATAACCCTGATCATCTTTGTTGCCCTTTGCTGAACCTTTTCCAGTTCCACTGTATATTTTTGGAGGTATATTCAAGGTGTAGGAGCACGATGAATTTATATAGTGACATTAGGATATTTTCTATCTCTTTTAGTTCTAATAGTTCCTAACATAGTTAGCTCTTTTGATCACTGCTGCACATTGAGCTGAAGTTTTCAGATAACTATTCATGGTGACTCCAAGATCTCATTAGATGGCAACAAGACACCAACCATCATCAAGTGGTAGCAACATTTGGGTCACTACTGCACTGGGGTAGATTGGAGCTAGTGACCTAAATTAAGAGTAAAGGCTGCTTTGGTGAGGCACAGTTTATTGCTTGGAGCATGAGCCTAAGAGTCAGGATATCTGTGTTCTCTTCCTTACCTTATTTGACCTTGGGAAAATCACTTAATATCTTTGAACCTAAGTAATGCTATTTATAAAACAGGGATAATAATACCAATCGTTTTGAAGAACTATGAGATTTTCAGATGAATAGTCCTGAGGTCCTTAAATATTGTTCACAGCAAGTTCCATAAAATTTCAAACATGAAACTAAGCGAAGTTCACCTTGGGTATATCATATAATGATGATGATATACCAGACTCCAAAAAGCTCTGCTATCTTTACTATGTTTTTGCATGTAGCTATTAATATAAGCATTTAAAATCTCAGTATACTGTACAAAGTGTATTGCAAAATCTCCAGCATAAAAGGAAAATGCACATGTCAAATATAGTTTATTTGTATTTCAGTAGTTTGGTATTTTTCTAGCTCCACTAGGGGGTGCTAGTTAACTATTTTAAGGTGCTTATTTCACTTCACACAAATTTTTTCTATTTTCTTATGTATTTTGTCACAAGTTTTCCTTGAAGTATTATTGTTATTCCAACCACAGTTAATAGGGACTCGTAATTAGCTATTAAATAGTTTGGGAATAAAGCAGAGTACATAACTGCAGCCTTTTGGGAGGGGCGGGAAGGGGGAAGGAAGGAAACGACTGAAACAAAAGTTTAGAAAAGAACATCAGTACCTTTGACCTGTTTGCAAGTTCACTGGTTCAGCTCTATCTTGGGAACCTATTGTTTTTCAAAAGGGAGAAAGAAAGAAGCATAGACTGAGCTTCTATAGAGCCTATTTAAGGGCTTCCTCCCCAGCAGCCTCAGAAAAAGCTAAAGTTATATTCTCTTGCTGGCCATCGAGTGGCACCTTTTAGGGCCAGGTCCTTGACTAAAGTTAATGGAGCTCTGCCAATTTACACTGAGTAAGGTTCTGGCCTAGTATTGCTATTTATATCATAAATAGCAACATAATAGCTTCTGACATTCCCCAAAAGAAAAAAATTAGTAGAAGAGGGGAATTAGAAATCCACAGCCACATGTGAAAGTGAGAATTGTTTTCTGCTTTAATAAACATGCAAGAAATATATCACGTTGTTGGGTTTGTGAGCCTAAAACATAAAGTAAAAGAGACAGACATTCATTTAGGCAAGACATTCTGAATATGTTCCAAAAGAGGAGTTCATACATTAAGAGCGTGCCTTCTATTCTACCATCACATGTACTGATGAGGTGCTCACCTCATCAAGTGAAAATGTGATCTCCAAGAGTGTGAGGATAATTTTGATTTCCATAGCAAATTCATCCCCAAATGCAGCATGTGTATGCTATACCTAATTAGGTGGTTTCAGACAACTGTAAAATTCCTTACGGAGAATACACCACCCACTAAAGGCTAACAAGAGAGACTATATGGTACATCATGATGAGGTGCATTCATCCTTCTTTATTCATCCTTCGTTTTTGCCTTTTGGATAAAAGACCCCCCTCCTTGTAATATTTCAATTCAGAAATGCCCCCGTTTTGCCTCAGGGGAGTTGTCGTTCAAGTGCCTCTTGCTCCCATTCCCCTTTGTGACTGGGATCCCTTTTCAGTTTTCAGACATTCTGGTTTCCCCTCTCCCTCCCCCCCATCAACAATTTCCAGTAAAAGCAGATACTACTACTACAAAAAAAGAGAAAAGCACTTTAGCTGAAAACCTAATTTTCCATTAACCTTCATAAATCTGGAATTAATTTCCTAAATCTAGTACCTACATTTGAAAAATGTTGGCCTAAATAGTTTAGGGGCCAGCTACTCCAAGGCACATTTCTCCCTGTCTGACACACCTCAGTATCTGTATTGATTTAGGACATGTAAAGTAAGCACCTCAAATGTGAGGCTTGAGGTAGCTCAGAGAAAGGTGTTCTCAGGAGTTAGCCATTGAAGTTGGCACCGCTAACCTTTGCTCAGGCTGGATTGCAGGGTTATAATCCAGCCCTTATTAAACAGTTATTGGGCTCATTCCTGTCCCAAACTGAAGTCAAAGGGTTTTTTTTTTTTTCAGTTTCAGCCTAACAAACCAATCAGAAGCCCCATTTAACAACTGTGAGGCAGACTGATTCTAAATATAAAGTTATTACACAAAGATTCTTTCTCCAGAGATGCTGCAAGAGCTTGTGGTAGAAATGAGCCCATAGTCTGCTCTGTAATTGTGAGCTATCTGGCCGGGAGTTAGTGCTCAGGGATTTGGCAAGCTTGCTGGTTCGTATCCACTGAGCCATATTAAAAAGAAGATCTCACATATAATCTTTACCTTCTTGCAATTCACAAGTGGTGGTTTTGAACATCGTATCCCTGACTTACCTTGAACAGTCTTTTCATAAGAGACATTTGGCTGCTCTGTATCCCTGAGAGGAATTTTTCAATTCAGGCACAGATAATTAAACTGGATACCATTTTTCTAGAATGTAAGATGCTGCTTTTCTGCTGATGCTCTATGACCTAACTAGCCCTGGGTAGAGACGGCTGTTACAATGTGGATTTTAATTCCATCAAGAATCACTACAGTACTTTATTCACCCGAAAAGTCCCAGCTGCTGCCCAAGTTTTGGGACTAAGAGAAGGAGACTGATTTTTTTTCTTGTCATTTGCTTGATTGAGAAATAATGTTGCCATTTACAATAAGAAGCAATCAGACCTTCCCAAACTTTTACGGCCTAAATGAGCTACAGTGAGAAACACTGGAAATGGCAAGATCCAGCCCGCCCTCTGGGCTCCGTGGGCATCGGAACCAGGGTAAGGGTGCAGAATGAGGTGGGGTTTTGTAGGGTCCTACTGTGTATTGGTCACAGCAGAAGTTTGCAGCACAAAGCAGAGGTTATTTGGACCAACCATATACCTATGGATTACTAGGTATTTTAGTGTTTTTTTTCCTGACCTAGTTAGCATCCTTTGCAACCAAGGCACTGACCCTGGAGCTAGCTCTGCACAGGCAGCCTCTTGCACCCACACGGTATCCCAGTTAAATCTCCTATTTAGGCATCTAAATAAGTCAGTGCAGGTGGAGTACATACCTGCAAGCATTTGATCACAGAGCTGGGGCCTATGTTTGAATGAAGGTTACTGCATATGCCCGGGGCCCAAACCTGCAAACACACTGTGAGTAAATTTGTTCCCATGAGTAGTCCTCATTAAGTTCAATGCTTACGTCTACACTGCAGCTGGGAGCACACCTCCCAGCCTGGGTAGACAGACTTGTGTTCGCTCCACTTGAGCTCAAGTGCTAAAAATAGCCATGTGGACATTGTAGCTTGGGCAACAGTGCAAGTGCTCAAGCCATCCATGAGTCTCCACTGGAGCTGCAACATCCCCACTGCTATTTTTAGCGTGCTACTGCGTGCCTGTCTCCCCGGGCTGCTCTCAGTTGCAGAGCAGACAGATCCAACGAGGCAACTCCACCGGGTAAAGTTACCGGCGTGCTTAAGAGTTTGCAGGATTTGGTCCATTGCTGCTCCTCTTCTAGTAGGTTTCAGATTCCTTTCCTACAGCATCACCTGCTTTTCTGGTGTCCTCTTGGCTACTGCAGCGCAGTGAATCAGGGCTTTCTTTTAAAAATCAAACCGTTCAAATGATTTCATTAGGTCTATAAGGGCGCCATTCACATTCTGCACTACTGCTAAGAGGATTTCATTTTATTAGGAGCATTAATAGGAAGTCACCAGCACAAGAAACAGCTAGAAAATTGCCACCAACAATGGTTTCTGTTTTCTGACCCTGTCCATAGCTGACCATAAAATAGTCATTGAAAACATTTATAAAAAAAGGCAAAAACTTCAGCCAAACTGTTCACAGTATTTTTCATGTTTGAACAGCTCACACCATCATCTTGGTACCTGGATCTAGACATGGCTTAGATGACAAGCAAAAACCATTTCCCCTGTTACTGTGTAGGGAACAAATGCGCAAGCACAGCACAACTGTACAGTCTGTGGGAGCCTCTAGCTAGCAAACTGCCTGGACAGAGTGGTGCATCCTAACTTTCTGAATGGCATGAAGCTTAGACTTAGTGTTGGCAGGAGCAAAATCTAGAAGTAAAGGCAGGCCTGCCGATGGGGGCAAGGGGAGCAATTGCCCAGGGCCTGGCGATTTTAAAAGGGCCCAGGTGGATACGTATCCTCCTCTCCTCCACACACCCCATTCCCTTGAGACTCACCCCACTGGTGCTCTCTGCCCCTCCGCTGAGCTGAGCTTATTTATTATGAGCCATGCAGGTTCCCAGGCAGCTGAGGAGATGGTATCTGCTACTCAGCTTCCCAGGTTCATCAGTCATCTCCCTGGGGAGTCCAAGGGAGCTGAGTAGCAGATACCGCTACCTCAGCTGCCCGGGAACCTGCATGGCACATAATAAATCAGCATAAACTTTTGGCAGAAGCCCACTCAGGCCTCAGCCCTTTCTAGGGGGGCCGTTGACTGTTCTATCTTGGGGCCTGGAATTGTTATTGATGGACCTGAGTGAGGGACAGTTCCCAAGAACAGCCTGCTCCTGGCTCTCTAAAGCCTCTTCTTTGGGTGGGTCACTTCAGAGTCCTAGCCCAAAGCCGGTGGAATTGTGGCTCAAAAAGAGATGCCCCTTAGGGTGGTTGAGCTCTAGGCTGTGTAGGTTAAACCTTTCAGTTGTGGATGACTAAAATTGGGTCCCCCAAATCTATAGTTAAGCTGCTAAAGGAAATTGTCCTGAGTATCAGCAGGAGCGGCAGTTGTTCAGCACCTCTGAAATTCAGGCTGTTTTTACTTAGATGCTTAGATCCGGATTTTGGTGTCTCGCTCTAGGCACCCACATTTGAAAAGGCTGTGTATGTTTCCTGCTCTTGCAGTTTCATCTGGAAGTTAACTGCCAGCTAGTGCACAGTGCTTGAACACAGGTGTAATAGACCTATTTGTCCTATTTACCTTGCCCGGATCGAGTCAGCTGAGTTTCACAACTTGATCCAGACAGAGTGCATCTCAAGTAACGAGAGCACAGCAAGAGGAGACTGGTCGCTTTCTTTTTTCCTTTTCAGTGTTTTATAGATCTTTTTATAACTTGAAGTAAGAATGCGTGGGATGCTCTCCCCCACCCCACTAGCTGCTTTTGGTTGTATGTGCAAAGGGGTTTTATGACAGCACTGCAGGCAGATGACGAAGAATGCAGATTGCACGTTGTTACTCCAGGTTCACTTTGTTCCACATAACTGCCTACGGGCAGTGGCTGATCAACAATGAAGCAGGTGGTTTTCCAATGAACATTTCTGGTACATAAAAAATGTACATTAAAAACAGCCTGGAACTGAAATCTGTGGGCCAGATCCTGATCATGAGCATTGTGTGAATTTGGAGGAACACCAGTGACTTTAATAGAGTGTCTTCACAATGGGTTTTACCTTCAAACATTATTTAAAATGGATGTAGCTTAACAGTGTTAATTTTTTTAAACATTCTTTTAGGGCTGGCTACAGCCCGAGCCATGAACAGGAACATAGAGCCCGAGCTGCCTTCACAGGAACATAGAGCAGTGTTTAAAACTAGTTTTAAACATTTCCAGATATAAATTGCCCTGCTGTTGACTCCAGACTGAGTTTCTGCTGAGGCTGGACTAGGAGTATTAATGTAGGGAGAACTGGAGAGCGGGAAAGAGTCTAGGAAGGGATATGGAGTGAGGAACATGGATAAGGGCACAGGACAATGGAGGAGCCATGGACTGTGATATATGGAAGGATGGAATGGAGACATGTTGTATGGCCTTGAAATGGGGAGCAAAGTTTCTGGGGAAACAGTAAGAGGAGGCACTTGGAAGGTAAAAGTGACTGAGGAGGCATAGGGGAGTAGTCACAGTGCTGTGGGGAGGTAGATCACAGGGGTTGAAAAAAGCTAGGGTCCTAGGACTACAGGAGGATGTGGAAGGCCACAAAGTAAAAACATGAGAACAGGAGACTGGAAAAAGGCAAGGAACCCAATGAGGTGTAGAGAAAGCCAGGACAGTCATGGGGGAGAGGGTTGTATGGGATTGGAGGAGGCATAATGTCAGTAACTCAAATGACATTAATAAAATGAATCTATTCCACCATCACATCACACTCCAGAACTCTGGCATAATGTAATGTACCTTGGGACTGTTCCCCTTCAAAATTTGAGTGCACTTAAAAAAAAAAAGTGCAACACGTAACCATAATAAATACCTAACAGCATATTTCCATTAGAGCACAAAGTAAGGGGGCAAATTATGGTGGGGAGGGTGATGTACATCAGCAGCCGTCAGTTGTTTCTCTTTAAGGAAAACTTGATCAGGGTGATTTCTTTCAGCCCTCACAGTGAGGGAAACAATTAGATAGCAAACAAAGGCTGTCATTTGCATGCAGAGAGAGGCATGCAATGTGCCATATACTCTCTCAAAGGAATTGATTCAGCGCAGTGACATTTTACATTGTAGAACACCTGAGGTGCGTTCGTGTTTAACAAAACAAAGCTACTTACTGGTGAGTTCACTTAGAAATGGTGACATCTTTAACTCATTATGTATTTGCACATCCTTTAAAGTCTGACACCTACCAAATAAATGACTACTTAATTGTTTCACTTAAAAAATGCCTCACTCACATTATCTCTAGTGGAGAGTGGCTTAGTAATATTCTTGACTGTGTAGGACAACTTTGTCCCTGTAGCCAGTCATGTCTCTGTCATGGGCCTATGACAATTTACATAAGCTGAGGCTTTGTCCTCCTTATGCGCATGTCCTTGCAAAGGTTGAACAACAGTAACTTGGTGCAGGAATTCTTAAACTTATTGTCGCATGGACCACATTTGACAAGAGATTGTGTCATGGACATCTCACCTTTTCTTTGGGATTTCTCAGACCACCTCCCCTCCCTTTTCAAAGAGAATATCCCTCTGGCACCTAGAGCAAATGCTTGTGTTAGGAAAGTATTTGGCCAAATGTTTCAAGCTGGCGTGCACAAAGTTAGGTCCCACTCTGCAACTTCCCATAAAGCCAGTGGGCGCTAGAGTTGCTCAGCACCTTTGAAAATAAGGCCACTTTATGCTTCCATAGTGCCTGAGCCCAGGGGTTCTCAATCTTTTTCTTTCTGAGGCCCCCCCACAATATGCTATAAAAATTCCAGGGCCCAAGAGGGGGTTGTGCAGGGGGAGGGCTTGGGATTCCAGGCTTCAGCCACCAGAGGAGGGATGCCTAGTGTAGGGCTCCGGGCTACTGTCCTATGGAGGAGGAGAGCTAGGGGCTCTGGTCTTCAACCACCAGACAAGGGGGAGGGAGGACGCAACCCTGCAGGGTGGGGCTGGGGGCTTTTTCCCTATAGGGCTCAGGGCTTTAGTCCCATGGGATGCCAGGGCTCATGGCTCAGGGTTTCACCCCTGCAGCTCTGGGCTTTAGCCCTGTGGGGGGCACCAGGTTTCAGCCCCAAGGCTCCCACCTTTAGCCCCATGGGGGTGCCGTGGCTCAGGGCTCCAGGCTTCAGCCGTGGGTCTCCGCAGTCCCCCCTGAAAACAGTTCACAGCATCCCAGAGGGCTGCAGACCCCCGATTGAGAACTGCTGCCTTAGCTGGTCCCAAGCCCAATTGAAAAAATGAAGAAAGTTGGCATTAAATGGGCAGCCAACCATAAAATATTTCTGTTGTAACATTGTTTCATTTATAATTAAAATGACCCAACTCCATTTTAAATTAGTAGAGGTGTAAACTCATTGGGCCCAGGTGTAAAATGTTAACTGCTTTGTAACAACCTCCAGCCATGTATTACAACAAAATCTCTGTGAAACTTCATTTAAACAGTATCTATTCATGTTTTACAACAAAATCTCTGTGAAACTTCATTTAAACAGTATCCATTCCTGTATTGTAACAAAATCTCTGTGAAACTTCATTTAAACAGTATCAATTCCCGTATTGTAACAAAATCTCTGTGACAAGCACCGGGAGGACCCCAGCAGGTGTTAAGTACTGAAGGCAACCAAAATGCAATCAGTCTGTAACCTGAAGGCTTTGGTAAACCTGTTACTTGAAACTCAGTAAATTTCATTTAAGTAGTATTCAAACATATATTGTAATGGGTGAGTCTTTGTCAACAGCAAACAGCAGCTGGACAATTAAGAAAAATAAAATCAAGTTTCGCTGTGTGAGTTTCGCTGTGTCAGGGTGCAGCCCCCAACCACCTCATTGCTCTTAGGAACTTCATAATTGGCTAAAAAGTGGGCATATGGCTGTGAGGAAGAGAAATATAAGGTGTTCACAAACAGGAAGTAAACCGGAGATGTCCCATATCTTGGAAGGGCACCAGAATAGCTCTATGTGCAGGCTTGATCTACCTACTGTCTCTCCCCAGTTTGCCACTCAAAACCTAAGTATAGAGCATGTGGCTGTGTAACCTGAGTGTGACGGTATTTTCCACTCAGATGAAAAACCCGGGAATCCTACTAATGGAATTGAAGTGCTGCTTTGCTGCTGACAAACCTCACCGTTGCAGTGTAAGTATAATAGCATAAGTATAATCCTATAGTGTAAATTAGCTTTGTAAATATAATTGTAGTTGTAATTGTGATTGTAGTTTAAGTAGTTAAATCGTTGTATTAAATAAGAATGAATGGTGATTTTTTTAAAATTGTAATTGATGATGTATAGATTGTTGCAAGTAAAACAAAGTTGTATGCAAAGCAAGCCTTGTCGCTCCTTATTTGAGGGATCCATATAAATCGAACCTGACAGCAAGCTGGTTCTTGTTGTCACCTCAATTCCATGAAATGAGTCCTACCCAACCACATATGGTTGATACTAAGGCTAGAAGAAATAGGAGGGAGTGCCAAGAAGACCTAGTCACAGACCAGGAAGCCCCTGGTGCTAAGTGTTGTGCAAACACAAAACAAAAAGTTGGTCTCTGCCCCTAAACAGCTTACAATCTAAGTAGGCATCTAAATATGTATTTGGGAGACTAATTTTGGGCATCCAGGTTTGAAAATATTGGCTTTAAATACTTTAGCTGTCTTTTAATGGGATTTAGCAAAGCACTTAAACCCGTGCTTAAGTCCAGCTCACACTGATTTCATAAGAATGGCCATACTGGGTCAGAAGAATGGATCATCTAGCCCAGCATCCTATGTTCCAACAGTGACTAATTCCACAAACTTCAAAGGGCAATTATCAAGTGTTCTGTCACTTGTCAGCCAGTCCCAGTATCTGGCAGTCAGAGGCTTGGGGTACCCAGACCATGGGGTTGCATCTGCAACCATCTTAGCTAATAGCCATTGATGGATCTATCTTCCATCTAATTCTAATTTTTTTTAACCCAGTTATACTTTTGGTCTTCACAACATCTTCTGGCAATGAGTTCCACAGGTTGACTGTGTGTTGTGTGAAGAAATACTTCCTTTTGTTTGTTTTAAATATGCTGCCCATTAACTTTGTTTGGGTCTGGGGTTACATGAAAGGGTAAACAACACTTTCTCCATACCTTTCATAGACCTCTATCATATTGCCCCTTCTTCAGATCTTGGGTGCACCATGCACATGGTGGCACTATAACAGTTACTGTCTTATTATATATCTCATTCCTAATGATTCCTAGCATTTTGTTAGCTTTGTCACTGTGCATTGAGTGGATGTTTTGAGAGAACTATGCACAGTGACGCAAAGATCTTTCTTGAATGGTAACAGCTAATTTAGACCCCATCGTCTTGTGTGTATATATAGTTGGGATTATGTTTTCCACTTTGCATTTACCAACACTGAAGTTCATCTGCCATTCTGTTGCTCTGTCTTCCAGTTTTGTGAAATCCCTTTGTAACTCTTCACAATCTGCTTTAGTCTTAACTATCTTGAATAAATTCATATTGTTTGCTAACTATGCCACCTGACTCAGCACCACTTTTTCCAGATCATTTATGAATACATTGAACAGTACTGGTCCCAGTACAGATCCTTTGGGGATACCACTATTTACTTCTCTCCATTCTGAAAACTGACCATTTATTTGCACCCTTTTTTCCCTCTAGTTGAATCAGTTAGTGATTCATGAGAAGCCCTTATCTCTTATCCCATGATGCCTTACTTTGCTTTAGAGCCTTTGGTAAAGTACCTTATCAAAGACTTTCTGAAAGTCCAATTACACTATACCCACTGGCTCACCCTTGGCCACATGTTTGTTGACACCCCTCAAAGAATTCTAATAGATTGGTGAGGCATGATTTCCCTTTACAAAAGCTGCGTTGACTCTTCCCCAACAACTCATATTCATCTGTGTGTCTGATAATTCTGTTCTTTACTATAGTTTCAGCCAATTTGCCTGGCACTGAAGTTACGCATACCAGCCTGTAATTGCCAGGATCGCCTCTGGAGCCTCTTTTAGAAATTGATGTCACATTAGCTATCTTTCAGTCATCCGGTACAGAAGCTGGTTTAAGTGATGCATTACATAACACAGTTAGTAGTTCTGTAATCACGTGGAACTTATCCTTCCTGTATAGGCTCCTTTCCCAAAAGGTTCCCTGGTTTGTAATAAACCTAAAGCCCTCCTCTTTATACCATCCTGTCACCTGCGCACTTAGACTCTACAGTTCTGCCTGTCTAACTGGTCTTGCACGTGGAACAGGAAGCATTTCAGAGAAGGCTACTGGGGAGATCCTGGACTTAATCTCTTACCCAATAGCCTAAATTTGGCCTCTAGGGCCTCTCTCCTACCTTTCAGTGGGAGTTAAGAACATGTGTAAGTCTTTGTTGTACCAGGCCCTTGTGGCCAGCCAGCTCTTTGGCAGACCTCCATTTGGGAACAGTTGACATACGATAAATCTCTGCTCTTATATCTAGCAAGATAAGTTCTCCCAATAGCTTCGTGTTTGTTTATAAAGCATGTAGGATCCCTAGAAACTAGGAATGAACAAAAATCACACTCAATTCTGAATGTTATTGATTGCAAGATTTAGAGGATCAAACCAAATAGTTACTAGGTCAGGTAAATTAATCTTTTAGCTTCTTTGTTGAGGTTAAAGCTGTAAAATTATTTCTCATGTAGATAGATGCAAGGACCCTTCACAAGATTTAGGGCCACAGTCTTTTCAATTTAGGCTGTAGGCTCTTTGACAGGGACTGTCACTGACTGTATGTTTATGCAGAGCCTAGCACCATGGGGTCCTAGCCAGCTTGTGGACTCTGAAATATAAATGTTAAGTAATAATTAAGAATTGTACACCCAGTGAGGTCTGCATGGAGAGCAGAATCTGTACTCTTTATTTGTGATGTTAATGTTGCTCCTTTTTGACTGGAGCAGCTGGTCAAATTTCAGGGCTCTGGGATGTTCCAGATGAAAGTAGAAATTGATGGAGTCTGGTATTCTCTTTGATGCAATCTTGTTTATTTACAAGGAATAGACAAAGTCCTACTTCCCCAAAAGCAGGAGGAACCAAAACCAAAAAGGAGCAGTTTCTTAGTTTACACAAACGCACACACGCGTGCGCGCGCACGCCCACAAACACACACACGTGCACGTGCCCACACGTGCACACAAACCCGCACACGCGTGCGCGCATGCGCTTACGGGCACACAAATGCACACAAGCGTGCACGCACGTGCACACAAGCGCGCGCACGCGCACACAAGCACGCACACGTGCACACAAACGCACACAAGCGCGCACACGTGCACACAAACGCACACAAGCGCGCACACGCACACAAACGTGTTGACATAGTTACATTGGATGGGGAGGTGGAAAAACCCCAGAGTGCTTCTATCAGCGTAGGTAATGTTATTGTGGGAGATGTGCATGCCTGCGTGTGCGCGTGCATGTGCATTTGTGTGTGTGCGCGCGTGTGTGCATGTGTTTGTGTGTGTGTGAGGGCGCGCAGGCACGTGTGCGTGTGCGCATGCGCGTGTGTGTGCGCGCACGTGCGTGTGTTTGTTTATGTGTGCGCGCACACGCGTGTGTGTTTCTAAATGTGCGCGCGCTCCTGTGTGTGATTGTGCGCGCGCGCGAGTGTGCGTTTGTGCTTGCGCGTGTGTGCTTTTGTGTGTGCACGCACGTGCACGCGAGAGAGAATGAGTGTGTTTGTGTGTGCACGCGCGCGTGCGGGGGTGTGCGTTAGTTTGCGTGTGTGCAGGCGTATGGTGTGTGTTTGAGTGTGTGCTGTCTGTGCTGTACGTTTGTGTGTGTGTGCATGCGTGCGTGTGCTTGTTTTTGTGCGCGTGTGCATGCGCACGCGTGTATATGCATTTGTGTGTGTGCGAGCGCGTGTGTGCATTTGTGTTTGTGTGCGTGTGTGCGCACGTCTGTGCGTTTGTGAGCGCATGTGCGTGCGCATTTTTGTTTGTGTGTGAGTATGCACGCGTGCATGCATGTGTGCGTGCGCGCGCGTATGCATTTGTGTGCACGTGAGTGCGCGTGCATGTGTTTGTGCACACGTTTGTGTGTGTGCGCTTGTGTGCACGCATGCCCATGTGTGTGATTGTGCGCGCACATGCGTGTGCGTTTTTGTATGTTTGTGTGTGCGCGTTTGTGTGTGCATGAGCGTACGCGCGTGCGTGTGTGTTTGTGTGTGTGTGAGCGAGCGTGTGTGTGCATTTGTGTGCACATGCGTGTGCGCGCTTGTTTGCATTTGTGTGCGTGTGTGTGTGCGCGTTTGTGTGCACATGTGGGCGCGCGAGTGTGTGCGTTTGTGGGCTCTTGTGGGCGCGGGCGTTTGTGCGTGCTCTCGGGCGTGTAGTATGTTTGTGTGCCCATGAGCGCGTGCAGGCGTGTGTGCGTTTGTGTGCCAGTGACCGCGCGCGGGTGTGTGTACGTTTTTGTGCCCATGAGTGCGCGCAGGCGTGTGTGCGTTTGTGTGCGCATGAGCGCGTTTGTGTGCACGTTTGTGCGTGTGCGCGCGCGTCTGCGCCTGCGTGAGCGTGCATGTGCGTTTGCGTGTGTGCGCGCGCACGCGCGTGCGTTTGTTTGTGCGCATGCGTGCGTGTTTGTGTGTCTGTGTGCCAGTGTGTGCGTGCGTGTGCACTCGCGCGCGCGTTTCTGTCTTTGTGTGAGCGTGTGCGAGCACGCTTGTGTGCGTTTGTGTGCGTGAGCGTGCGCACGCGCATTTGCGTGAGTGTGCATGTGCACGCGTGTGAGAGTTTGTGTGAGCGCACCCGCTCGCTCGTGTGCGCGTTTGTGTGCGTGTGCAGGTGCGCGTGCCTTTTATGTGTTTGTGTGAGTGTGTGTGCGTGCTTGTGTGCGTTTGTGTGCACGTGTTCATGCACGCTTGTGTGCGTTTGTGTGCGCCCGCACGCGTGCGTGTGCTGTGTGTTTGTGTGCGTGTGCATGTGCGCGTGCGTGCGTTTGTGTGTTGTGCGCGCGTGCGCCCAGTGTAGACTTGGCCCTCGTTTCCTGTTGATGCATGCTGTCTCTGGGAAATGAAAGAAGCATTCCACATCGCAGGTCTCTGAGGAAGGTCTGCCTATTCACAGCACAGAGTATCTATAGCTTTGTCTTCACTGCTAAAAGACAGTGTGTTTACTAATAGGTTAGCTAGCCTACTGTGAAATCCTAGTAGAGACAAGGTGCTGCAGGTTTACTGTAACGTAAACTGGATGAGGTTAAGCCCAGCCTGGGTTATAGCACAGAAATCACTTTGCTTCTCCTGGATAAAAATTACATGGAGTCACTCTCCACTAGGCTGTTCCAACATAACTATCATATGCTAACATCTTGCTGTAAAAACCCCCCTTTTTAGTAGTGAAGACAAAGCCCATGTGGAAAAGATGAGGGAGAAATAGAGTTACTGGCAACTTGAAACTCCAGCAGTTTGCAACTGAAAGAACTTTTTTGATCCCTTGGGCCCTACTTAAATGTTGTATTAGAGACATTATAGTGGCTTTTGCTTCCATAAATATATATGTAAAAGATTATTATAACCAAGTTCTACTTAGAGCTGGAGAGCAAAGTTCAATTGTAAAAAAAAGGATTTGATTGCAGATAATATGTGAATGACATGTATCTGTCTCGCATAATAAATTATTCATTCCCCCAACTTTGTTTCAGCAACCGAGAACACCAAAAACCTTGGGTTAGAAGAAAGAGCTGCAGCCTGAAATACAGATTGCCAGCCACATCATTTTAAAAAAGGATACCAATTGTTTTAGAAGAATTTTAGGCAGAAAGAAATAATTAGAGTGTAAAAAGGGGGGAAAATTATTATGTAGTGATATATGGTGTAATTATAATATAGATGCTAAAGCACCACTAATAAATAACTGGAACAGTTGGAAAGTGGCTTAACTTGTGATGAATATCAGTAATAGTTAATAATGTTACCTGGCAGCTCTGTGTTCTTGGGGAACCAGGGTGCAAAACCCCTACTCTCTTTGGCTCACCTGAATCCTCCTCTCCCCCCACCCCTCCAGCCTCTGCTTGAGCCAGAAACTAAAAACAACGAAAAGGCAGTGAGTCACACCTAAAACCCTCCAGCCAAGGGTGATAGGATTAAGACAACTCCCCTAGCCTCATCTACATGGAAGATGGAACAAGAATTAGCATGGAGAATGGAGAATCCAGCTCCAAAGAGGAACCACACTGAGCTCTGGGATTGGCAAAGCAGGGACGCACTGCATGATGGAAGATCTCTGCCCCTGATGTAAATGAACCCACACCTACACACATCCAGCTCCGCAGTTATCAGACCATTCTAGCTATTGATATGCAAAACACTGAATCTGCCTGATTGCATTGTGAGCGCCCTCAAGGAACACTGCCCATAGCCAGGAGTGATCAGCTCCTATTGTCCAACATAAAGAAAACCACTCTGGTATACTTCCTTGAGACATTGTTTACCCATAAACAAGCCTGATTCTACAAAAACCCCTACTCAAGTTCAAACCCCTGTTCTGATGCCTGGATCCAAATGCTGCATCAGCTCCACTGGAATTTCCCCTTTTCCTGACTGAACATGTTGGGGCTTTGCCGTTCTCAAGTGCTCCAGACCATAAGCTGAACAGCCTGTCTCCTGGGAACCTCTGAGTTGCATGGAACCATGAGACACACACACACACACACACACACACTACTTCCCCCAACACTCACTCTCTTTTAGTCCAGGCATAACTTTCTGCTTTTGTAATCAAACCTGGGATAGCTTTCTCCAATAGAATACTACACAGTTACAGTTGGGGGAAGTGTTAGATTGTTTTTTCCCTCCTTATATGGTATCACTATTAGTATCATAAGTTTTATACACCTGGCAATAAATTAACTGTTCTAATCAAGCTGGTTGCCAGTCTCTCTCTCTCTCTCTCCAAATGCATTTACTCCTTTGTGTTCTTGGCTTCCCTATCTTGCTCTGCAGCAATGTTTCTCTTACCTGAGCCAAAGATCACTGGAGTGCCCAAAAATCCTATGGGGTTTGCTCATCAGGGGGTTACTGCTAGAACAATTGTAGAGTGAGGGGGGAGGCAGTGGAGAGCTTCTCTGCCTAGCCTACGGAGTCCAGGGGGCATATAAGGGTAGCAGCTGAAAGTGCTGTTTGGACCCAGCCTGCTCAGAAGTGTGCGCTATTCTGGTGCGGTGCAAAGGGACACAGAAGGGTGGCCGCCGACAGTGCTGTGTCACCCAGCCTGCTGAGTTCAGGGACATATAAGGGGTCAGCTGAGAGTGCTGATAGCCCGGTCCGCTCAGACGTATTTGGTTAATCTGGTGTGTGTGTGTTTGGGGGGCGGGGGAGGGTTGACTCTGGGGCTGGAGAAACCCAATCCTGAAAACCTTAGGTCCCGCAGGATAGCTTCATGGGGAGGGGACTTACAGCCATATGAACACACCAGTAACATAAGCAGTACATGACTAGAATCACACACACCCTTCCAGGAAGGTAACCCTAATAAATGAGCGTACCCCAAGGTGATGGGCAAATCTGATAACAATAGACTCAGCTTTTGTTCATTTAATTAAAATAATCCCCAAATATGATCCATGAGTTACATGTAACATTAGAAAACTACAGTAAAAACTACTGATTTAGATTCTTTAGTGCACAAAGTAAATCAATTAAATAGTTTTACCTAGGCTATTACTATGAGTAAATCTTTATTATTGGGCAGGAATTTTTTGTGGATGAGTGTCAACAGACCGCATTATATATACATAAAAGAAGGTACATCGCCTGTCTACTTATAGAGCCACATCACTGTAGTATCTGAGCACCCCACAAGTATTTATGAATTTAGGCTCACCCGGGGTCAGCTATTATCCCCATTTTACGGGTGAAGAACCGAAACACAGCAAGATGAAGGTCAAAATAATCATGTAGCCGCTGATTTTTGGAGTTGTTTTGGGGAGCCCAGTTTTACATACCTTTTGCTTGAATTTCAGAGGTGCTACCAGACACCTCTGACTGAAGTTTATGGGAGCTGCAGATGGTCAGCACCTCCAAAAATCAGGCCATAGGTATTGCAAGCTGAGTATTCAAAAACAAAATCAGAAAGCACTGTGGGCTTAAGTGACATGCCCAAGGTCGCATAGGAAGTTCACAGTAGAATTGGAAACTGAACTCAGTTTTCTTGAGTCTCAGTCCAGTGCCTTAACTACAAGACTAGCCTTTATTGCTTTCATAAGTAGAAAATAGAACTGGGCTCTATGTATTTGAAAAGTCTTAAAGTTTTGGATGAAAGTTAACCTTCCCAGAAACTTGCTTATGTGGCATGTAACTCTCCAGCTCATTCTAATGCTGCCCCAATGAATAGCAGAAAACTTTAAAAAAAACTATGATCCAGTTATTGGGTTCAAACTTATTGGGTTCACAGTAAGAGTTACTGGGTGAAATTCTTTGGCCTGCGTTATGCAGGAGGTCAAACTAAATGTTCACAATGACCCCTTCTGGTGCTAAAATCTAGTAATAGCAGTGGCTCTTATACATGCTTCCTTTAACTAATGGAAATCTGTTCTTATTTGCATACAAGTGAATGCTAAACTTTCCTCTGTATATTTCATTTAATTGCTGCATCATCATTTTATGTCCAGTATCAGCCTACAAAACTACACTGCAACATAATTACAAACATCAGCAGTTTTTGGTTAACCAGAAAAAGATTAGGTGCAATTCAAACTTATTATATAACAAAAATACTGTTCTGGTGATGAAGACATTTTAATACAATTGCAACCCTCCCTGTAGGAGTTTAATTCAGTGCATGTGGAATATAAATAGACATTTTGTATCCACTAATATATACAACTGCTGGATGCATTTCTTGGATGCAAAGCTAGTGCATCCAAACAAAAATATTGCAGACCAAAAATCATTTAATGTGTTAGTACAAGAATGGGTGGTGTTGCATTTATGGGTAAATACAATTCAGCACTTAGTGCACTATAGCGTTCCAGAATGTTCCATGGGGTTTAGCTGTGAAGCTACTATTAAAGTTCATGGGATTTGTGTGGCCGACTTCCCGTGCAACAGAAAATGACTTCTAGGTACCGCTTTCATTTGGCTTAATAAAATACACTAAGAACCAAATGATCTCAAATCCTTATTCTGATATACCACAGTACTTTGTCACCCAGTATGGACATTAGGTGGCAGTATACACTGTATATTTTCCAGCTTAGTAGTAAAGCAAGGGGAGGTAATAAACTATGCGGTGAGGTGAATTAAAAAGTGATTGCCAGGTAAAGATGTTAACTAATGGTTGCACACAGTTTCACTGAGAAACCTTGGAAATATTTTTAAATGATCACTTCATACAGGTGTTTGTTTACTGGGGATACAGATAAGCTTGTACTGCAAAGTTTGGCTCTCCACTTTTTCAAAGTTTGTGTTGCTGGGTTTTGGGGGGGGGGTTATGGCTTAGGCTCATCTCTGATTGGAAGAGCTCTTGAGTACAAGTTTAACTGCAGTGTCATAGAATCATAGAAGATTAGAGGTGGAAGGGACCTCAAGAGGTCATCTAGTCCAACCCCCTGCTCAAAGCGGGACTAACCTCAGCTAAATCACCCCAACCAGAGCTTTGTCAAGCCGCAGCGTAAAAACCTCTAAAGATGGAGATTCCACCACCTCCCTAGGTAACCCATTCCAGTGCATCACCACCCTCCGAGCAAAAAACTTTTTCCTAATATCCAACCTAGACCTCCCCCACTGCAACTTGAGACTATTGCTCCTTGTTCTGTCATCTAACACCATTGAGAACAGCCTAGCTCCATCCTCCCTGGAACTCTGTTTCAGGTAGTTAAAGGCTGCTATCAAATCCCACCCCCCCACCCATGCTTCTCTTTTGCAGACTAAACAAGCCTAGTTCCCTCAGCCTCTCCTCATAAATCTTGTGCTCCAAACCCCTAATCATTTCTGTTGCCCTTTGCTGGACTTTCTCCAACTTGTCCACATCCTTTTTGTAGTGGGGGGCCCAAAACTGGACACAATGCTCCAAATGCGGCCTCACCAATGCCAAATAGAGGGGAATAATCACTTCCCACAATCTGCTGGCAATGCTCCTACTAATGTAGAAATACACTTTTGTTGGATCCCCGTTAAATCATCCTGACATCTTTACAGTGTGGCAGGAGATAGTGACTTTTAGTAATTTTCGGGGCCTATGTAAGAACAAAGTACATAATGTGGCATGATCAGAAATTTGAAGTATAGGGACACTTGAGCAAGGGTGGGCCAAACAAGTCAGACTCTGGTCTATATTCAAGGTGGCTATTTTTCATGCAGCTGTGAAAGCCTCATTAGACAGATACGGTGGGGCGGTAATAACTTATTGAACCAGCTGCTGCTTCCAAGCTCTTCAGGTCTGCAGATTTCTTCTACTAATCAGCCTGCTCCTGCCTAGCTGGCCTTTGTGATCACTTAAGCTTAGCTCCCCCTCCAGTGCAGCTTGATTTGGTCTTTCAGACACACATTAACCCACTCAGGGCCAAGGTGGGATACGAATCCCATCAACAGCCCCACTAGTCTCCCAGCTGGGACATTCCCTGGGTAAATTAGCCAGAGTGACATGGTGTGATCCAGCTAGTCCTAGCTGGTATAGGGTCCCTTAGCTTATGTCTACGCTGCACCTGGGAGGTGTGAATCCCAGTGTGGGCAGAGATACACGTGCCGGCTCAGCTCAAACTCCGACACTAAAAATAGTGGGGATCTTGCAGCATGGCTGGTTGCACAGGCTAGCCACCTGAGTCCAAGCCCGCCTGAGCCCTTGTATCTAAGCTCAGCTGGCCAGCCCAAGCCACCGCCTGTGCCATAACATTCACACTGCTGTTTTTAGTGCATGATTTCCAGCAGAAGAATCCCACTGTACTGCAAGTTACTTGCCCAAGATGGAGTCCAGGGTCATATGAGCATATCACATGCCCACACATGTTTTGCTGGATCACAGGGGTGGCGAATGGCCCCACACTGACTGAGGGATCCACATGAAAATCCTACTGGGTGGGATGAGATTTTTCAGTGGCCCATTCTGAGAGCTGAGTGTCCTAAATGGGCCATCAACACATAGATTTACATCAGGGCTAGACAGTTATCGGGGGGAGGGGTCGTCATCCAGGAATAACACGTTTAAGATACAGCCACATAGCCAATATTCATAATTTCAGATACAAAGTTGATACATGCATATAAGCCGGATGATCATGCTCAGCACATCATAACTTTTCCGTTGATATCTTACATGACATACTTTGTATAAGATTTAATGCAATTTTGTACCCATAGCGGGTGCATTAGTGTAACTAGTTCTTTTTATACAGCATCACAGTGTAGACATACCCTCCGTATGTGTGTGGCAATAATCACACATGGAAAAGGAGAGAGCTGCACCTCAAGACTATATTTTGTTTTCAAGCTATAAGGATTTCACCTGATATTGCAAATTGCATCATCTGACAGCAGCAGGGAACTGGGAGCACAGTGTGCAACGTTAGCAAAATTATAATCAGGCTCGTTGTGCCACCGGTAAGGTTGGCAGTTCTTCTGTATATCATTGACATTAGAGAAAAAGATTCACTGGTATTTTTGGCCCACTCTCTGCAACGTCAGCTGAATTGGAAACTGCATAATGCTCTTGAGTAACTGTGTGTCCAGTGCCAACTGTTCCAGGCCTCTAATGCACAGGATGTGACCAGGAAAAAGAGGGTAAGGCAAGGCATGCACCCAGTTTAGCCCTTGCTGCTGTAACAGCCCCTGCAGGGTCCTGGCATCGGATTGCTCTAAAGTGCCCCGGGAACCAGTTGAAGACTTGAGCTCAGGAAGGAAGAGTGAAAAGAGGGGTTAAAGCCATCTTTGCCCGTCCAACTGGGCCTACTTTAAGCATGCCTCAGAAGGACCAGAGAACAGTGGTCATAATGTCTTATGGCCATTATTATTTTATTTATTGAGTGCAGTCAGTATTGAGGACAAGACAGGACTCAATCAATGTCAGACGTGTCCGAGACACAGCGTGGGAGTTTAGTTTTGTAGTAGTACAACTTTTAAAATGTTCTATTTCAGAGGGATTACTGAACTTTTTTACAGCAAGGAGACTGTTTCCAGAAGGTGAGGGAAGGAGTTCCAAGAGTAGGGAGTAGCATGGAAGAAGATAAGCATAGGAAAAAGGATCAAAAGGGGCATTTAGAAAGGGGTTTTGGAATCACTGTAAGTAACAGAAGATGGAGGAAATAAGGAGAAAGCACAGGCAGGAACATTAGGTTTGATGAGGAGTTGAGAAGTTTAAATTGATGTGAAAGGCATCATCTTGTATCTAATGGAAATCAGGTATTATCCTTCTCCTCAGCTGACATGCTTTTTTGTTGCTTTGGAAGAACATTAAAATAGATTCAGACTCCTCATGGGAACAATATCCCTGCAGCCATTCAACGGTACAGAGAAGGACAAGAAAAATGATTAAGGGTATGGAACAATTTCTGTATGAGGAGAGATTCAAAAGACTGGTATTTTTCATCTTGGAAAAGAGACCGCTAAGAGTAAGAGGAGATATAGAGGTAAAAAAAATCATGTCTGGTGTGGAGAAAGTGAATAAGGAATGTTAGTTACTCCTTCACATAACACAAGCACCAGGGGTCATAGAAGGAAATTAATAGGCACCAGGTTGCACACAAACAGAAGGAAGTATTTCTTCACACAGTCAACTATTGGAACTCATTGCCAGGGGATGTTGTGTAGGCCAAAACTATAAGAGGGTACAAAAAAGAATTAGAAAAGTTCATGGAGGATAGACCAAGATGGTGAGGGATGCAACTGCATGATTTGGGTATCACTAGCCTCTGATTTCCAGAAGCTGGGAGTGGATGACAGGGGATGGATCACTCAATGACTGACTATTTTGTTCATTCCCTCTGAAGCACGCTGGCATTGGCCACTGTCAGCAGACAGGGTACTGAGCTAGATGAACCCTTGGTCTGACCCAGTATGGACATTATGTTCTTATTCACCAGTGCACCCCAGCAGTTTTGCACTACTCCAGTGATTCTAAGCAGCTGTATGTGGTTTATCAAGCCAGGTTTAGGGCCCCCGGGCAGCTCAAGAACAATGCAAAGCAGATGGCATGTATAGTGAATCTGGCCCATTATATATAAAAATGCTTTTGACACATGAGTTTCAGCCACTCAATTACTCTAAATTGTGTGTGCTGACAGATACAGTTCTGATGAATTCACACCAGTGACGGATCTGGACACATGAACCTATGACTTTTTGAAGTGGAGTACACTAAACATCCCTTAGAACAGCTGCTACTGTAATCAGGGCAGGCAAGAGGATAAATACTTTGTCCATGGCCCTTTTTCTCTGTAACAGGGAAAGAATGCTTGGTGTAAATCCTTATGCTGGCACTCCATCACAGGAATATCACCCTTGCCCTGAGATGATCTTCCCAGGCTGGTTGCACCAGTTTTAGGGTTAATTTGTGCCAATGCTGCAGCACAAAGCAGTCAATGCCACTGGAGCAGCTGGCCCCCAGCACCTTATTGTTCGTGTATCAGATCCTGAAGTCCCTAGCAAGGTAAATCTCCTGAGAAGACAATACACTTCAAGATCTGTTACAAGACCTGTAAATGAAACAAAAACAGACTTTTCTTAGTCAATTATTTCAAAGTTGCCCCAACTTTCATTCCTAATAGTCTGAATCTCTCATTTTCCAAAGGTTGTTTATTCATTTTCATGCTCCTGGAGCCAGCGTCCCTTTGAGATCTAATTTAGATCCAATATAAAAAAATACACATGCAATTGAATTTAAAGAAAAACAATGGAAGACAAAAGAAGTCATTGGAATTGGGAGTTATGCAAATTGGTTAATAAAGATTCAGGTTTAGTAAATTGTATGTGATCTAATTCACTTTACTTGGCCATCAAAATCATTCTTGTCCATTCTTTCTTTGGAATGGACGTCTTTCACTTGACTAACAGCTATATAAAATCTCTCTTTTCTATTTCTCCCTCCGAATAAAATTCTTTGATTGATATAAAATAACCATAAGCAGCAAGAATTGAAGCTGAGAAGAGAGATGACAAATATGTAACGCAATATTTTGAGCAATGGCTTGACAAATAATTTCAGCCTCTGAAATATACTAATCCTATTTTCAGGGCTTCTTTGTTTTGTAGTTAGATGTTCAATATATAAAAGAAAAGCTTTTGCTTGGTCTGAACTATTTCTTTGTGTTTTGGGTCTCATATGTTTTGTTAACTCAAAACTGGACTCTTTCTGCTGTGGCCTATAGAATAATACAATAAAGGAGCACATTGTATTGTATCACCCATGCAATCCCACTGATCTCAACTCATCTCGGAGATAAATGTGGTTGCACAGGTGCAGTTGAGAGCAGTATGTGGCCTAAGAGAAGAGAGCAGTTGAATTATTCCTTTTATGAATCATGAGAGAACACCACAGCAAGATGTTGGCCTTCATTCTTTTTTCCCCTTCCCAAGAAGCTGATGGGCCATGGAATCCTGACTGAAGACAGCACGACTTCTAAGATTATGTGCATTTATCTGAGGGGCCAATGAAAGGGAATAAGATCAACAAAAATGTACCATGCAAGTATATATTTCTGAGACATGCAGCACTCCAATTTGTGACTTGGTCAGATCTGAATGGAATTTCATGAGACCAGCAAAAGGCCTCTTTCAAAGACCAAATTCCTGCTGCAAACAATGGAGGGGCTAGAACTTCTGAAAAAGTTCAGAATCTTTTATTATGAAAATGTTAGGCAATGTAAATATAGCTACTTTTTAAAATCTAGAGACCATAGCTATGCTCTGTGTGTGTGTAACATTAAAACCTTTGTTAAGTGAATGTTAAGGTGGCAAAAAATCAAGCAGTCAAAAAGTTAAGAAATGCCAAAGTAAGGTTCCTGTGCGACCTTAATTTGGCCAGGTCATTCATATGTGGATAATATAACCAACATTTTTAGTCTTCCAGGTAATAAGATCAGCATTTTTTTAAAACCACTAAATTCACCTGGGGAACAACAAAAAATAAAAATAAAAATGTTGTCATCTCTTTTGTAATAAAGCACTATTCTGGCCAATAGTGCACTGTTCATTTTTATCTCCAGGAAATTGCTATACATACTTCCCACTCTCTCTGTGGTAATTAAAAGTAGCAACCAATGAAAGGATTAAAGGCTGTATCATAAAAATTACTTGACCTGTGCTGTTGAAGATGAATTATTAGATTATAGAAGATAAGCAGGCTTTTCCCAATAAGACACTTTCCCCTGTTCCAGATTATTCTTGACAGCTCCCATAATGAAAATGTCAAGATATAGCTTTCAATTATCTTTGGATTAAGAAGTTCCATTACTGTGTTTTGTAAATTGATAAAATTATTTCCCCCTTCATAATAAAGTAATTATTTCTGTCACAGTAAAATGGAAAAATATTAACTGGTAACTCTAAATAATGACACTTCTGTGATACTGTCAGAATTCTATTAATCCATCGTTGTCTCATCTGTGTTTTTTTAATACCTATAGTTTTAACTATATCTGTATAGGTGAGCGGATGACCCCACAGATTTGGTTGACTTAATGGACCCTATCTACACACAGGTACATCATACAACTTTTGGAAGCTTATTATGTCTACTTTCATATGAGGTATGAAGTGGAGCTGTCAAATGGTGCCACTACTATAGAAACAGGAATAAACAAGGAATACTTTGGAATATTTGCATTCATTTCTATTAGGTTAATGTATTACTCTACGTATTACTTCAAGATAGGGTGACCAAATGTTCCGATTTTATAGGGTCAGTCCCGATATTTGGGACCTTTTCTTATAGAGGCGCCTATTACTCCCCAGCCCCGTCCCAATTTTTCACACTTGTTATTGCATCACCCCACTTCAAGAAATAAAATTGGAGTTCTTTGTGACCTCAAAGCATCACAACAGCAATCTAATGGGTAAAACAAAATCAAATAATAAAAATTGTACAGAGATTATTGAAATGTAATAGTGCTGGTGACATTTATAATAAATATTAAGCAATTCATGTCTCTGTGGGTCTCCTTTTCTTTCTCACTCTAGAAGTAATGCTGTATAACCAGTTTCCTTGCTGCAGAAATTGTGGCTTGTTCATCACCCTCTCCCAATTTGGCAAGATCTCTGAAGCAGTAAGCAACTTTTGTTTTGACAACATTAAACAGATTTTTTCCCCAGTATCAAAGAGGGATCACACAGAATTACATCCTGTTAATACATGTAGAGCAGGACATATGTTGCAGAAGTCAGGCATGAATAAATCACAGTTCTGGCAATGGTGTTCCCCAGGCTCTGAGGAAAGCCAAGCACCTTGCTACCCTGGCACATACAGCATGCAGAAGCATCCTTGTGTCCACTTCCTTTTGAGTACTGTACACACCTTGGCCTAGTTCAACACTTCTGCTGGTGATAGGTTTTGCTACTTCACCACTGGAAAAGCTTCCTGCAAGAAAGGAGTGTTTTATTGGATTTGCTCCGATGCCGCATTTTGAACCATACGTTCACAAAGGAATTTTACAAGTAACTGCTTGTTGGGTGCCAATCTTTTTCCATGGAGGCACAGGGCATCCTCCAATCACCTGGTATTTTTTTTGCATCCAACCTTAGATCCTCTTTGGCACTGTCTTTCTGCAATTTTCACACAGTTACTGTTGGCACACCTGTCAAAGACTTTGATTACAGAATTAGCTTTGTCAACTCCTTTTAGGACCTGTTTCAAGTAGTCTGCCACCTATTCATCAAATATGAGAAATTTGTTTCCAGCCATCGTTTATATGACATCCATGGCATCTCTGATGTACACTATGGTTTGTTCATTGCAAGCTCTTGGAGTCTGTCAGCTTGAGCTTCCATCAGATGCTCTAATTCACCTTTTCTGGTCTTCTCATTGTTCCATCAGCATGGAAAAGAAACATGGGCACAGGTCCTATTGGGTGACTAAGAACAATTGAAACATCATCTCTGCAGCTTGCTAAGGATAGGGCTCTGTGGGAAACAACTTGTGGACTGATAGCTAAAGCCCTGCAAATCCATGGATATTCACTTTATATCCACAGACCATTTTTGCAGATCATGGATTGGATGTGGATGTAAATTTTGTATCCGTGCAGGGCTCTAAATATAGGATCTCAAAGGCAAGGAAGCAGCTCTCTCCAGCTCATAGCTTATGAGACTGCTTCCTGGCCTTGGAGATCCTATACTTCCTCTCCCACCATATAGAGAGAAAGAGGAGGTGATCGATCAAGCTTAGGCAGCAAAATATCCTGTGCTTCTATTGGCTCGGTTTAAGCAGCCAAACAATTTAGGAAACCTCTCCCGACTTTATTGCCGTAGCAGGTCAGTTGGAAAAGGAGGCAGCTGCTTCAGCAAAGTAAGTCAGGAAGTCACTTGTGAGATACTTTGACAGTTAAGAATGTGTGATGTAAAAACATTTCATGTTAGTTTATTGCAAAATGTTGATAGTTGCCATTTTTGCCACAAGCTAAACAACTTAATCATTTCTGGAAAAAAAATACTTGCCCATGTAAAACCAATACAAATATTTTAATACAGTGTTATTTGGTAGCTTTGACCAATAAACACCACATTAAGGTGTTGAAATTAATTTAAACTGTTAAAATTGTAGTTATAGTAATGTTGCAGTGTTTCTGGAACTGTGCAAAAAATGACACTCATTTTGGGTACCATTATTTCACCGTGCCTATAGGCTTATGGCACTGCTTGACAGCTCTACAACATACCTAAGCTAAATATACATAAAATAAGCTTTCAAATGATATATAATGTAGCTGTATCGGGTGGGTACGTTAAACTCCAAATATGGCTTGTTTCTGGGAGTTTTTTGTTTGTTTGTTTGTTTTTGAGAATTGCCACACTCTAGTAGAATTATACACATCTAGTGTGTATACTAAGTATGCAAGATGGAGACCTTGAAAGTGGCCTTAAAAAGGCTTAATTAATCATCTGTTCAGAGGACCAGAAATCTGTAAACTTGCTTATGTAGGAGGATATAACTTCTTTAAAGGAATCTGGAACTCTCTGCTGGCGACATTAAGCTGTTAGCCAGCTGTGCTGAAGATGAAGGAGGGAGAGAAGTGGTCAGGTGGAAGTTAGGCTGTGGAAGGGATATCCTAAAGATTGTGGCTGTCCACGTAAGGGGGAAAGAGTATGTAAAGAGGTGACATGCACCTGAACATGATGAAAAATAGCCTCTATTAATTCTGTTACAGTTTATGTACACTCCTATTTTACAAGTAAATTGCTGAAAAACTGCATTCAGTTAAACTACACAGGAGCTTCCTCTTACCCTAGTCAGGAGCTCTTCAGGTTGATTGACATACAGAAAAATGAGGGATCCAAATTGCCATCTTTGCTGACAGCTTCAGAGCTCTTCTTTGTAACTTTAATGGAAAAAATGCAAAACCACAGTTTCAGAAAAGCATGTGGAACATCAGATAAGTATTCTTTTGTGAAACACTGCCATTCACTGCCAGGCTTAATGTTATTTTTATGCTGTGTTCAATAGCATAGATCCATTACCAGTTTTTAATCATTCTGCCTAAACTTTAAATTTTGTATATATTGTTTTAAAGTGTTGAAGAAGCCATTTGGTTTACATTATAATCACTAGAGCTGCCAACATCCCATTGACAGTAAGCATACATATCTATGTAAGTTGAGTGGAAATTTCCACTGAATAAATGACATCCCAGTTTTCCACTAGATTTGCACAGGTGTCCATAAGAAATCGGAGTAGAATTTCAGTTTTAATATGGAACTCTTTGTGGAATATGTTCTGTGATGATGTGTGTGCCCTGCCTCTTTTAACAGATTGTGTGAAGGCACATGTGGGAGAGGGCAGGGCACCTGCTATCTGATACATAAAGGTACAAAGAAGTGAGAGCTCCGGTTTATTCTGTGGTAGCCATTGTCTAGGTCGGTGCAGATATTGTGTTCTGTAGCTATCTAGCACATAATGCATGTTAATGGAATTTCTTTGTTTTATAATTTGTTTAACTACTCATGGACGTTCCATAGAAAAAACAACATTAAAAGAACACCAAGGCTGTAAAGTGACACTCTTAAAAAACTGGAAATCTCAAAGTTAAGGTTGCCTTCAGAGCCATAACATTATCCCTTTGTGTGCATGCCTTAAGATTGAGTTACATGATCACTGTGATGGATTTTGTGTACGTCTGTATCTATCTACAAACTCCATTCTGTTTTGTGAACATCATTTTAATTGTAAACTGTGCTGTGCCCTTCACTTTTGCACTGTAGCCTCCAGCTTGAACTGGGATACCCAGGAAGTGCTAGGAGCAATCCTTATACCAAGTAGAGGGGCTAATAATGGGAAAGCCATTAAGGGTCCTTAACCTTGATGATCCTCCATTCAAATGGTTCCACCTCTGAACAATAGGCTGGCTGCAGAGTCCAGGAACTACTGTTCACTGTATGAACCTGGGGGCAGAGGGAAAGCTGGAGTTAGGCAGCGGATCACCTAATAGGAGGCTGACGCTGCTCAGCAGGTCACCTGGCAGAGAGGGCCCTAACTCCCTAAGTTTGGGGCTCTTCCACCAGTCATCTGTCAGCTGACAACGGCTAGAGCAGATGGAGTGGGGTGTAGAAGGTTCCTGGGACCCTGACAAGACACTGGAGGGAGGGGTTGTGTGTGTGCAGGTTTTTATTATTTTTACCTAGATCTGTAACTCTTCTGTTTTGGCTATGATTAAAGTGTGTCTGGTTTACATTCCTTTACAAAGTCTGTGTGTTTCCTTGTTTTCGTTGTCACATGCTCCATTAAGGGTCAGACACAACGTAGAGTACCCACCAGGGCG
Source organism: Mesoclemmys tuberculata (assembly GCA_007922155.1). NCBI lineage: Eukaryota > Metazoa > Chordata > Testudines > Chelidae > Mesoclemmys > Mesoclemmys tuberculata. The sequence continues at coordinate 73,950,572 of ML675603.1, read as the reverse complement.
CAACTCTGGGGAAGGTGTGCTTAAACTATTGCAGAGATGTGGGGAGTCAGAGCTGGTCTTGGGGGATAAGGCAGCTGGACTGTGGGGTCCCACATTCCAAGAAGGGAATGCTAGTGCTGGGGTCTGTGCCGTGGGAGTATGCCAAAGAGGTTGGATTTACAGACAGTTCCTGGAAGCTATTTAGACCCAATAGACTTAATTGCACTTGGGATCCAAAGAATGGGTCCAATACAACAACCTGAAGCCCTACAACAAGGGAGAGCTCATCCAGGACTGTAACTATCATGCACTATTTTCTCTTCACTGCCATCATTTAATGAGCAGTTTGGACAGTGAATGAGGCAGGGCTGAGGAATAAATGAGGCAGAGGTCCATAGGCTAGGCTCACATGCTGTGCAATAGACTACACATGGAACAATTGGGAGAAAAATAATTATAGGAGTTACCACCAAAATAAAAAGAAACTGTATTGAGGCAGGTACAAACTAATGGAAGAGCAGGAAAACTGGGCTGTGAGTATGTCCAAACAAACAAGCTGTTATCTAACTTAGCAACTTGCCGCTTCATTTGGAATTGAAATGGAAACCCATAGCAAGATAACTGCATTTAGCCAATGGCAAGACTCAAGTTCTCTATATTTGTTGATTCAGACAGCACGCTAGTAATCCATAGGCACTCATGAACCATCTTCTTTGTTACTATACACCAGATCGATTATAGAACAGCACCTGTCCGATGGCAGTATGGTACCACCCTTTGTGAGTCATGCTGCCAAGAAAAAGAAAAGAAACCAGCAGTTTCTCCCATTCCCATGAATCCCGGATATCTGCATGGCAGGGAATGGGGACGGCCATACCATATCACTACTCCCCAAGTGCCTTTCATGGGGGAGTTTTTCTTCTCTTTGGACCCTGAAGTAGGTTTGATCTACTCCCACGCTGTGGGTATTCACTTGCTTGTGTGAAATGAGAATGTTCACTGAGCAGCCTCCAGCTGATGCATCACAAGACTAACCACTACCATCACAGGGTACATTTACACTGTGATCAAACACCAGCAGCATGGCTGGGACTGCCTCAGGTGAGATGACTCACCTTTGTGTGGTCTGGGCTGCGAGACTACATAATTTCAGTCTAGATGCCCAGGTAAAGGCTGGAGCCCAAGATTTGAGACCCTGCGAGGGAGGAGGATGCTAAAGCTTGAACGTTTACACTGAAATGTTATAGCTCTGCAGCCCAACACCTGCGAGCCCAAGTTAGCTGATCTGGGGCCAGCCCTGGCTCTTTTACTTCCATGTAGACCTATCCACAATGACCAGTCTCATTGTCAGGCTCATTTGAGAGGTGTAGAGACTGAATTGCTCTCTTATGCCAAAAGGATGCTCTCTCTCCATATCAGGGCTGCGGTAACCTGCCATGGTGAGAAGTGTGCACTGCCATTGCCTTTGCCTGTGCTGTCGCTACACAGGGGACTTCACTTACCCATCTGATGAGTTTGGAATTGTTCATAAGAACTATGTTAAGTATTAAGTACATTCATATAGTGTTCTGCCAGTTTGCAAAGTATTTTAATCTTTTATTCACATGAGTTGCTATTAGCTTGCAGGAAGTATTGCCTTTTGTTTTTCTTTCTCTTTGTAGAATTATCTTGCAGGCAGTAAATGGAAAAAGCTTTTATAAAATAGTGCATTAAAATATCTTTAGAAAGGAAGCACATCCACCATTGGACAAAATTACATAATAATGTTATAGGTCCCAGATGCATGGAAATTCTTTCAGAGCAAAGATGTGATCCCTTTGAAATGAAATCAGAGTCTTTTGGTGACAGCATTTCTGTTCCACAATTTATGAAGGAAATATTTTATAATTGAAGGGCTTCTCTAGAGATTTTTACTATCATCTTTCTTGCCCCCAATGGCTTCCAAACTTCATTAACTGCAATACTTATTGTTTTGAAGTGTTCTACTGTTCTTTCTCAAAGATGCATTGAATATTTTGCTGTTTATACTGTTCCTTGAAATGACGGAATAATTGAGGACCCAGACAGTGAAGGAATGTGGTGATTTCTGAAAAGAACTTTGTAATTTATACAGACCATAGTAGCAGCTGCAGCTACCATAATTTTATTGCTATATATTTGTAATAAACAGAAGGAAAATTCCCGTTGAGTCAAATGAACCTGACCTAATGAAAAAAAGAACAAGGAAGAAGAATGGTCTTGTAGCTGTCTAAAACCATAGCTTTAGAATGAGATTTTCAAAGACATTAGGTGCCCAAGTTCCACTGAAATTCCGTAAGACCTGGGATCCTGACTTTCCTGAACTCCTTTGAAAATCCAAGCTTTAATAGCTGGCTCAATCATAAACTATTGCAGGAGTGTTCTGTGTCTCTCTATATGTAAATAGTTAAGGTGCTAGTAGGTGGTGCTCAAGAATATGTTCCTAGAGTTTGTAGGACCAATAAAAAAGGCTGCTCTTTACACCGCCTGTAAAATGGGGCTAAATAAACTTCCTTTTCTCACAGAGATGTTGTGAGAAAAAGTTCATTAATGGTTATGATGTGTTCATATACTACCATGATAAGGGCTACAGAAATACCTGAATGGACAGGAAAGACAAAGTTAAGTTGATATATACAAAGAACAATGAATCTGTGAAATTTTAGGTGATATGAGAGAAAATATAGAAATGGCACTGATATTTCTGAATTTCATCATTATTTCCAAGTTTTATTCTTGTTTTATTACTGAGAGGGTGATAATTCTATGCTAATACCACTGTGCTGATCTGTTTGCATGAGGAAATTGTAATGTTCTGCTATTTGCCTTTAATATCCTACTCTCTATATTAAGATTATAGGAAAGTAAGTCAAAAGAGCTTCACCAGAAACCAGGACTCACGTTTTTAATACTATAGGTATGTCTAAACTGCAACTAATCTGGGTTTTAGCCCGACCCCCACTACCAGCCACACAGAAAAACCTCCAATCCTGGTTTGCAGGTGTTTTAAGCCCTGAGTAGTTTACTCACCTGATGGTATGGGTTCTGCTTTAACTCAGGCTGGAACCTGTTCACTTTGCAATGAGGATGTAGGCTTAATCATCTAGTGCTGATAATCCTCCAATGCCTTCCCACAATTTGCCTCAAAGCACAGACAAGTTCTCCCACAATTGACTGGAAAAGAACCTAGAGTGTCTCTGCACAAACACCCCTGGGGCATGCCCCAGACACACACAGGTGAGTGCAGAAACATTGAGATCACACTGTAGGTAGAGCTGTGCTGTGGCAATGCTTACACACAGGCTAGGCTAACCGAGGTGCTCAGATCAGGGTGCCACAAGCCTGTTCCCTGGGTCACTTCCCATACCTCTGCTCTTTCAAAGTCACAGCAGTATCTGCTTATGGACTCACCACATTGGGGGAGTTTTCCCTGGCAGTGATCCAGAGGCTCTTCTCTGTCAGTGGTGGCCAGCCATTTCTGGTCACCATGGGGGCCTTTGTCTACTTGGCATCAAGGTCTGGTCCAGTCAGTGTGGAGCTCCTGTGGCCGCTCTGCAGCAGCTAACAGCATGGGACTGCTCTCTCACTCTGTCCAACTTCGCTGCACTTGGCTGCTCTCTTCTGAGCTCTGCCCACACTATGAGCATGCCCGCGGGTGTTGCTGGGCAGGACCTTTTGGGCCCAGAGCTGCTCGTTAACCCTTGGTTCCCCAATGTGGATCTTGTACACCCCCCTCATGCCAATGAATCAAAGGAATGTTGTTTGACATGCAACGGTGAATAAATAACATGAGGCCAACAGGCCTCAGGGCTAGGTATATTTTCCACCTTGGAACTTTTTTATTTCTGCCTAAATTTGGAACTTAGTTACAGAGCATTCATTTTGCAATGTTATTTTACAATAATTTCAAATGGAATTTAGACTCATCAAACTTTGTTGTGCATCACCAGCAGTGCTCACTGTTTCCAGATTTCATGGATGGGTCAACAGGGGCACTATAATAATTTCATTGCTTTAAACCAAGGGCAAGAAGATAATAGCGCAAATATGAAACATCATCACAGAAATGGGGATATTGTTCCTTCTGAATTGCACTTAAATCCAGACATGATCTCCTCTGTAATTACTTATTAGGTTACATAGACGGGAGTAGGAATTAATGTGGACAGATCAAGGCAAGGACTCTCAGAAGCAAAGCTGTCACCATTAGGTCTAGCTTAGAAGAGTACATAGTGTACACTACCTACACTCATTCATTGCTCTCAGAATCCAACAATATTTATGTAAAATGAGATAAATTAGGAGTGGAACAAGAGCATTAACTCTATATTTTCTTGCTCTGATTATATGCTTAAGTGAGAACATTATATTTTTAATGGAGCTTTCCCCCTTCTCTTTATTATAAAGGGAGGTTACATGGAAAAATGCCCTGATAGTGTTTAGGAGTGATCACATATTTTATTAAGTAGTTGTGAAACTAGGTGTTGTGCTGGTATGTAAATACTATATTGAAAATTCCCTACTTTCTCTTTTTGATTGAAATGTAATTTACATGCAGAATGATTTTCCCTCAATAAATCAAGTGACCTTTCTTTTTAAATGGAATTGTCAAAGAGAAAGCAAGGTAAAGGAATTAGATAGAAAAAGGGAAGATAAAGGCATGGGAAATGTTAGTTGAGCTTTGCCAAATTGACTGGTTGGGCAATCCCTGAGTTTTGCTTTGAGTTTTGTATTCTAATCAACTCAGAAGGACAGCTGTTTTTTCATCCCATGGAAGTCTTTGAGATATTGAAAAATGTTCCTGGTTTGATAAGGGATGAAAAGTCAAAATCTTGAAAATTCTTGTGAACTGAAAGTCTGACCTCAAAAGTTGGTTTGGGCCAGTAGAAACGTTTCATTTGGATTTTGACTATTTATGTATTTATTTGCTATAATTAGCTTAAATTTGAAAACAAAATTTCATTTTCAACCAGAAGTTTTCACTCTGAAAATACTGAAAAAAGTTTTGACACTTTTGAATTTTTTTCAAGTAAAAAGTTCATCAAAACCAACCCTTTCCCAGGAAAAGTTTCATTTTTGATATATTGGCATTTTCTGCTGAAAGAACATCTAATTGAAAAATTCCCACCCAGCTCTACCCATAATCTCAAAATGAAACACAACCAAAACTTCCTAATTCTGCTAAAAGCCAAGTCTGACTAGGTTCACTTGAAACCAGATAGGCAAGAGGTTCATGAACCTTAGTGAACCTTTGGGCAAGCCTGGCTTGAATATGAAGTTTGTAACAAACTAAGTTTCACCAGTTTTTGGGTGCTGCTTCAAATACATCTGTTGTTTTCAGTGTCATGTGCATCATAATAACTTAAATAAAAGAGTGTCTAATTGGGTATTGAATTGTGGCTCATACTGGTTCATCCAAAGGGAGGTTTCCCTCTAGTTCATCTAGAAGACCTGCTGCCTCAAATGGCGGTTGGGATAATATTCATGCACTTCCATACAGCAAAACTTAATGAGGAGGGAATCCACTGATTTGCTAAATCTTTTCTAAGCATCTGGCCACCATTAAACAATCACACATGATTAACCCTTAAAATGGAGCTGAAATGTCAGAGTATTCCTTTCTAACTATCCTTAAGAATGAAATCAATCTTTATAATCAATTAAAAACACTCTAAGACCAGATTGTCAGCTGGTGTACATTAAAGCCTATGGAGCTATATTAATAAAGCTAGGCTGATTTACTGATCAACAGACTTCCAGTTCTAGGGCAAACATAGTTCTACATAGCTAAGCCTCTCAACGTTGTCAAAGATTCCCATTCGTTTTCACCAGCTACAAAAAGAATACTGTACATTTGATGTTTACGAAGTTCAGTGTCGCCTCAAGTGTGCCATTTCAGATGGGGGAAAACTTTAACCAGGATTCCAGGAGCTACTTAGGCACCTGAAAATTCTAGCTTTTTTTTTTTTTTTGCAGATAATAACTTAGAAATTAGCTGACAGAAGCACTGTGTCTAATTCCTATATAAAGAAATAAAATTAATTAAATATTAAACCCAGTCACTTCCAGTACTAACATTTTCTCACATCTTGTGTCAAGTCACTTAAGGGACACTGGTTAGGTTGATAATTTTAATGTATATTCTTACTCTGTTACAAACTCTTGAATACAAAAATTGAAACATTTCTAGAAAAATCTAGATTACTTTCTATCATTTAGGCTACTTACTTTTTTCTGTTCACCAAGTTTGGAATAGATCATTTAATTTTTGGAAGCATCCTGCTAGGGCAAGGCCCTGAGTTTTTAATGCACCTGTCTGGAGTTCTCCTTCGAGATGTGTTGCTCATATCCATTCCACTTAGGTGTGCGCGCCCTCGTGCACGGCCAATCGGAGAACTTTTACTAGCAGCCCCTGCAGGGGCCGGTCCAGCGACCCCGTAGTGTCGCCGCCCTGCGGCGGCTCAACGGTCGCTGCCGGCCCCTCCCTCTTCAGTCTCTTCTTTCCGCCCGTGACGGTCGGTCGAGAACTAACCCCTGCTCTTCTCAGTTTGTTGTTTCGCCTTAAAAAGTGAGTATTTAGTTAGTAGTTCGCCTCGAACTAAGTTAGTTTTACAGTTAGAAAGGGTTTTTATAGTTAGTTAGGGAGCCTGCGGGCTCAGACGCCCGCGGCCATGCCCGGCGCGTCGGGCTTCAAGCCATGCGCTAGCTGCGGGAAGGCTTTCCCAGCTAGCGACCCCCACGACAGTTGCTTGCGGTGTCTGGGGGAAGAACATCGGCGAGACCGATGTAAAATCTGTAAGTCCTTCAAGCCTCGGACACAAAAGGACCGAGAGGTGAGGCTGAAGGCATTCCTCATGGAGACCGCGCTTAGTCCGGCGTCCGAGCCCACGCGGTCCACCTCGGCACCGAGTGTATCCTCGGTGCGGAGTGCACCTCCGGCACCGGGGGCCACGGTGCCGAAGAAAAAGAAGAAGAAGCGGCACTCGCCTGTGGAGAGCTCCCCCGCACCGCAGGAGCGGCCGGGGTCGAGCACAGAGGTGCGCTCCCTGGACCGGCCCCCGACCCCAGCACCGGGCCCGGCTCCAGCCAAGGAGGTCTCTCCGACTCGCGTGAGCGAGGGACCTGCCTTGCAGACTCCGTTGACACCGGAGGCTTACGAGGCGGCACGAGTCCTGATGACCTTGCCCACGCCTCCGGCGCCCTCTCGCATGAGGGCCCCAGAGTCTGCTTCCCGGGGCAAACCCGCACCGGGTGTCCCCGAAGGGTGGGCGGCTTCGGCACCAAGCGTCCAGCCGCCCATCTTAGCCATCACCCGGCACCGAAGGCCCGAGCCCAGAGACTCTTCCCCTTCGTCGCCGGAAGGCCCACATCAACGCTCCCGCCGCCACTTCAGCTCAAGTCCCAGTTCGAGCCCGGCACCGAGCCGGGGCTCTCGTCACCACTCTCCGGCACCGAGGAAAAGACGACGGAGATCCTCCCGGCGCAGATCATCATCCTCATCCTCGGCGTCGTCCCGCAGGCGAGGCAGGCGTCATCGCTCCGAGTCGCGGAGCACCTCCTCTCGGCACCGCCGTCGCCTCCCCCGCACCCCTGGCTCGGGATCCCGGACCCGCCGCCAGGAGCGAGAACCCTCACCGGCACCACAACAACCGGCACCGCCGCCCCCGGCACCGCAGACCCCGGTGCCGCACCCGGCACCGCAGACCCCGGTGCCGCACCCGGCACCGCAGACCCCGGTGCCGCAGGTACCTCTCCCCATGGTACCGGCACCGCCGACAGCAGCGCCGGAATTGCCCTCGGCACCGGCGCCGCCTCTGACCTGGCCCCAAGGACCCTGGCAGTGGCCAATGTGGGCCCAATGGGCAGCTCAGATGGGGCAGGGAACTATGCCGGCCCCTGCCTCGGTCACCCACTCCATACAGGCACCCTCTGTGCATGAAGGTGACCAATCCCTCTCTTCACAAGAGGAGGACCCTGGGGAGGGCCCTTCCTCAGGACCACCCCACCCCTCGTACTCCTCATCCCCAGACGAGGCGGTCACAAGGGACCAAGGGGCCCCACTCATTGATTTTAAGGCCCACCAGGAACTCCTGAAACGGGTGGCCTCGAACCTGGACTTACAGGTCAAGGTTCTGGAGGAGGAGGTGGATCCCCTCTTCGGCCGGGTGGGCACCCAAGGCCCTTCTAGAGTTGCCCTCCCTCTCCACGACAGGGTCCTACGCCTGGCCGATGCCGTATGGCAGACCCCTGCCTCGGTCGCCCCCACGTCTAAGGGCGCCGAGAAGAAGTATTATGTGCCAGCCGAGGGGCACGAATACTTATACGTGCACCCTGCCGCTGGCACCCTAGTGGTAGAGGCTGCCAACCAAAAGGACAGGCAGGGTGCACAGAGCGCCACCCCAAAAAACAAGGAAGGTAGGAGACTAGACCTCTACGGCAGGAAGGTCTACTCCACAGGGGCGCTCCAGCTCAGGATAGCCAACCATCAGGCTCTCCTGGGCAAGTATAATCTGAATCTATGGGACTCCCTGAAAAGGTTCTCAGAGTCCCTGCCGCCTGACCAGGCTGCCGATTTTGCCATGGTCTTAGAGGAAGGGGTGACAGTGGCCAGTGCAGCCTTACAAACTGCCTCTGACGCTGCAGACACTGCCAGCAGGGCTATGGCCTCCGCTGTCGCTATGCGGCGGGCAGCCTGGCTGCAGTCAACTGAACTGTCTCAAGAGGTGCAGCACTCCATACAAGACCTGCCGTTCACTAAAGCTGCCCTCTTCTCAGAAAAGACGGACGAGAAGCTGCACGCCATAAAGGATTCAAGGACCACGCTACGCTCCTTGGGCCTTTACACACCCCAGGCGGCAAGGCTGCAGATGCGCCAGCAGCCACACCAAATCCCCCAGCGGCAACAGCAGCAGGCTAGGCCGCAGCCTAGACCCTACCCCCCCTCCAGGGGTAGGGACAGAAACAGGGGCGCAGGGCGGCGCGACCAAATCGCGACCCCCTCGTCCTCCTTCAAAGGCCCCTCCAGGGGACCTAAGGGCAAAAGACAATTTTGACATTGTGTCCAAGGGTGGTTCCCTTCCCTGTTCCTTGGGCCACCCCCTGCCTTTCCGGGACAGGCTAAGACCCTACCTCAGCCTGTGGCGGGAAATTACATCGGACCAATGGGTCCTCAGCACCATTCGCTGGGGCTATGCCCTCCAACTACAGACTACCCCCCCCACTCCCCCCTCCCGTCCCTTTTCAGGGACCCCTCTCACGAGCATGTACTCCGTCAGGAGGTTCTCACCCTACTTCTCAAAGGCGCGATAGAAGTGGTTCCACCACTCGAGGTGGGGAGGGGATTCTACTCCAGGTATTTCCTTGTCCCCAAGGCAAAAGGAGGCCTCAGACCTATACTAGACCTGCGCAGATTCAACAGGTGCATAGAAAAGCGGAAATTCCGCATGGTCTCCCTTGCATCCATCATCCCAATATTGAACCCAGGGGATTGGTTCGCCGCCCTAGATCTGAAGGATGCGTACTTCCACGTCTCCATCCTTCCAGCCCACAGAAAATTCCTAAGGTTTACGGTAGCTGGTGGCCACTACCAGTTCACGGTCCTTCCCTTTGGCCTGGCCTCATTCCCCAGGGTGTTCACAAAGTGCATGACAGTGGTGGCAGCCTCCCTGAGGCGCAAGGGAGTCCAGATCTTCCCATACCTGGACGATTGGCTAATAAAGGGCAAGACCAAGTCGCAGGTACGCGAGGCGGTCTCTCTCGCCCAAACTACCTGCCATACCCTGGGACTGCTCATAAACGAGCAGAAGTCAACTCTACACCCGGTACAGGTCATAGAGTTCATAGGGGCCCGCCTGGACTCGATACGAGCAAAAGCCTCCCTCCCACGCTCGAGGTTCGAGGCCATGTCAGCGATAATATCGCAGCTCCAAGGGTGCCCCACGACAACAGCCAGGCAGTGCCTACGGCTGCTAGGCCACATGGCCTCCTGCACCTATGTAGTGGAGCTGGCCCGCCTCAGGCTCAGGCCCCTCCAGAGCTGGTTAAAGAAAGTCTACATGCCCAACAGGCATGCCCTGAACAGGGTGGTAACAGTCCCCCCTGCGGTTCTGGGTTCGTTGAACTGGTGGATGGACCCCAGAATCGTGTTGAAGGGAATTCCCTTCAAGGCCCCCACCCCCTCGGTCACCCTGATCACGGACGCTTCAGACCGGGGATGGGGAGCCCATATCACTGGTGGTCTGACCACTCAGGGCCTCTGGTCCCGGAGGGAAACTGCCCTACATATCAATGTAAAGGAACTAAGGGCAGTAAGACTGGCTTGCAAAGTGTTTCGCCATGCTTTATTCGGGAAAATGGTTCAGGTGTTGACAGACAATACCACTGCGATGTACTATATCAACAAACAGGGGGGCGCGCACTCCTCACTACTGTGTCAAGAGGCGCTTCGACTTTGGGACCTAGCAGTGAGACGCAACTTCTGTTTAACCGCCTCTCACCTCCCGGGGGTCAGGAACGACGAGGCAGATCGCCTCAGCAGGTCGTTTCTCCCCCAACACAACTGGTCTCTTCACCCGGAGGTGGTCGACATGATCTTCCGCGAGTGGGGTGTTCCCCACCTGGATCTGTTCGCATCAGCCTGGAACGCGAAGTGCCCCAGGTTCTGCTCGCTCAGGGGTCGCGAGCCGGGCTCCGTCTCCGACGCGTTCCTGATCGACTGGACGGGGGGCCTCCTGTATGCGTTTCCCCCCCTCCCGCTCCTGCCCAGGGTCCTCTTGAAAATCAAGAGGGACGGAGCGGACATCATCCTGATCGCCCCATCGTGGCCGAGACAGTATTGGTTTTGCCTGCTCCAGGACCTATCGGTTGCTCCCCCGATCGAGCTACCGAAGAGACCGGACCTTCTCTCTCAGGACAACGGTCGGCTACTGCACCCCAACCTGGAATCCCTACACTTGACGGCCTGGAGGCTCTCTGGCTAACGGAGGAGGAGAGAACCTGCTCGGAGCAGGTCCAGCGTGTGCTACTGGGAAGCAGGAGGCCCTCCACCCAGAGTGCATACAAGGCCAAGTGGAGGAGGTTCACCTGCTGGTCGGAATCGCGGGGCATAACCCCCGGTACGTCTTCCGTGCAGGCGGTCCTGGACTACCTGCTGCAGCTCAAACAACAAGGGTTGGCGCTGGCTTCCCTAAGGGTCCACTTGGCAGCCATTTCGGCGTTCCACCAGCCGGTGGAGGGGAGGTCTCTTTTCTCTCACCCCATGTCGGTGAGGTTCCTCAGGGGAATCGAGAGGCTGTACCCGCAGGTCCGTGACCCGGTGCCTCCCTGGGACCTGAACCTAGTCCTTGACAGACTGACGGGGCCCCCCTTTGAGCCCTTGGCCACTTGCCCCCTACGGGTCTTGTCTTGGAAAGTAGCCTTCCTTGTGGCCATCACCTCAGCCAGGAGGGTGTCCGAGTTGAGGGCCCTGACCTCGGAACGCCCCTATACGGTGTTCTTCCGGGATAAGGTGCAGCTTAGGCCTCACCCAGCCTTTCTACCTAAAGTAGTCTCCAGGTTTCATTGTAACCAAGATATTTTCCTCCCTGTGTTTTTTCCAAAACCGCACGGGTCCGAGGACGAAAGGAGGCTACACACCCTCGACGTGAGGAGGGCTCTGGCGTTCTACCTCGATAGAACCAAGCCGCTCCGCAAGACCACTCAACTCTTCGTCGCGGTGGCAGAGAGAATGAGAGGCTCCCCAGTGTCATCACAGGGCATCGCCAAGTGGATCACCGCCTGTATCCGGCTGTGCTACGAGAGTGCGGGTGTCCAGCTCCCCGGACCGGTGACAGCGCACTCGACAAGGGCCCAGGCCGCGTCGGCGGCCTTCCTGGAGAGGGTTCCCCTGGAAGACATCTGCAAGGCTGCCACCTGGTCATCCGTACACACCTTTGCCACGCACTACGCTATCGTCCAGCAGGCCAGGGACGATGCCCGCGTGGGCAGGGCAGTGCTGGGGACAGCCCGTCGATGACTCCTACCCGCCTCCAGGTAAGGCTTGTTATTCACCTAAGTGGAATGCATATGAGCAACCACTCGAAGGAGAAAACATAGTTACTTACCAGTAACTGTTGTTCTTCGAGATGTGTTGCTCAGATCCATTCCACACCCACCCTCCGTCCCCGCTGTCGGAGTCGGCAGAAAGAAGGGACTGAAGAGGGAGGGGCCGGCAGCGACCGTTGAGCCGCCGCAGGGCGGCGACACTACGGGATCGCTGGACCGGCCCCTGCAGGGGCTGCTAGTAAAAGTTCTCCGATTGGCCGTGCACGAGGGCGCGCACACCTAAGTGGAATGGATATGAGCAACACATCTCGAAGAACAACAGTTACTGGTAAGTAACTATGTTTTATAGGGGGTGTTATCATATAATAAATAATGGACTAGAAACTAACTTTAAACTGACTCTTTCAAATCACTTTCACAGTATTGCCAACCCCAAATAATGAAGATTCAAGAGTCAGGTTCCTCAAATATCACAAGATTGTCTTTAAAATCATGAGATTACATAAAAATAATAGATGTGGTGTTCTTTTTATTTGTCTTCTGTTTTTTGAGCCTTTAGGGTGCACTGGGTTTCATTTTGAAGCTTTCTCCACAGCCACGAGGCATAGACACTTACTTTTTCTTTCAGAATGAAGGCTGAAATTATCACACATCCACTGACTCCAAGAGCTGGGGCTTTCAGGAAAATAATAATGATCATGAAACTCAGGATAAAACCATGAGAGTTGGCAGCACTGGTTAGTTTGCCAGCAAAAGTAAAGATATCAGTGTTAAGGGGTTTTCCAAAGTTTATGACAGGAACTGAAAACCATCACACCAGTGAGAAACTTGGCAGTATACAGGTAACTATCGGCAATTTTAGTAAAAGTAGTAGATTAACCAAATCAGTTAGTTATACTCCACAGCATTCCAACAACACTACTTTAAATTGCACTTTCATAATCTGAACTTTTCACAAAGGTGACTCAAGGATACATAAAGACTACAATTGCTAATCTGTTTCTTACTGATACAAGGGTTTAATGTAATAATATAGAATTGCTAGTTGTGCATATTTATTCTGAATACTGTCTTCTGCTAATTCATAAACTAATGGAATAGTTTAGTGATGTAGTTATTTTACCATTACAAATGACATTCTCTCATTTACTTTTCTCGCAATCTACTTGCGTTGTTCAAGGTGGAATTTAAAGTTCCTGTGTGTGTTGCAGTGGGGAGTGTTTTCAGTCAGCCCACTGATATTGATCTATATATCAATATAATATCAATATATATATATAATACTATATATACACATGAAAATATTGGAAGTGGATGCTCCTTTTATACACTTGTTAATTAAAGTGAATTTTTCTCCACCAAGGTAACCCAGTTTTACTCTGAACAGGCAATATTTTTGGAGGTGTGTGTGTGTGTGTGGAGATGAAGCAGACACTACAGTCATTCAGTAAAGAAAGAGGGGAATGGCCATGGAATGCATTAAAGTGTATTAAGCCTACAAACATGTCCAGGGTGAACTAAGTTTCTAAGAACCTGAGCCTTCTCAGACTGAACTAGGTGCTTATGCAGTTTAATGAAGTGTGCTGTGCCTTCTGCCCTAACAAACTCCAGAAAACTTATTAAAAATGATTGCTCCTGTATATTTTAATCTAGGTTTAAAGAGGCCATCAATCTAAAGTCTGCACACATTTATAGCAAAAACCATTATACAGTAATTTTCAAAGCAAATGAGCAGTTGCTACACATGAGAGGAGAATTACCAAGTGCCCACTTAAGATCACACACTTGCCTGACATGATAGGATGAACTAATTATATTCACACATGCACTGGGAATTAGCCAACTACCTGATAGCTGGCATCTGTCTCTTTAATTCTGTAATGTATTTTTACTAGGACCCTCTCCACAGAGTTTGGAGATAAGACTGGGTTTGCCAACTTGTGCTAAAATCTGAAGCACTCCCAGTTTGCCCATTCTTATTGGTTATGTTCAGGAGTTAGGTTTCTGCATGCAGATATCAAAATCTATCTGAAAATAACCTGCAGCAAGGAGATTCGTGTAGTCAAAGCACAAAATGTTTTACTCACAAAATTACAGAACATGATGGCCTTTCACCACCATATGCAGTAGGCGAGGTCTCTGCCTATCTGAATTGACAACCTAATCCAGACACATATGGATCTTGGGATAACAGTTCAAGCCCAAGAACACATGGAGACTTTCGGCCTGATTCTTAGTTACACCAAGGCTACCTTTCACCACTCTGGCATTGTAAAGGGTGTAAATAGAAATTATGAGTTATATACTGCCAGAGCAGATTAAGGTGGCCTTGCGTAACTGAGAATTCAGAATATCATTTGCAGATGATCAACACTGGCCTACATCACCGAAGAAAGAGGTTTTAAGGAGGATTATGGCAATGAACTGGAAGAGCTGGGACTCCTGGTGTTGGAAGTTGTTCCAGGCACAAGAGATGGCATGAAGGAAGGAAGGAAACCAAGACTGGGAAAGAGAAGCCAAGTGCCAGGTGACTTCTATTTAATTATGCTGTCTTGCATCAGCCGAGGACCTGGCCTATCAAGTGAGGGCTGCCCCCTGTTAGTCGTGGGTTCCAGATTCCCACCTTATCTTGGGCTGCCCTTGGGGAGGCAGAATGTACCCAGGCATCACTCCAGTGCCATTATTGGTACAAAGATGCATCTTTATAGGTAATAGGCACCTTGAGCAGCAGCAGACAGACCATCCTCTCCATAGCACCAGCTTGGCATGCCAAGCCTGGGCTGTGAGTGGCATCTGCCACTGGGCTGCTGGTGCTGGACTTTCTGGGCTGCGTCTTTGGTGCCCCCCCGGGTCAACCCATCAGCTGCAAGTTGCCACCGTTCCACTCCTGGCTTTCTCTCTAGCAGCTGTAGCAACACAACATAACACAAAGAGCCATGCAGCCCAACCCCACTGGACACAAGAGGCCTCCACTCATGGATAAAGGGCTTCCTTCCCTTCTGGGCTCTGCCGGATTCTTCTGAGACAGGCTCACTTGGACCACATACTCCATCTGCTCTCAGCTGGCTGTAGCCGGCAGCAGCAGTCATTCCTACACTACCACTTCCCCCAGCCAGCTCTTATCCCCAGGACGCCTTACCCCAGGATGGAGGGTGGGATTTCCTGCTCTCTCTCTGCCCAGCTCCTGTTTGCTTGCCCCCCCGCCAATCAGAGTTTTGCGGGCAAGACCAGTTTTCACAGCACTACTTTAGGTTCAATAGAGTGGGAATTCACACCTTCCCAGCAGGGCTTCACACCGCCACATGTATAGTGTACCTCTATACTTACGGCAGTGTGTAGAGCACAGACACTGCACCCTCAGCTAGCATGGGTGTAGATGGTGAGGCATGGTGGAGGCGACTCGCGACAGGCTCTGAGGAATGTGAAGACTGAGTCAGAGAGGGACTTGAAGGAGATGAGAGAAGAGCTAAGCAGGACCAGAACTGTGCAGGCCTGGAGGGTAAGGAGTGTGAAATGAATGTGTAATTGGGGCCTAATCCTGTGAGGGGCGGAAAGCCTCCTGAAAGGTGAATGGTTGTGCGTGCTTGGCACTTTATAGGACTGAGCCCTTTAAGAGGAAAATTGAAGCAGGCCATCCCTCATGGCCATAAATAAGATTTTTTTTTTTTGCAGTGAAATATTGTCTCATCAGCATATGGCACCACTGTGAAAGGATACAGGAGGTGAAACAGGCATAAGGAGGAGGCAAGAGAAAAAAAGCTGATGCAAGGAGACTGACAAAGGTCTTTTAACACTACTATGGGCTTTTCTCTCTCTCTGAGTGATGCTCTGGCATGCTCTGCAGGTCAGCAGTGGCATATATACAGTGGCAAGTATCTGACACAAGTGATTGTTAGTAGCAGCCTGAGCCCTGAGGGAGTAGGAGGAGGTGGAAATAGGGAAAGAGTACACTTGATGTGATTGATTCACTCACCCTCCTCCAAAGACAGTGCTAGATCTCCTGATCTTGCTCCCCTCTGCAAATGAATCACTATCAAATTGTCTATTCTGCAACTACTCCAAATGGAGGACAGCTGAATCTAGAGTGAGGTGCATTTATTATCATACTCTGCCTCTTTGCATAACACCAGATGATACATTTAAGTCTTGTTCTCACAAGAGGGCTTCGCCTACTAGCACATTCTGGTGTCAGGTATAGAGAGCATGCAGCCTTTTTTCCTTTGGCAGCAAGAGCTTGCCAACTCTTGAGAGCTAGGAACTATGTTCTATTCCCTCTTGGGGCAAAGAGTTTAAATATCAATGTCATATTAATTCTCTGGTTGACTTAGTTAAAATCTCAACTGGATTATTCATGAAGTGGATAATTTAAAGAGCATTGAGGGTGGAATTTTCAAAAAATGCTCAGCATTAATTTCAGAATTAATTAATTTCACCATTAGACTTCAGTGGGAGCAGATAGGCAGGCAATGAGCACTGGTGAATTCTAAATTTTCTTCCACTCTCCCATCCCAAAGATCTGGACTAAGGATGTTGATACAGTGGTGGATTAAGACTACATGGGGCCTAGAGCCAAGACAATGCAATCTCCTCCCGCCCCCAGCAAACTAAAGAGACTCGCTCCACCCCCTCCCCCCAACAACACAGCTTCCTCAACTTTTAATTTTATCCCAAGTGGCGGAGGATAATTTAAATGAGTAGTTCCTTTGTTTTTGGTTTTTTCTGGTTGGTAGCCAACACTGACAGCATGTTATTCTTCAGGAGGTGTTATATACTAATCAACAGCAATAAGAACAGCAGAAACTGATGTCCATGTCCCTTGTTGCGTTAGCTTTGATTAATGTTGTAGAACCTGTGCAGTCTGTATGCCCAGACAACTTCAGAGACACAACACACAACAAAATACCTGCATAGTAAGTTACAGTCAGAAAGTTGTGTCAGCAGTAGCAAGGGGATGTCATGAACTGAAATTGCTACCCAAACAGAAAGTGGCATTAATGTGGTATGAATGTATTAGGGGATGGCGCACAGGCAAATGGCCCACATTCAACTGAGAGAAAGAAGTTTATGAACACAGCTGGATTTTGCCCTAGTGAACTATTTACAAAATATTCACACAACAATAATGTGAGTGTAGGAAAAAGGGAGATGTTTTCTGGTGTCATTGTAGCTTCGTATGTAGTAAGATGAGACCCTTGCTTATGGTGCAGAGAGGATATAGGCAATGCTGTGATATGCAGTTGAGGGGGCCTGGTTGCTAAAAAACAGAGAGATGCATGAAGAAATATCCACTATTCCCAGCAACAATGAACCCTCCTACCCCTAACTCCCCACCACTGTTTTTCCATATTCAAGACAACAAACAAAAACAATACATGATTCAACGTGTCTGTCCCCCGCCCCCCGGGAGATTCACCCAGCAGGGCACCTATGGTGCCTCAACTGCTGGTAACCAGAGAAATCTTTGGGAGATAGTTAAGGTGGGTGAATTCTCCATAAGATGCAAGTGCCCCGTGAACCATGTGCCTAGAAGCACATGGCTAAAGATACTAATCACGTAGACCCAAAGAAAGCATTGTGCTAGGCAAAGGGGGCTTAGGGAAGATTTGCACAGCAGTTGAAACATTTAATGTATGAGACTGGGAGCAGTCTGGTTAGCTGAGAACTTGAAAACACTGGTACTTTGCTGGAAATCTGAAAATTACCTTAAATCTATGCTAGCTTTTCTGCTGTTTTTGTTGGATTTATTCTGTCTTTGGTCATCACACTAACATGAAGTATGTAAGAACTATTGTAAACAATTATAGAGGAGGAAACAATGCCTGCATTTGTGTTAATTAATTTCTCTCCCCACAAATCACTTCTGGAATGCAGGCCCTGTTCAGAAGCTGGGACAGTCCTGCATCATATGTGACTTGTAATGTAACTTGTAGGGCAATGCTGGAATATCATAGACTAGCAGGATAACTGAAGGAAAGAATGCAGACAAATTTCTTGTCCTTTGTGGTTTAAACTTGAATTGTAATATTACTTGAACAGAACTTTTGTTT
This sequence comes from Mesoclemmys tuberculata, assembly GCA_007922155.1. Classification (NCBI taxonomy): domain Eukaryota; kingdom Metazoa; phylum Chordata; order Testudines; family Chelidae; genus Mesoclemmys; species Mesoclemmys tuberculata. Next base: position 73,932,486 of record ML675603.1, on the reverse strand, counting down.
CTGAGATTAATTACACATTGTGACAGGGTCAGGCCGGACGGCTATGAGAAAGTATTAGAAGGCATGTATATTAGCCCCAGGCTCAACAAAGCCCTATTCCCTGGGTAATTCAGCTGGGGCTGATTAGGCAATTAGGCCACCTGGGGCTGTTTAACTAATCAGGCCACCTGGGGCAGTTTAGGCAATTAGGCCACCTGGGGCCAATTAAGGTGCCCCGCCCCAAACACTTAAAAGCCTGCAGGGGCAGGCAGGCAGTGTGGGTTGTGGAGTCATAGTCTACAGCTTTAGAGGTTTGCAGCTTGAAAGCCTGTAGTTGGAGTTGGTGGCTTGGAGCTGGCAGCCTGCAGCCTACAGAGGCTTGCAGCTTCCACGGTTGCTACCGCAGCCCAGAAGGGCAGAATACCTGGCTGGGGAAGCAGGGAGCGGACCATGGACTACCCCGAAGGGAAGGTAGCAGTACAGAGGGGCAGAGTGGGTCCCAGCCCCTCCCTTGACCCTTCCCCAGCTGCACCACCGGCCAGGCCGGGAGAGCGAGAGACCCACGAGGGCAGAATATCTCTCTCCCGCCCCACCTTGTCACAACATCTACAGGCTTATCAGCTTCCAAAAACTAGAAGAATGTTTTAAAGTGAGCCTGTTCATTACTACTAGAGCTGGATGAATAATATTTACAGAATACATTGTTCACCAAAAATTGCTGCCTTGTTAAATAATTTAACAAAAATTTTTTTATGCATTTAACCAGCTCTATAGCCGCTTGTGTCCAATTCATTGAACACATCTGATAAATGCTTGGAATATGTACTGAATAAATTATTCAGTTAGTACTGGCAATATTTGTGGCATTAATTATTCAACACGTTTTCCCCTGGTATTTGACCAGTGCTACTTAATATGCAGCATGTTCCCAAGTTCTCCTGGCTCTACTTATTCTTACCTGCCACCACACTATTTCGCTGACACTTTTTAATGTTTCTGATGCATTTTGAATTAAGATCAGGTTTGAAATAAACACCTACACTAGGGCTTCAGTGACCACACATCCCCCTCATAGGCAAAGTGTAAGCCCAAGTGTGCTGTAGATGGTGCAGCCTATTGTCTAATATAGCAGGCCATGAATCTCATTGCGCTAAAGATGCTGCTCATCAAATTGCCAATTCCAGAGAGCAAACAGGGTCATTGTTTCATCAAGTGTTACATCCAGCCCACACCGCAATAGCAAAATGTATTTCTTTACACTTTAACCGTATGTGTGTCATGCGAGCCTTGAAACAAACGCTGTAGTTGTTTTGTGTCATCTTTACCTTGTGAGGGGCTCAGCCAGAAATTTTTTTTCCCTTTGAGATTTGTTCTTGGATTGAGAGTGATTATATGGCAAGGCAAGGGGCACACTGTGAGTACTGCTTATTGTAATAACAGATAAGCATGTTTCACAGTACCATATCTTCTTTTATCTGTTTTCCTTTCCTGGTTGTCTTTTGTCATCTGTTTATATTGTAAGCTCATTTGGTCTAGGGTTGTCTTTTTGTGAGCGCGCGCGCACGCATGTAGAACGTCTACTGCTATGGGGCCCTGATCCCTGTGGGGCATTTCATTAGTGCATACAATAAATAATACTAGAATATATCTTAACACTTGCCAACCCCACCAGGAAGGTGTGAGGCATAACTAATTAACGTTTGTGAAAGAACTTTGGGATGACTGATACTATATAAATGTAGTGGATTGTTATCAAGAGTTACATTACCATGTAAATGGAGGCTTGTGGGGTATATCACACCCACCATATGATGTGTCAGAGAAGGGAGTTGATCCCCTTGTTAGGAGTTGAGGCCATTAGCAGGCGCTTAGAGGAGACACTGCCCACTGCATGCTGTACTGTATTTTGCATAACATTGGAAATGGTCAGTCTTTAAATTTGAGATGAATTTATGGCTCTTCTCTCTGGCTTGTTAAGTCTGTTTTTCACTGCTTTTTAAAATAAACTAGAGTCTCTGCTTAAATCTAACAATCAGCCAGTGAAGGATTCCTCTCCACAAGGGAATCACCAGGAGCCATAGGGTCATCCTCCTATCTGCATTGCCAATCCCATTCCAGTCCCCTGTGCAAGGGTGGGGTGGCATCACTAAGGAAAACGAGACCAGCCAGAGCATCTTAGTGCCCAGTTGATTCCTAGCTGTTAGAACAGCCTCAGGGGGGAATAATATAGAGCAGTCCAAAGGTTACACTATGTTTCACTGGGGACCAGGCTGACTCCTGTTGATCCCAGGATAATGGTGGCTAAATCCACCTTAGCCCCCCCAGTACACTTCAGATTTGCCCCAGTGTATCTTTGCCAGTCCTGAGTGTCGGGCCCTTGTTTCCCCATACCCACATTTCTCTTCGAATTTTTTTTTGTCATCACATAAGATAAAAAACCCAAGAAAGCTTTCAGCAGCCATACCTGGGATGTATTATTCTTCCTCTCTGCTTGGGGTAGCTGATGAGGGACAAGAATTTCTGTAGATCGTTTGAAGTCAAGTCCAGATGGCTCTCATCAATACTGAACGTCTGCAATGGTCTGAACAATCTGCTTTCTATGGTCGGTACTGCTTGTCTCCTTATATCAATTCTGGGGAAAACAATCTAGTAAAATATATATTAAATAAAAAAGAAAAGTTTGAATTGATCTGCTTTAGGAAGGAGCCTGGCTCAAAGTCAGATAACACATCAGCCCTGAGCTCTATTTACTATTATCCCAGTTATTTCTGGAACAGAAAGATCTACATTAATACACAACCCAAGACAAGGGAAGTAAAATAGATGTTTCTCAGTCATTGGAATGGGATTACCAATGTAATTCCTTTCCTCTGCCTGCTGAGAGAGTCATTTAGAAAATCAATGCCAACAATGTATTTAGCCAGAGAGCACTGAGACACACAATACTGCTGGAACAAATGTAAACCTGCCTGGAAACCCTGAGAATAGTAGTTCTCAAACTCCTTACAGAACTCCTGAGTGATTACAATGATTCATAATGAAGTCTCCTGCACAGAAAAATACAGATTTTCATTTTTTCCTTATGTATTGCTAACCTGATCTGATCTCAGGTATCAGACAACTTAGAAAAATATTAGCTGTTTAGATGGTCTAGCCAAATAAGACATAAGTAAGAGGGTGCTTCCAAGAACAGAAGTCCCATGGTGTAAGTGGAATGGTGGTTCTCTGTCCTCTAGTGTTTTGGTTTTTTCCAACTTCTAACAAAAGCATGGACTGCAGAATAGACATACAGTAGCAGAGGTCTAGTATGATCCACAAAATGTTGCCTTCCAAGAAATCCTTTCAGTATTCTACCCTATACTCTTGATAAATGTTTTCTCACCCTTTGCATTTGCATTTTTAATATAAAAGCATTGCACAGAATTGTAACATGTTGTTTTCACATGTGATGCATCTCTGTTTTTGAATAACCGTTAGTTACATTTCAAGTCAGAGGCAATATTCCTCTAACAATGTGCCTCAGTCTAGGAGTTTTGTGACCTTTCAAATACCAGACATATAGTTCATATGAAGAATATAAACCAATATTCAGAGCTAGTTATTGGGACCAAGAAACACACAATTTTAACTCAGTTGCCTGACCAGGTTACATCACATTTAGGTCCTATCCACACTATGAAGTTGGACCATCTAGTACCTGGGTCAAGGGACAATTGTGTTCTAATCAAGTTCCCCATCTCATTTGGACTTTTTTTATTTTTAGTATATATGGGCCCTGAAATGAGCACCCTATTGCAACCTGATCCCTTCTTGAGAGCAGGCAGACACGATGCACAGTGAAGTCAGTTAGGCCACTGGCTTCATTAGGCCTTGATAAACTCTTAGTAGATGCTTCCTAACTATACACAGAACTGATTTTTTAAAATTATTTTTTAAAACATTCCTCTCCTATGCCTCTAAACCTAAGAAAGCACACAGGTCTCAGTGAGCACTGCGGTACATCCACACATAATATCAAGTTCCAAACTTCACCTACTTTGGCTGGAGTCCTACAAAAAAAAATCCATGTGTGTAATTTTCCACCATTCTCCCATTTCACAGAGATGGCTCAAGTTGTTACAAAATAAAGCAGCAAGGGTAATCTTTAGCCCCAAGCATTGAAAATTTCAGCCCCAAAGTTAAAAGTTTCAAACCCCCCTCCCAAAAAATCCCCCAAAACAAACCCAACCACAATTTGGTAAAAACAAGAGTTAGATGAGAAACTGTTTAGCTACCTTTCTGACACTTGCCTTGTAGGTGCCAGCTACAATTCCCCCGTAGCATGGGTTAACATATTATACCATAAGCACTGGTTATGATACACGGGGATGAACAAAGCTCAAAGAAATTTGACCAAACTTGAAACTGAAATAAACATTTTGCTTGGTCCATTCTAAATGTCAGGTCCCATAGCCTGAAGGACCCTATGGCTCTGATCCAAACCCCATTGACATTAACTTCAATGGGTTTTGGATCAGATCCCATATGTTTCTAAAACAAACAATCCCCTATTTTTCTGATGTTTGGATTGTCATTGTATCTCCCCATTGTAGGCTAACTCATTTTTTTGGTTCCATGTGCTTTATAAATACTGGGTTATGTGAAACATGCCATTTTTAAAACACATTTATAACATACTGGTGTGTTCTTGCAGGATTGTCCTGTCTAGCCAAACAAACTAGTACAGTGTCTTGTATTACTGGGAGCTTCTTCAATGAATATTTGATTAGCTTTGTTAAACATGCCTACTGTGAAAGAGCACCCAGAAAGCATTAAGTAAAACTCATAACATTCTGCCATAGCATACACTGCATCCAGTGTAAAAGTTGAGATAGCTATTTCAGATCTGTTTCTTCTTCTTCCAAAGCCCTTGTCATCTTAGCAGCAAAAAGAGTCTTTGAAAAGATTAGAGTGGCAGAGTACTCCAAATTCTGTGATTCTATATACCCAGTGGATACAAGGTTCCATGCAGTATTTGACCTAAAAATAATAGTTAACTTTATAAAGCCATGGTATGTAAAGTTATATTAGTGAGAGTGTAAAATGATGACTATTGCAATAGTATATGCTTTTCTCAATGTAAAAAGGTTTTGGACAGGAAGTAGAAAATTCACTGAGGCATCCAAAGCCAAATGCAAATTTCATCTAAAGGTCAAGACAAGATAGCATTAAATATAACCTTTCAAATGCCATAAATGTATTGAATACATTTTCATCTATTTTAATCCTCATTTAGTGACTAGTATTTCACTCACATTTCAAAATTAGTGTATTACTTATTAACTCTGTGTCCATAAGCATAACTTTTTCTAGTACTCTAATATTTTGGTACAAGTTTGTATTACAATGCTTAGGTCTCTACTGAGTTGAATAGTCTAGCAGCTCATATTAGATTTCAAGATCTCTGAGAATTTGTGTTATAAAATTCCTAACCAATTACGCTAACTGATGGCATCCTAAGTACTCTCGTGTTTAAGATTTTACATAATTTTTCTTACAAAGAAGATCACACAATTTTCATTTCCTGAAATAAGCCTCAATTAAAGGCCTCAATTAAAGATCCAATCTTACAAGTTTATTTCAGTGGAGATTTTGTGTATGTGATAAATCTTGTAGAGTCTTTCCTTAAAAATAATATGCACTTTCAAGTGAAGTAAAAATGATTATCCCCAAATCGAAGAGCTATATTTCATTGCTTTTGTACAGCATCCATTTACGAGACTAGGTTGCATATGCCTTTCAAAGAAGATCAGAAACATACAAGGAAACCACTGAAAAAATTGATCTGAAGGGTTACATATTTACCAGGTAAAGACAACTGGGAGGTATAATGCAAATAATTCAAATGCAGTCATTTATAATACTGTATAGATCTTAAAAGTGACCACAGTTTGTTTGTTTTTAATCCTGCAGAACGGAATCTGTTGATTTCTTTACCATTGGGATTCTTGGGAATTCATTGTCTTTTTCCACTGCAGCATTTACTGTGTGTGACTCAATTAACCATGATTGCTAGGCAGACAGTGGAATCAGTTATTTCTATTAATTGATCCTACTGCAAAAGTGGAATTGGACTGTGTCTTTTATTTCTCCCATTGTAGGGCTGCCTTCATTTTTCATGTGTTGCGTCATGTACGTCTATTTCTATAGGTTGATATAATCTAATTTTGCATTAGGTTAATATATTAAACCCTATAATAAAAAGATCGAGATAAATATAAAGAAAGTTGCCATACAGGTTAAGTAGAAATATCAGAGGCATTCTTGTTGCAGTAGAAGCAGGAAAGGCATTTAACAGCACAATGTGGCATTATTCGTAAACAAATGTTTAATAGCCTTTTTTCCCCAAAAGCAAAAAAGAAAATGTTTGAATATTGAATTTTTCTATTTAAATAAAATTTTTAATCAAAAATATTTTTTAAATCACTCCTGAATTTTTTAACTGAAAATGTGCTTTCTTCTTTAAACAAAAACATTTTGACAAAAATGTTAGTAAAAATGTTGATACAAGTTTTATAGAATGTTTTAGTAACAATATTGTAGAAAATTTAGCGGAAAATAGGCAATGGGCCCACTTCGAACTCATAAAATTGGAAACAGCTTTGAAATATTTCTAAAAAAGGGCTGTTTTTTTACTAGCTCTAATTATTTATTTTATATTTACTTTTAAAAATTCAGATCAAGACAAAGTCGTAGTAATTAGAGGTTTAGTCACAAGAGATTAATTTTAAGTGAGGAATGCAAGGTAGACTGGAAACTATTTGATACTCACTACTAACAGTAATGGAATGAAAATTGCTGTACATAGGTGGGTTCTCGGGATGTGAGGGGGAGGAAATAGTCAAAAATGGGAATCAAAGATATGTACAATTCTTTATGGGAGTCAGTGTGGAACCCACTCTCCATTATATAGATGACACTCAGGTTCTTTGACTTACACCACTGCAAATCAAGAATTCAGCTGAAGTCAGTGGAATTACACTGTTGTAAAACTGTTGTAAATAAGATCAGACTCAGGTCCATTATATGTATTCATAGACAGTCCAAACATAGAGCCATATTTTGACATCAGTTACAACAGTGAAACTCTAGACTAATTCTGATTACTTTAGTGCACTTATTCTAGGTTTTATACCAGTTTAACTGAGAGCAGAATCAGTAAAAGAAAAGAAAAGTGGGTTCTAGATTTGGACATAAAACTGAAAAGGAGAACAACATTTTGATCAAAACCCCCTATTGTCAGCAACAAATCTAGGTAATTTTCTAAAATCTGGTACCTCAAACATCAGTCACTCCACTGGTACAGTAATTGCAAAGATGCCCTATAAACATGAGTAATATACAGATGTTTTGCCCCTGCCCGAACATGATCACAAGAAATCACAGCACATATTTAAAATTGTCAAGAAATTATTCTTACTCAGTGATTTGTATTTTACATACAGCTGAAAATGATGCAACACAAGAGTCTTAGTTGCTTTATACTGCTATAAAACAAGATTAATTGCTATTACATGGAAATATGAAAAGCTGACCTGTTCATCATATTTGATTAAAGATTTGTGGCAAATGTATTAGCAAAGGCATTTTTTTATTCCAGAAGAGACTATTTAGTCTATGATTTAATCTGATCTCACAGTCTAAATTACCTTCAACACCAATGATAATACATGGTCAGATACCACAATGATGGGTGAATTTGTAAAAACCTGAATAGATAGCTCCTATGTGAACAAAATTATCATTATGTGCACTACAGTAACTGCCAAAGGCTCCAATCATTGTGCTAGAAGCTGTATAAACAGTACCCCTGTCCTAAAAAGCTTATTCTGGTGACTTGGAGAATCCAGTTTTAGGGCAATTCTGCCTTTCAATATACTGTAGGCAGGCACTAATTGCTATGTATCTTATAGAATCAGCTGCTACATGTGTGTGTATGGTCACAGTCAAGCTTGTAATACTGTCATCAAGTCAAAATCCTCATGGCAAGAGTACTGATTGCATCAAAGCCTGGCAGAAAATAAGAATGTGACAGATTATGACCCTAAGAGCTGCCCAGTGCCAGAAGCCAAAGAAGATCACTGGTATTAGATAGTGAATTTCATCTGGCCTGACCAGTTCAGTGTACCACAATTCACTTATGTCATGATCTGTATCTAATAGATGTCATGTAAAATATCATTGGAAAACCAAAACCACACTGATCATTAATATTCTTGTATGGTGTAAGTACAGTAAACACCCAAAGGACTGTACAAATATGAAGGAAATATGAGACTAAAATGTGTTTGAATCAGACAAGACTGGGGAGTGGGTAAAGTTTTCTTCCAGACAAAAGAAAGGCCGATGTCTCCATCCATCCAAGTGCAATTACAGACAGTTAGCAATCGTGGTCAAGGAGCCATTTATTGTCATATCAGAGGCTGAAGAGACAGATCAATTTGTATTGTAGAAAGCACCAGTGGGGAAGAAACCAGAATGCATCCTTCTCCATCAGACTCCAGGCCACCTTTCCTCACAGCAGGGCCACTGGACTTTGAGGAGGATACACCTCAGAATCTCACTGGACTATGAAAGAGAGGGGCAATGAATCCCATGTTATCTTTCACCTAAGACGACAAAGGAGCTGTACAAATTCTGTAGTTTGTGTGGGATCCTGACCAAGGGGGTGTCAGCTAACTTGCTAGAAATAGATGTGGTAAGGGTCTTATCTTCAACCAAGATTGTAGTTTTGTTAAATTTGAGTCACTAGAAAGCATTTTTAACTTTTATTTATTTGTAATCATTTCTAACTTGATCTCTTATAGTTGAACACACTTAAAACCTCTCTTTTGCTATTAACCCTTTTTTACTTTTAATCCAAACCAAGACAGTGCTGTGTTTGAACTAAAGTGATTGTCAAGACCAGTTAAAGAAACACACTGCTATGTTTTTGTCTCTTTACTTCCCTAAATGTAGAAGGCTGGACATTTCAGGGCAAATGGTTTTTGGGACTGGGGGTGTATTTGGGTCATTTGGCTGGTAGTAACCAAGGCTTTTGCAGTCAGAGTTGCTGAACCAGGGCTGCTTATCACAAAGACACTCAGTGCATGCTTGTATGCTGGCTGGAAGTGTCCAGAAAGGGAGTTACAGCATCAGAATGTTTTAAGTTACTCAGGGTTACAGGACAAGTGGTGACAGAACCTTTCACTGGTCTGGGTTGCACCTCAAAATGTGACACAAGTGAACAGAGGAAAGCATGCTTGCAGGATTTCACAGGAACTATTCACCTCAAACAGTTCATTGCTGATCTATTTTAAGTACCTCATCTGAGGCAGAATTTGCTTGAGGCAAATTGAAAGTTTCTTGAGGAAACAAGTTGGATTTCACCTGCAAAGACCTTAGGGAATCTTGCCAACGGCAACTTCTGGTGTTGGACTATTTCCTTCCTTTCCTATTAATGTCAAGATAAACGGGCTGTTCTGAGACTCTGTCATAGTCTCCCAATGGCAATAATTGAAGTCCCATCACTTGAGTCGTTTCTCAGGCATATACGTAGGAAACAAGCCTCCAATGGCGGGAGATGGACTGGATGGCCCAATAGGTCTTTCCAGCTGTGATTTCTGATTCTGAGAGAGAGAGCACTGGAGAATTTATTCCTTTTCATATCACTGATGAGAGAGCTATACATGGACCAGCTCATATAAACAATAATACTGGAAAAAACACAGAAACTTCTCTCACATGCTGAATCCATGCCAGCAAGTAAAATATTTACCAGGAAAATTTAAGAGAATCACCTCATTTAATACAATATTGAATAGAATTTCAGTGGGACTTTTAAAACATTAATTGGTGAGGTTTGTTGGGGGTGAAGGAGGAAGATAGAAGCATCTGGCATTATCTCCCAGGAAACATATCTACTTTGCTGCAGCTCTTTTTCTATCTTTTCTGCCTTAAGGTCCTTGGCAACTTTTGTATTATTCTTCATTACTCAATGCAGCTAATTTAGCTGATTCCACCAGCCACCCCAACATCAAATTCCAGATATGTCACTGGCCACAAAGTGACACCTTGCTAAGGCTGTGGAAAAGTGGTTCAGATATTGAAAAAGACTGACCAGGTTTTTCACCCACAGTGGAAACAGAATCAGAACGCAAACTTTTGGCGTCAGAAAGAGTTTGTTTAATTTTTAAATAAACAATTAGCTTAGCTTCTATTAACCTGGTTGCTGTGAAAGTTTAGCTCTGTACAAATTTAGTACCAAATTATGGTTGGCTCTGAACTGGAGAGAGAGGAGGGAACCCTTTTACTTATTGCACCCTCCCTTCTCCCCTCACTGAGGGTACATGCATAACAGGCAGTCACAGTGCTTCAGCTTGCATTCCCTGAGTACAGGGGCCTGCTAGCAACACGAGGCAGCATTGGTGGGGGAGGATGTGTGTCAGGGAGCAGCAGATGCTTCCCCTTGAATACAGCTGTACCAAGGGCCACTACGGAGCCTGCTCCCCCCCATTCACATGTGGCATAATGCCTCTCTACACCACCATGTGTCACAGCTGCTTTGTCCCCAGCGTTCCACTAACTCAGAGCCATTATTTATCCCTAAATATATCTACATCACTTTGCCCACCACCGAAATGCAGCCACCTTTGAGGTGGAACACAGCAGCTGTCTAATGGTTCAGAGCATCAATACAATCAAAGACTTTGAGAGAGGAGAAAAGAAGATTTTATCCAGTTGAAACCACAGAGGGAATTTTTAGGTAGACGGTATGTAATGGGTCAAACTGGAGTTTGGCCAGGGCACTGAAGATAACTGCTCTCTTTCTTAGACAAAGTGCTATATTGGATTTTTAATGTCCACCGGTAATCAGACTTTGACTTTGCATCCCATCTAGACAATCACACCTCAGGCAGCACAGTATCTGCTACCAGAATGTTTCCGCCCATACCACACTCCCAGAAAGGACGCCATTTACTAAGCGCTCATGCCGTACATCCCATGGCCCCCAAATCATTGTTGCCTTGCACCTGCCAGCCTCATTTACACCAGTGCGATAGGGTGTCAATCACTGCTAATTCAGAATGGCAGCATGTTGCACCTACTTTGTACTCCATTCCTACTGAAGCAATGAATCAGGTTATCCAAGGTCCAGCGTGCTAGGGAGTTCTCAACCCTGTCTCTCAGTCTCTACATAAAGATACAAGAAGGATGGGCTGTGAAATCAAGGTAACAAGAGGCTCAACAATAGAGCAGCTGATGGGCTAATCTTCAGTTTGTGTTGGGTGAGGGCATTTTATGTATGTATTAATTTTACATGAAAGATGGTAAAAATTATGTTTTTCTAGAATATTCATTGAACCGTAAATTCTTAATAGTAGAATTCTAGTATTTTCTAAATTAAACCAACTGGAGAATGGGAAGCGGATGATTAACAAGTCCACCCAAGCGACAGGGAGACTCTGGCTTCTTGGGATCCCTTAGCAAGGGCATGCTAAGCCTGACGGCGATGTCTGCTTCTGCTGCCTCTTACAGTACTGGTGAAGAGGAGAGGTTCAGGTCCAGGGGTATGATTGCACCTTAAGGAAATTGCCCTGAGCTTATTAAGATTTGGGGCAGGGACCAGCTCTTGGTGCTGTGTTTGTACAGAACCTAGCACAATGAGGTACCGAGTCATGACTGGGACACATGGCTGCTACCCTCATACAAAAGAATAATAATACAAAAATAAATCCCTTCCTGAAGCATGGCAATGGGGGAGCAGCCATGCAGCAACCCAAAAGGCCCATGTGAAGGACAACCCTGTCTCATCAGGTAGATGGGAGAGAGGTCAGTCAAAGTGTTCGGGCTCTCAGAGGACAATAAAGGCAAGTGGGGGCAGGTGGGGCTGTGGATGTAGGGGTATGGGATGTTTAGGGGGATTTTTGGAGGAAGAACCTACCACATTCAGCGGGATTTCACTCTGCCAACTCCTGAGAAGACCATTCAAGTTCTGGTTCTTGTTATTCACAGGAACCAGATCCTGGGGAAGTTACATTTAGCCCTAGAATGAGTTCAATGAAACATCATGCAAAATAGGCAGCTATTCTGTGAAATACTATGTAAGCCAAGCAATTCAACAAAAATATTAGCCGGCAGATATTCAATAAACCACGGCACAAGCAAGCAATTATCCCACACAGTATTACAAAGCATGGACAGTTATTCAAAGAGCAAACAGTTGTTCAATGTTGTACAACAAAATATTGCAATAATTCCATAAGCAATGAAACTGTATTTATACCCAGTGACACTCACTGCCGGGCTAACTTCTCCCTCTTCCCTCAGTGCCACATTCTGCTCACCTGAAATGGGTACCATACATTTCACCTCAACTGAAAAGTGTCTTTTAAAGGGTAACTGTCACTTTGAAAGGGGAAGACTGTGTCATTCCCTTTGTATTTACAGCTCCAAATAGAATAGGGTCCCACGCTTGATTGGGGCTTAAATGCTAACAACAACAACAGAAGGCAGAAGCAAGAAGCTGAACAATGAATCATCCTGCTCCCTCATTTACTCTTCAGCTGCTGGGCTATTTAGGCCCAGCTTCTGCTGCACTTACATTAAGTAGTACTTTCCTCTAGGAGTAGTCTCACTGAAACCCAGGGAATTAACTGAGGCATTAAGCTAACTCAGCAATGAAAAAGGCAGCACAATCCAGCCATCTGAGCAGGCTATGTGGCTGTGAACCGCATGAGGGGGTTTTGTGTGTGTAACATAAACAAACTAAATAATGCAAAAGGGCCAGACCTTTCACTAGCCTTTGACTCAACCCAGAATCCAGAGTGTCAAGGAGCTGCACACCATGGAAACACTTACTTGTAACTATTATTGAACAAATGAGGGTTTGCTCATTCTAGTCCTTAGTTAACTGGATTGAATTGTCACCACAAACATGGAGGCAGGAAAGGAAAATGAAATAGAGCAGGATTGATTAAAAAACATTAAGGGCCAAATTGTGCCTATAGCTTATGCATGTGTACAGTGTGAGGTAGGGCATGTGGGGCTCTCTCCCGCACTGTGAAGCTTGCAGAAAGCCAGGTAGAACTGCCCTGGGATGCACAGGAACTTCTTTCTCCCTACTACTTTTATGGTAAACCATTGGGTGGGGGTGATAAGATGGCATTCTGGGTTTGACCCACCCCCTCACCTCACCCCCAATTGGCCAGGAAAGTTAACTTGCTGTGAGAAGGTGGTCAACTGCACAAAAGAGTGTGGCAGTCGGCATGCATCCTCTGTACGCCTCTGAGCCCTGATGCAAGATGCCTCCCACTACTCTACGATACAGCAGCACCTCCACACCCTGAATGGAGGGCCATCTCTAACTGACCTAACCAAGCAATGTGAGATGTAGGCATGGGGAAACTGCTTTGATTGCATAAGAAGCCACCTGAGCCATCCATGAAATGATACCAAAGCTATTTTGAAGTGTAAAAATAATTCCCTTGCCTTCAGTTTCATGCTCCTTGTGTATCCCAAATTGGAAAGCAATGGAAAAGCATTAGGGTCCAGATTCAATGCCCACTGCAGTCAATGTGAAGTCTAAAATGGGTATGTGATCAAGTTTCAAAACAGCAAATATCCTAGGGTGGCCAGATCGAAAGTGTGAAAAACCAGGGTAGAGTGGGGTGTACAGTTGCATATATCGAACAAAGCCCCTAAAATCAGGATGATCCTAGTAATATTGGGACATCTGGTCACCCTAAAATATCCATTGAAATGCAGTAGTACTAGAAACCTTACCAGAGAGCTTCAGTATGAACAAACCTCAAGCATTCAAAAATTATGAGTCAGGCCCCTAAAAATCATGAGATTGGCTTACTATTCATGAATGCAAAAACCGGATAAATGTTGGTTCTCTTTTACTTGCTTGCTGGGGTTTGAGTCTTCAGGGTGCACCAGATCGTGTTTTTCAAGCTTATCTCCAGAGCCATAAAGGCTAGAAACTTACTTTAAAAAAAAAAAAAGAAAGCTGAGATTCTCAATCACATGCATGCAGGAGAAGGAGCATTAAGGAAAACACCAAATATCATGAGACTTGTGATAAAACACCCAGAGTTGGCAACACTAGCCTAGGATGTGGGAGATGTAGGTTCGAGTTCCTGCTCTGCCAGAAATTTTGCCTTTGGCAAATCTCTTAGGCCTGTTCTATACTAGAAAACTAGGTCATATTAACTGCATCCATTACTGCTCACCCTTGAGCAGCCCAAATCCTTGTGTGAACAGTGGTGGGTCAATGGAAGAATTCTTCCATCAACCTAGCTACTACCTCTTGGGGAGGTGGATTATCTACACTAATGGGAGAGCCTTGCCTGTCTACCTGCACTGCAGATGCACCGCTGTAGCCTTTTAAATGTAGACATACCCTTAGTCTCTCTAAGGGTAAGAGTCAGATATTATTAGACAAGATCTCTGGTTCCACATCCAGCCCAAAAAGGCTTGGGGAAGTTTGGACAATATTTGCATAAGCATCCATAATCCTAGAGTTCATGCATTCATCATACTTCACTAACTCATTCACTCACTGACATTCTTCACCTTGTCTGTGAAGGGAAAAAAGAATGCTCTAAACCCAATGATTTAGTGTAACAGAACTCAGAAGTGAAAAGTGCATAGTGGATCATCTTGGCCCTCTCACACTAGTGCAAGGCTGTTCCTTACAGTATAGTTCCCACTGCTTCATCCAGTCTGAATGAAAAATAAAAACAGAAAATGTCAAAATATTGCAATTGAATTAACCCAACTCCAGAACACAGAAAACATGAAACTGTCATTTAAGAAATTAGATTTCACAAGACAGAAAGACAATGAAAAGAAATACAACAGATCAAAGGCAATGTCAGAAGCGCCAAACAATAATGGTGATAAGAAAAGAAAATCAGTTACTAACGAAAGCCTAAAGCTTCTCCTTACATCTTCTACCAAAAATGACAGCTAGACTAGAAAAAAGAGTGTCAACTATTGAGATCCCAGGCAAACGGAGGCCCCTGGAATCAAATATCAATTAAGAAGTTTGTCAACTTTTCAGGCAAGAGTGTAAAAATAGCAGTAAACGTAACTATAGCTAGTGGTCAATAAGATGATAATTAATGCAATATACAAGTTGAATGCATATGGGCAAAAGTGCCTCATGCTGTGGAAGGTTTTGAGACAGCATGCTGACTTCAGCTTACTGTCTAGATTCACAGTGGTCTCTAATATGTCACTGTAAAGCAAAATACAGCCTGCAGATTGTTTAGAAATCTAGGCCATGGAACAGAGCAGCTAGTGTATTATGATAAATGCACTTTGTTTTTACTATGGTTCCTCTGACTGCAGAGCCAAATGAGCTCTTTCACAAGGGTGAAAGTTATTAAATTCACAACTGGCATACAGCATTAAATTGAATAGGCCTGGACAGCTCATCTATTACTAATATTTATATTTGTCAAATTCATCAAGAGAGCATAAACCCCTGAGGAATAACTGCTTTTCCTTTTGCTAAGCTGTCTCAATCGTAATTTTTCAGTTGACTGTCAGATATTATTGCCTTGTCTTTTTATACTCAACATGGTCCTGCTTAAGTTTACTAACAAATCAGTTCTGTGAGGTGACTTCCAGAGAATTCCATGGGCCAGGATTTGGCCGTTATCTGGCAGCGATGATGGAAAGGCTTTGTCTCTCTCTGCTTGGAACTGTGCTCCATATTTAGAAAAGTGAGAAAATCCAGCACTAAGCTTAGAGCGAAGGGGATGTGCTCTGTTTTGGAAAGCAATTTCCCCAGCTTCTTGAACCTACCTTTGCGGAAAGCACAGCACTGAGAGGTGTGTATTAGCACTTTTGATCTGTTTATTTAGGTTAAGATTTTTCAGAAATGCTCAGTATGGGCTTACCTGCACCACTGAAGTTAGTGGACACTGGTCACATTTGAAACACGCACTTCATTGAGAATACAGCAATATACCATATCTGAAATCACCTCACTCATGGATTGAGTGAACCTGGCTGCTCAACAGCTGAAGAGTGGATTAGGGAGCACAAAGACCCTACATCCTTGTCTCATACCTCTCGCAGAAGCCAGAAACAATTGCAGTCTCCTTGTTGCCTCTGGGGTTAGACATCCCAAAGATGGTAGGGAAGGGCAAATAAAATGGTAAACCTCAACCCCAACAACTCCCCAGCATCAATCACTAGCAAGCAAAACTGGCTGGGTTAGTAGTGGTGAGTATGCTGTGGCCCCAGAAACCATGTAGCATCAGGTACACTGCTTCTGTGCATCAAGGATATCCCTGAGAACAGTCCTGCCTTTCTGAGGCAGAATTCCTCCCAGTACCCCCCCGATGGGGAGGGAATTTCTCAAACCTAAATACAGAGCTGTGACTCCCTTGCACAAGAGAAACTTCTGTAAGGATTCAGTTTCCAAAAGCATCTTGCCAAGCACAAGTTTTCCACCCTTGTAAAATAATCCCATGCACAATGGGAGTTCAGAACTTTTGTATAAAGTTGGATCACCAATCTCCAATTATTAGTAATATACCTGAATGTTCAAAGCTAGCAAAGGCCTGGGATAGCAATAACAGGAGTTAGAGACCTCAGGAGAAGCAAAGAATTTCTGGAAAGGAGTTGGTCCTTGACATGAGAGAATGTGGCAGTTTGCATGCGGAAAGAGCAAAATAAGGGACATCGGCACCAGATGGGAAAAAGGAGATATCCCCACAGAGAAAAATTCTACAAAAATAGGAGAATGAGGCAAATAGAGAATGATAATTTTCTAGAGGCTTTTTAGATCAACCTATGGAATTTAATAGGGAATTCTGTACCTGCTGTAGAATTCTATAGAATGGCTTATGGAGTCTCTATAAAGATGGTCTTTCTCTATAGGTATTTGTTACAGATCCCTGTCAAATTCTGTAGAAACCTATTGGTTTAATCTCTATTAACAACTACAGGACTTTTCCATAAACGTATGGTGGTGTGTTTGGAGCGCAAGTAGAGATGGGATGACCCAGTCTTTCTTCTTTGACTTGCAACTGCCTTCTTGTAATTCCACTATCCTGTTATAAATCCCTTAAAATTCCTGCTGTCCTTCTCCGACTCTGATACCACATACCACACAGGAAATGCCCCAAATCCTGCTCACTTTACTCACCCAAGTATTGTATTCCTATCCACTTCAATGAAGCCTTTCAATGAGAAAAATAGAAAGAGGAATTCCTTATTTATTTATAGCTATTGCCAGGAGCTCATCACTGTAACCCATCAGTGTGAGAATTCACAATATGCAGATCTTCCATATAGGTTTACTGCTACAGTATGTTGCATTTATACAGCACTTC
The DNA here is from genome assembly GCA_007922155.1 of Mesoclemmys tuberculata. NCBI lineage: Eukaryota > Metazoa > Chordata > Testudines > Chelidae > Mesoclemmys > Mesoclemmys tuberculata. The sequence continues at coordinate 73,915,132 of ML675603.1, read as the reverse complement.
AGTTGCATCTCAATTCGTTTCAGTTGCTTTGAATTCTATATTTTATTTAATCCTGGAAAAAGCACACATACATATAGAAGAGGTGGCTCGCTTCCTAATTGCCTATAACATTATTGTCAAAGATTACTCTAGTGTCCGGAGGGGGGAAACAGACACGATTCTTATTGGATTACAACAGTAAAAAAACAAATACACTCCTAGCATTATATCTTCCTGCTCATTTTTATTTTAGATTAAACAAAGCAAGCAGGTGTTAGGATGCAATAAAAATGAACTGCTTGGAAGCTTAGTTTGAAACAGAAGTGATTTCAAAACAATGTATTTGAAAAGAAACTGCTGCGACAAGTGTGCTACAATTACAATCTCTTCAGTTTATTATTTTTGGCTTGGTCTACACTATACATTTAGGTTGACAGAAGCCGCCTTCTGGTTATGATTATGTTCTGGCTTGCACTTGAGTGTAACAAGGGGAATGTTTTTTAAATAGCAACCTTTCTCTAGACCCAGGGTATACATTGTCAATGGGTGGCCTTATGCTTTGTGTGCTTTACGGTGGAAAGCTTGGCTTTCAGTGCATCCCCACATCGGCGAAGAGGCTTTCGCAGATTAGAAGGTGGACAAAGAGATAATGAATGTCTTCGGTACAGCTGACGTGGATCTAACGGCCTAGAGGATGTCATTGTCTGAAAAAGTGGGTGTGGACATGAAGAGCAGGAGATCATCCCAGGAGCATGAATGTACCATGCAGAATAGAGATGCTTTGGATTATGAAGACCAATCAGACATGAAGTGTCTGGTTGAGCTTCAGGAAAAGCTGCTTGAGACTACAGTCCCTCTGCAGCTCCATCAGAATGGCCTGCAAGCAGTCCCTCAAATGTTCTGGAGGGGAGGGGGTGGAAGGCAGAGAAGATGCAGTATGACTTCCACTCAACACCAAGGGAGGGTGCTAAAAACAAAAGGTGGCCATTCAAAGACCTTTGATGGGCAAGACTTCTGTGCTTTCACACAAGACTTCTGTGCTTTGCTTCTCCCCTCAAGTTTATCACACCATTTGCCCAAGGTTACATTATTTTCCTGTTCTTTTAGATTCTTTATGTTTGTGCAATAAGTCAGAGTTTCTCAAATGAAATGCTCTTTATTTATTCCAGTCATGGAGGTCTGGGGGCAGAAGAGGAGGTACAGGGAAACTGATGCAATGAAGGGGACAGTATGGGAAGGCACAATGCAGATAAGCAGCACACATTACTGTGGCTCATTACTGAAATGGGTTTTCAAAGCCTCCTGGAAAGCAGAGCTCCTTGCTGGGCACTTCTTGTTGCCATGTTATCTGGTGCTCAAAATTAGCTGCCAACCTATCCACCTCCATGCCCCATCCCTGTGGAAACGTCTCTCCCTGTGCCTCACAGATATTATGGAGCACACAGCAGGCAGCGATAACAATGGGGATATTATTTTCACTGAGGTCAAACCTCGTAAGCAAACTGCACCAGCAACCCTTAAAACGTCCGAAGGTATATTCCACCACCATTCTCCACTTGCTCAGCCTGTTGTTGAACCAGTCCTTACTGCTGTCCAGTTACCCAGTGTACGGTTTCATGAGCCACGGGAGCAAGGGGAAGGCTGGGTCTCCCAGGATCACCCAAGTCCATCAATGTACTTTATTAACAAAACATAATGCAGAAGTCCCATAACAAACCCCATCTCACCCCAGTGCACGTAATTCTTAAAAATCATATATCTTCTTGGCCACTGACATAAGACATACCTGTGTCTTCTGCCACACCCAGATTGTCTGTCAGGACAACCGCTCCAGCCCTTCCTTCTAGGATGTAACCCAACTATTCCCAGCAGGAGCTCCCACCACCTCTCTGCTGGAGCATCCTTCACTCCCCATGGCACTCTCATAGTACCTCTGGGTCCAGCTCTCTGGCTTAGAGCCCACAAGCAAACCCCTCTGCTGCTGCTCCTCCTGTCTTCAGCCCAGATGATACCAGCCAGCAAATGCACTT